>BGZK01000433.1:0-420520 GCA_005406025.1 Eumeta japonica | reverse complement strand
GATTAATTTATTTTTAGTATATGATATTCATATAGCGTAAAAAATGTATTGATATATAATTTCAATGTACTATATATGCTTTATTTTATTAGTGATATATTCAATTGTTCATTAGAAATCAGAGAAATATAGCTTTAAGTGCCGACATTAGGGTCCGATTCAAAATATGAGTGATGTTTACATTAAAATATGTTTCATAAGTAAAAACCCCTAAAAACACTAAATGACTTTCTTTTGATCGTAAATAAAGCCAGAAATCTTACGAAGATTAAACATATTCATGAACAACGAAAATATATATATATAAAAAGTTGACAACTTTTATCCCCTTTCCAATTTTAATTATCGTCTATGACAGCTCACGCGTATCGAAATCGTTCAATCTGTCTTCATACAGACATGTCCATTAATTACACGTTTTTTTTTTTACTTGACCTGCGTTCCCCCTTAGTGCGATTCAATGAGTTTTGGATGGATCTCCCCACTCGTCTTCTGAGATTTTGTTAATAAATTTTTTAGTAATAATTTTTTTAGACACTATCGAATTTTTTTGTTAAAGGTAACAAAACACTACGAATATTAGGTGGCGAAAGAAGTTTTTGCTTATTTTATAAGAAAAATGTTGCAGTAAAATTTCTTTGGTTGTGTTGTTTGTATCTTACTAGTTTTGATACTATTAAAAATATGACATTTTAAGAAAAGTAAAACAAAAAGTGAAAACGGTGTCCCACCATTTTTCTATTACTTTTCGGTCCACGAATCTAACATAGGATTTCATTACATTTTAAAGTTTTTTTTTTTAATATTGCCATCTTGAAAAGAGTAAATTAAGATCGGCATTAGTTCTTCCGACAAAGTTGAAGAGCTGAGGATTGACCACAAAATAGTTTTGGCTCATTTGAAAAGCTGAATATACCAAAAAAGCTCGGTACTTGGGTTCCATATAAGCTCACTGAAAGAAATCGAATGAATCTTGTACTCATTAGAGATTCTCTATTGGAACGTAATGAAACCGAATCGTTTTTGAAAAGATTGAACAGTGGTGACGAAAAATAGACTGCCTATGACAAGAACGTGCGAAAAAGATCATGGTCAAAAGGTAAGCAAGCTCTTTGAAACCTTTAACTGATTCTGAGTGATAAATTTTGAGAAACCTCAAAAACAAAGTTATTAAAAAATGATTTTTTAAAATAACTTTTAGATTATTATTCTACGCATCAATACCAAAATCTAAGCGGCTCTTTTCTTCAAACAGATTCATCAATTGATGCAAACAAATAAAAATCGGGTAATTTGTTCAAGAGATGTCGTTGCAGAAAATTTATTCAAAAAGAATTTTCTTACAATATTTTGTAAACTGCTCTACCGATTAACTTCAAAAACTGCCTCGTTCTTCTCCTTAGAGTGCGACATCGATACGTGCTAATTACATCAAAGTCAATTGAGTTGTTTAAAAAATATTTGTTGAGTTGTGCGCAATATTGATGTATTTGTGCACGAAACGACAAGTAATGAAATTGACGTGGGTTACTGTTTTGACCCGATAATGAACTTACGTCATTAGTTTACATAATTTAAAAGACTGTAGCGGCTAGCTAGTAGTGTATTGAAGGTGTTCTGCTGTCGTGTCCGGTTGTACTACGCATCTTTTATTTCAGATTGATGAACTTATTCCTCAGGTCGTATTAACAAACGTCACTCAAATGATGACTCAAGAAGTGACGTGGGACCGATAGCGAATAATGAAGTAATAGCGAAACACTATTAATGTGTTGCTCTTTTCACTCTCAAAGCGAAACGTACTTAAGTGTGCTTTATCGATATGACCCTTCCACACTGATCCAGTACAAATGTAACGGACGCTGTCACCGATGCGATGAAGAAGTTTGCGACTGACGGCTTAGTTAGTTTTCTGAGGCACAGAGTGAGTAATTTTATTGAAATTATAAGCTCATCAGTCTTATTGTTCCGTGATTAGGTTTACTCTTGAACCCGGTACCTTTTCCTTACAAAGCAACGCTCATAAACATTGAACAACTGACGTGCAAAATATTATTTTATTTCTATTATTTTTTTTATGGCATCTGTGCCTATTACTGCGACGGATTAAAAGTTTTTATAGTAGTTTTACTACAGTCGCTAGCAAGTAAGTATAATTTTGTCAACTGATCATAATACGAGTGTCGATTTATATTGAAACTTATGTTTCGTTACCAATGTACAGTACAATGCACGAAAGTTTGCCGCTCTGAATTGGCTGCGAATGATATACTGCGCACGTAATAATATATTACGTTCCCCGACCTTTCCATCTTCTCTACCGCGTTCCTATTGCGATTGCGATTATCGCATATAATATATGCGATTATCCTACGCCATTGCGACACTTTCGTGACTAACTTCACAGCGACCAAGTTTCGTGTGTTATCCTTGCATACGATGAAAGAATGTATGCAAGTGAAAAAATTGTACAATATGTTTACTCATTTAATTTTTTACGCACTCTTACGTCGTTACTGCGTCCGCCTTAAATTTGAATTTACTTGCCTATTTCGTGCACATTATGAATAAGTAATCCATTGAATCTCAGTAAGTAAATACTATCCGGAAGTTATGTGGAAAAGCAAAAGAACCAAAAATTAAAAATAAATGGCTTGGCAGAATGTTTTCAGTTAGATGGTCATACATTAAGAATAAGAAAATGAAATGGTAAGAAATAATTTACATGGATTATAACCCTTTTCGGGTGTTTAACGCATAAGCATTTTTTTTAAATAGGTTCAATACTTTAACATTATCGCGCTTAAACATAATTACATTTAACTTCTTATAAAAATACTTCGTGATTTTTTATAGAGCAATTCTTTCTGTTTTCTTTGCAGAATGCAAGGTAGACCCAAGGGTGATTTGCAATGTGCAAATAATGCATAGAAGTGCAACGGGCACGCGCGCCGCGAATTACGCGATATTTCTTCATAACGCCGGGCCCCTGTTTAATTTGTAAATCGCTTGACGGCTGATTAAAAACTCTTTTGAAAAATTCTCGCCGTCGCCAGCCGGGAAGGGGGGTGTCACTCGCACTTCCATCTAGCGGACAAATTAAAAAGCTTATCAATTTACTTTCTCGCCCATCGCTCTTCCTCGCCGAGCGGACCAGATGCAAGAGGTTCTCGGGTTGTATTGTGTTGTGCACGGAAGTACGATATCACTGTGACTTGTTTTAGGTATTCGTCACTTTTACTGACATTTGGTGATAAGACGTGATGGTCATGAAATAATTCGGTATCTGGCCGCGTGTTAGAAATGATATTTTCGCGGCTTTATCAGCATAGAAAGTTGAAATTCTGATGAAATATAGAAACAAATGGATCAACGCCGGCGGTATACATTTCAAAGTCAAATTTTGATTTCTCCGATCAACAGATTTTAATTTCACGTACAGGAAGGAGTACCCATCAGTTAATGTTTGTAAAGCACGAAATTTGAATTGAACTTTCCTAAACTTATTATTAAAATCAAGGATAACATTACTATAAGTCGCCCATTGAATTACAATTGTTTCGAGTACTCTGTCGTTGATAATTTTTGAAAAATAATAAATAAATAATTTACAAAATAGAAATGGAGATCTGTTGATTGCACTTAGTCATAAAACGGTGATATACTTATTTCTAAGATCATAGCTCATCGAATAGTAAAATAACACATTTTAAAATCTAAAAGCGCAATAGTACGACACAGTAACTGCACTCGCAGTTGAACCGTCTTTTTAATTAGTAAATCAGTATCAATGCCAGTGCTTCTATGCATTATTTGAATGATTATACATTTAGGAATAATTGAAAAAAATAGGAACATTGTGTCAGGATTTCTAGTTTAGAAATGTAAGGAGTGTTAAAACAACATGCATTGTATGACAGCGGCCCGCTTAACGAGGTTGTGTTGGTTGTTTTAACGCTCCTTGCACCCTGGTGGATGTGACTGTCGGCAATTTCCTAAGGATGTGCCTGGTTGGCAAGAAACGTACATAGAATTAATAATTTAACGATTAGCGGACTAAGATAGTTATAGAAATAAATAATACTTGCTTAGGAGTTCGATATCTGTCAATCCTCTGGAATCAATATTAAATCCTTTGGATAGCGATTCGTAGTGGAGAGGCAGATTCGAAGGTCAGCGGTGGGTTGCATGCTGCATGTTAATGCATGTTGCAGGCAAGCGTAAACCTATAGTCAACGAAAATCTTGTATCCAATCATGACATAATGTAGTTGAATTTGATACGTATACAGATTTACATCAGACACATGTTGAAGGAACATGTAGATAGATACATTTTATGTTTATTCCATTTTTGGCTCACAAAAGTCATCGAATTTTTTTCAAGAAAAAAAGAAAAACCCAAACGTTTTCTCGGCGAAGACGAAAAGTATCCGATTTCATGGGACGACCGATTAGTGGTGTCCGATAAAAGCGTTTGTCGAATCGAGGGCCGCCCCGCGCCCGGCCCCCGCCCGAGCGCCCGCGCCGTCAGCCGCAGGTAAGTGGGGTCGCGCGTAATGCCCGCCATTAGCTTACGCCGCTGTCTTCAGACGCCCGGGGGACCGCGTTCGGCGGACGGCGATTAACGTTCGGCAATAACGTCCGGCGTGGAATTCCGCCGAATGTGTGATCACAGACTTTGTTACCGGCGCCAATTGACGATGACAAAATTATATGTAACTATATAAAAATGAAATAAAAGCAGAGGCAGACGTTGTTCTGCACTTTCCTGTGGGTGATTTACTCGCAGCTCCACCGGGATTGGTATAGAATGAATTTCTTTATCTTTTAAATCGATCGATGTCATCGAAATAGAGAGGCTTTTCTATTTCGATAATCGATGTCAATCTCAATTCTGCGTTCTCGCTTTTAATTCCGATTTCAGTCACACCTTTGATTTTGATACTGGCCACTCATTCCTTCATTTCAGTCCATTCCATTCCAGTCCATTCCTTCCATTCCGATTCCTTCAGTCCATCTAATCCTTCCATTTCATTCCATTCCCTTCCTTCCATTCCTTCCCTTCAGTCCCCAATTCCATTTCAATTTCAGTCACATCTTCCTATTCCTTCATTTCGATTCCGATTTCAGTCACATCTTTGGTTCTGATACTGGCCCCACGCTCATTTTTGATCTCGATTTCAGTCACAACTTTGATTCTGATACTGATTCCACGCTCATTTTCGATTGTAATCCCATTCTTAATTTCGTTCACGGTTCTGCTTCGATTCCGGTCCTGGTCTCGTTCTCTATTCTGTTCCGCGTCCCGCTTTTACTTCCGATTCCGCTACCAGTTATAGTTCCGATTTGGACAGAGCCGGGAGCAAACAATTTCTGTATCTTTTGTATTTCGATCCCGATCAGGCTCATGATTTTTGCTCAATTTTTACCCCGGTCTTGCTTTCAATTTTGTTACAGCTACCGGTCTAAGTTTTAAAGTACAGTAATGAATTTTAATTCAATGTGATGCGATTTGATAAACAACATTTTTTTAAATCCATGTCACTTATGGGGTGGAGATACTGGGAAATTAAAATTTGTTTTTGTGTGTATTTTTAGATGAGAAATCCCAAAGAAATTAAAAAACAATAAAATATTGTTGAAAAAGTTTAAAAAAGTACATTTAGATCTCGACAGCTCCACCATATCTATATGAATAAAAATTCCAGTATCTCTCAACTTGAACCAAATTACATCCAGTATGCGAAATTTTATCAAGATCGCTTAAGTCGTTTCGTAGTTTATCGCAGACCAACATCGTGTCACGGTGATTATATATATATATATATATATATATATATATATATTATATCATAGGCGACAGTTATGCTTTTCAAGTTTACTTAACAAAGGTGTCTTCTTTAGAAAAACGAGATAAAAATAAATATAAACGTTCCTTTATTTAGTGCCATTTCGCAGCATTTTGAGTTAATTACATTGCTACTATGCCAGTCTGGCTATGCTATTAGCTCCCAACAGCAAATGGAACTATCATACATACTACAAAGAACATATGACAGTGTAGATAAGATAAAAAATTAATATAGGACCGTCAGCGGTTACAGCTGTTTATTCTTAATCTACTTTTTGGACAACTTTGAACTGATTTCTTAAATTGTAAGAGAAATGTAAAACATGGACAAAGGCGTGCAATACATTTTACTGATCAGAAGACCCGACTCTGTTCCGAAGTAAGGAATATTCGCGACACAAATTGAACATTGTTTTTATTTGAGTCCGTATGAACGGAGCCAAGGCAATTTCTGTGATTTGTGAAAATTGCAATAGCAACGTTGTAGTACAACGTGCTATCGAGTATCGAATTCTCGAACATCGAACGATGCAAGTAGACACCCGTGTACCTACCGCTCTATGCAGCTCTACAATCAGATTCGCTCGCTCCGCTCCCCCCGCCGCCGGCGCGACCGCCCTCTGCCCCGGAGGTAAATCGCTGATCGGAAATTACGGATGCCGACGACAGCTCTCCAACGGCTAAGTAAATGTGGAAAGGCGTGTATGGAGCTACTTTATTTTGAATTTGTGTCTATTTGTAAAATATTGTGCGTGTTGTGCCTCACAATTAGGAATATAAGGCCCTATTGTATGATCAAAGAAATCAGTAACAAAAATTGTGTTTATTTCATTTTATATCATTAAGCACGATAAGCACCATCAAAAATCCAAATTGTAAGGGATTTGCTAGGTAGTAAACACTTGTTAAAATGTTTTATACAATCACACAATATAATGTGTTGAATATTTATGAGAAAAATGTGTTTTTTTTTTCAATGAAATAGGAATCCTTAACTTGAGCCCGACTTACAGTTAAAAGGTTTATTATTAGCTGTTTACTTTAGGTTTTGCACAATAAGCACACTATATTAACTTTTACACGTATTACTATTTTTATGATAGAAGCAAAACCAAAAAATCTTATAAAAATTCGTTTCTTATATGGAGATTGCTTTACTTTTTAATAATTTATTAAGATATACGCCATAATAATACATATTCTCTGAACATGTTAAAAATTTAAGTTTCTGCCTAATGCTGTTCAAGCGACACAGCCTTTTTAAGGTCAGACAGACGGACGGACAACAGACGCAGGCTGTATAGGTAGTAATAGCGCACCGTAACCATCTCGTCTTATAACCCTTTGGGTATGAAATCATAAAAAGTGGAAATCTACTATAATTGACTGCAGATTAACGAATAGTTAGAAAATAAAGACGAATAATACATATGAAAAAAACATGCCATAAATTTCAAAATTATTGAACTATTGTTAATACTTTTAAATTTACAATCACTAGAAATGAAAAATTGTGGTGTGTTTACTTATGTACTCACGTGAGAAGTTATATTTGTTTGGTGCAGTCAAAAAATTGTTTTCAATTGCATGCAAATAATTAATTACAATAATATAATAAAATGACTAGAGTGGGATAGTTAATACGTTTGATAACATTTAATATCAATTTGAAAAATTAAATGAATTATTTATTTTCCAAATTTAAATTATTTTCCAAAATGTAATGTCAATTTTATGTTTTTTTATTTGAAACTATAATACTTATGAAGTAAAAAATTGGAATAGGTTAATATTATTTTGTTGTCATCTTCCATTTTGTATGTAGCTGCACAAAACTCACCGACTGATGTCACTGTGGAACTTGCTATTTCCACCTGTTTTGCAGTCATATCAATATTCCAAATAGTGGTAGAGGCACTATTGCCCATATTTTGGTAAATGACAACCCTTCCAGGTCGAAGGTTTGACACATCAGTTCTTAGTGGTCTGAAGTTTCTCGCTAAATCGCATGCGAAGATCTTCATACCTTTAGTTTTCGTGTCACCCTGACAAAAATTAACTCTCATATTTTTTTCTCATATTTAAAAGAAGTATAACTTAAAAAAATTGCATAAATTTTTAAACGAAAACCAAAGGAAACATTTGTTGATGCATTGTTCATATCAATACTCTTACCTAGGGTTTTCCATATGCAATGACTTTGAGTGAATAAACATAATTGATAGATAATAACACACCAATTAACGGTAGTTCGACGAAATGAAATAAACAATATGGCATAGTCTATAGATTAGTGTTGTTACGGATGCAAAAATTTAGACGTCCGCCGATGAAGATGCGGATGCGGATGCGGATTATTAGAAGCTCACATCCGCGGATGCGGATTTGATGCGAATGCGGATTTTGGGATTTTAAAAGGATAATTATTTAAATGTAAATTGTAAAAAATAGAAGTAATAATACGCATTATAATTGAAATTTTTAAAATTAAAAAAGGCCAATGTAGTGTGCGCTTTCAAATTTCATTTTAAACATAATTTGGAACGAACTTTGGATTCTTGTTAGTGCTAAAAAAACTTAAGAAGTGAATATTTTCACTAATACCATTTTTTCGTTTTAAATTTAATGTAGAAAATAACATAAAATCATGTGATCAATAACAACAATATATTTTAGTCACACTACAATATAATAAAGTAAGGAAGGATTATAGATATTGGCCCTTTTATCACCAAGTATAATTATCATGATTTGAAATGAAAACAGTAAATTTTTAATAAAATTAAATTAATTTATCTAATCGTAACTAAATTTGTAAAACATGATTGTAAATCCGATATTCCGATATTTTCGATACATACCTGCTTTATCGTCTTTTTTTCTTCAATTCCTTTTCTTTATTCGCACTTTGGAATAAACAAAACTCCTCCGGGTGTATTGATTTCAGGTGATTTTTCAAAGAAGTAGTAGTGCGTCCCTTCCACGAGTAACTTTTATTACATATCTTACACTCCGACTTCTCCGGATCATTTTGTCTATTGTAAAATAAGTCCAGATACTGCTTTTTATTGGTGGCGACATTTCACTCAATATTTATATCAAAATATTCATTAAACACGCAAAAAACTATGAAGTACACAGTAAACACTCACTGTAACTATAATTTATTGACAATGAGAAAAAACACAACAAACAAAACCTGTAGGATCTTGTTACCATTGTGCGCCTTCCTAGTCGTCAGTTATCGAATGAAGTTAGCAATTACCAAAACAAACGCGAAGCACGTATCATTCAGGCTCCGCCCACTTCCTTTACATGTAGTTACTTGTTGATGTGAATCTGCATCCGTAAAAACTCCGCATTGATTGATGAGGATGTGAATGCGGATGCAGATGTCTGAATTAATGTGAATATTCCGTATTTACGGATGCGGATGCGAATATTCGTAACACCCGTGCTATAGATGCACACCATAATAATATCGATAATACTGAATTAATATGTTTGAGAGTTTCTTTAGTGACATAGTTTGGATAGTGACAATGTCTCAGAAACAAAAAAATATATATAAAAAATACTTTTTAATCGGTACATCAAAAAAGTGCTCTCCACGTAAAGCCAAAACGAGGTCCGATGGTGTGGTGCGCACGCGCGCGTGCGACTTGCATTTTCGAAATTTATCGCATCGCTGAAATACTGCCGGCGTATATATCGTCCGCTCTTAAATATTTGAAATAAACGCCCGTATGTTGTATTGGATTTCCCATATCTTTCGACTTTCTTAAGTTAAGGCTAACCTTTTTACAAATCATTTTGTATAAATCTGTAAACGACGTTCATTGAATAATTGACGATTTTTATGCATTGATTGTCCTAAAAGAAAAATGGTTATAAAAATCGGAGTTGCCGAACGGCAAAAAGCGCTCATCCCGTAAGATTTCTCCAGTGCGCCTGCAGCGTCGGCTCGGCACAGCCGGATTTGCACAAAAACACGAGGGTCGGCGTAATCACGGTGCAGCGCAGAGCAATTTTCAAACCCTTTCATAGTCTGTAATTTGACGCCAAAAAACGATAGCCTTTGACGATTTGCCGGAGAAGTCATTCATTTTTTTTCTTTTTTTTTTTCCCGAAACTGCCGATTCAGAGGAAAATTGGAAGAGTACATGAAGAGGTAGAATTTTAGGAGGCGGTTTATAGAGGTTGTTGCGCTTCTGTGCGGATGTTCATTGGAGCACTCGTTTAATTGTGCAATAGAGTGCAATAGGACTCAAATAGTTACTTAAATGATAATACTTTCGATTAATAAGTAGTATATAATATGTGTTTCGTGAAATATTAATAATGTGTGGATGTAGCTTACAGTTTTGTTCTAATTAAAGCAAATATTTGTTTTTCAATGTAATTCCGATCATAAGAATTTGAGCCAAGGTAGACAATCAATAGCTAAATCCTATAAAAAGTTCAGCTGTTGCTTGCTAAGTACAGAATATTATATTTTTTGGATTTGGTTGGTTGGTTGGAGAACAAGTGCTCACAGGGCTATTCTAAATGCTCAAAAAAGTTGATCTCAAATTTTCTATCATTATTTTAAACTCATTAATCTACTGTACGCAGTACGCTATTTCAAAATATTTTTTGTATAACGTTTCGTAAAGAATATCTGTTTCTGCAGAAATATTATAAAAACATTCAAAAAAAAAAGATAAAGTTAAATTCTTTTAAACTATGCAAGAAAGACATGAGCTTGAATTAATGTATTATTGTCTCATATTTACCATACGCGAATCTTAAGACCAACGTGTTTCGACGACGAGCGGTATTTTGTTGAATTGGCCGCAATGAGCTAATCGTTTCGTACTACCGTGAATAAATTTTGTTATGCTTTTAATAACACTGAAAAATTGTTGAGTTCTGCCGATGAGTTGACATAACTTTTTGCTCAGAAGACATAACTGTCGAGCCATTATGTATTTGAGGTATTATTTTGGATAAGCAATAATATTCTCAGTGAACATGCAAAAGTGCTAAACTCAGTAAAATACTTGTGAAATCCAATTTGACATCTATCTATTTTATAAATCGGTCGACTACTTTGGAATCTACAAAAATCGCGATATAACCACGAGCT
Source organism: Eumeta japonica (assembly GCA_005406025.1). NCBI lineage: Eukaryota > Metazoa > Arthropoda > Insecta > Lepidoptera > Psychidae > Eumeta > Eumeta japonica. The sequence continues at coordinate 409,539 of BGZK01000433.1, read as the reverse complement.
GTTCCCTTCCGCTCACATCCGACGTTTCATCAATAATAATCGCCATAAAATCAGTATCCTATATTTGTTTTTTATTTTAATCTACATCAGAGAGGCAGTAATAGAAATTAAATTATTTTGAGCTCTACTTCATAAGGCCGTAAAAGCCTAAATGGAACTTTGTAAATGACTTTTGAAAATACTATCTTATTTCGATAACGAAATCTACCATTTCTAAATAATTTGTTTTATTTAACAAAGAGATTGTTTCATCATGTCTTTGAACGGGTAATTCTTGTTTATCTAAAAAAATATTATATCAATCAATCATTGAAAAAGTTTCGATTTCTACCTACTTTTGAATTGTGTTTTTGAATTTAATTTGTATTAACCGCATAAACTTTTTTTGATGCGAGATTTACCAAAAGAATATAATATTAAGCACGACTCTAAGTGCTTTTTCTGACTGGTTGTGTTTTTAACGACATTTGTCAAATTATGCAAATCAAACGTATACGTGATTATTCCAAACCGATTTCGTAGTTGGTATGAAACATATAGCAATCTATTTTTGTGTTTTCACTGAACCAACTCAAAAACATTTCAAAATATTTACTATTAAATTTTCTACTCACATTTACTATTTTTGAGTCGTCTATATTCGGTAAAGGTCGGCCGGTTTGCAGAATTTGTAACTTTTCTGTGTAAGAAAACTGATTAAATGCGTGTAGACTACGGTTTAATTTTAATAAGCAAACATTTCCGTCACAAATTTCATAATTGTAACTAAACATTTTCAGTACTTGCACTGCAGAATGACACGAATAATAACTATAAAACTATCAAAAATGTAGCGCCTACGAAAACAAGAGCGCCACGACCATTAAAAATGGTAATAGCGTGTATACGTATTAATTATAAAACGCTACCTAAAATCACAAAAGCGTTCCGATTACGAAACGATTCAATTTTGTCGGTTTCTCTATCTAGGCAGAATCTGAAATTTCGTCTGTGCGCTGATATGTTTTTAATGCACACAAAACGAAATTTTGTGTATGTGTGATATACGTGTGTCTAAACTCTAAATGAAGACAATAAACAAACGATACCTGACGTTTAACAGCGCCACCGTATGGTAAGGGAATAATATCGTACTACTTATGAAATACTAGAGAAGTTTAACCATAATTACAGAGGAGACTCTTTTAAATAATTTGTTACTGTTATTGATTTTTATATTTTATATGCTAAAATGATTCATTTTTTTAATAATATACTAAGGAAAGCGAAGGCTATTTGCTTCATCCCTATGATCACCACTGAAATTCAATAAGAGTCACAAGGTGTCTCAATATACTAGAATCCTACACTGAACTAATTAAGGAAATACAGTTTGTACACAGTTGTAATATCGAATTGAATACCTACAGGTGTTTTATCTTTAAATTTTAAGTGTAAATTTACAATTTGTATGCAAATCTGATATTTTCCGTTTTGCATTCGAAATAAAAACACGTTTAAAATAAATACAGAAGTCGCGTCTTCTGATAATACCTTTTGCAGCTCCGTCACGATACTGTTAATGGTTTCATTATATTACTGATCACCGGTTAAAAAGGAGGTCGACAAATGGGCGAACACCGTATTTACTCGTAAAGATAATGCACGTGCACACTAAAATCACCAGCAGCCGACGTAAAAGAATCTCGTTAAGACACGAACGTTGCCAATCTCGGGAATGGAGCGGTATGATTAGCGCCGAGGCGGTGTAATCATGGAACGAAACGCCACGTATTCGAGACCCAAATGCTTCACGATAATTTGAAGGTGGGCCGCGTGACTCGTTACACGAGACGGCGGCTCGTCGGGTACGTCCAAATAACACCTCCGCGCGGACGGGCCTTTAATTCCACACCGGCGCGGGCGGCGGGCCGCAATCATCGGGGTGTGTAGAAAACGGATCCCCGTAAAAAGCCCGAGTGGGTAGAAAACGCGTGGACGTTATAACGAGGACGCTCGGCTAAATGCGCTCGTGATAGCAAGACGGTGTCTCTGTTGTATTGAACTGATTACGTTGATTTAAAATATTTCTTATGTATGTGGTCGGAATGAGCGTACGTTTCATTCTTGTGTAAGCGTGACAATTTCGTTTGCTTGTTTAAATATCTACTTTTCTTACAAAAGTAATGGGTCGGTTTCCGATATCGCTAGTTTTCAAGATGAAAATATTCTTGCGATGGCGTGAGTTTCCTCGAATATGTTTGATGAATGGATATTTATTGACTTTATGGCATTAATTATGCCTTTTTTTTTATATTTAAAGAGAATAAAAAAAAATGTTTTTAAAATAAAATAAAAATCAGGTCCGGATTCGTACGGTTCAGCCTGGGTCAGCTTAGGGAGCTAAGGGTCTCATTCCGATATTAAAAAACTTTTAAAAAATATGCTACAATAGTGGGGCGATTATAACTTGATATAACAAAGAGCTATAAAATAGTAAAGAAAATTGTTTTATATTGCAGCTCAGATAGAAAACACACTGAATCGTTACATCGATAAAACTTCGTTTCATGACTGAGAGATAGCAAGAAATTGTTAAAGGCTTACAATTTAGATAATAATCAAAATTTTTGAATTTTGATTATTATCGCGTTTAATTTACAATTCAATTTTTGCTAAAACATCTGATCAATTTTAACATAAACATTAAAATTGATCAGATATCTTAGCAAAAATTGCAAACAATAATATTTTTTTAGTACCACTTAAGTATCGAATCAAAGCAAACACTAAATGACAATTGAAAACAGTCGTACTATGTTTATGCAATACGAGTATTTTCAATCATCATCTTCGTCGTCGTTAGTCGCTTCATCGAGGACAGACGATCGACGAAACACAATAGCATATACGTATGTACGTATGTCTCGAATTATGGACATACATACGAGCAAAGATTGTTATAGACGTTTCCTCCCGGCTGCCGACCGGCGTTCGCTGGCCGCGAGGAGCGGCGGCGTATCAAAGAGGGCGGCGCGTGTGATCCGAAGGCGAAGGGGAAGCGGCGAATTGAACCGCCCGATGCAATTGTTTCTTCATAACCGGCCACTCGACTGGACAATGATATCGTTAGGCCTCGCGCGGCGATAAAGTGCGCGTTGCCATCCTTCACTGTGAATACATTTTTTATTTCCTCGCGATGAGTCGTAGAGTGACCGATTTATATCGAGTCGGGGTTTTATATTCAGACGTGCAAGAGATAAATGAAATACGAATAAAAATGTAGGGAGAAAAAATGTAGGCTGTATTCTGATGTAGCTACATTTCATTCTGAGTTGATACCATTAACGTTAATTCGCATTTGAAATGCGAAAACTAGCACCGTTACTATATCTTAAATTTCTTTGAATATTTGTTGCCACAGAAGTAGATCTAACAGAACACCGTAAAAAACCATAAAATAATATTCTTTTGAAAAAAATTCTCTGGTGTATATAAAAACTAAACAAAAAATGCGTTCTTAAATTTCGATAAAACTTTTATTAGACTGTTATTAATGTCCTATAAAATATGGAAACTAATCCTTTTAACCTGGGGTCAACATTATTAGAACTACTTCGTGAATGAAATGCTAAATTGAATATGAAATGAATATGAATTTAGCTGATATTATTCGACTTGGCGCTTCATATAACACGTGCTCAAATAAACAATTAAAATAATTAGGTGAATTGAATTGGGGAAGCGTTTTAAAAGTTTTCTTTACATTTTCTTACATTCGAGGTTACTTTGAGGCTTACTCTTTTTGCCTCGGAACTGACCAAGGTGTGATCTGACGATCACCATCCAGAGAATAAATGAGATAGATTTAGGTGATTATACATGACTACTTCATCACATGAGCCGTTTAAACCAGGGTTGCCTTTAAAAAAAAACAGCGAATCATTGCATCAAAATATGTGCTAATCTAACTCCTAAGAATTATTTACGGCTCTTTCCTAATTGCTTTATTTATTATTTTATTATCTATATATCTATTCTATTCATTCTCCACTTGGCTATCTTCATCTCACACCCCTAATAATTCTGAGTGACGAACCCAGACTTCAAAGTAACCTCGAATTTATGAACACTTGTACGATTTTTAAGTTATTCTTTTTATTTAATCTCCCATATCATTAATGCACCAATTTGTAATTTGAAATTAAAATGAAATTAAAATAGCGATATACAATTCTGCGTAAGTTTCACCGTGTTTGCGGTTTCATTAACAGTTTTGTTTATTTTATTCGCAATAAGCCTGCGTCGCTTTCGCGATCTAAGCTTTTACGTTCTTCCTGTTATTACCTAGTAATAAAGTCGCAAGACACAGACGGCGTACAGCAATAAGCTATAATTCTGCTGAATGCCTGTCCGGGCTATCATCTTGAATCTATGTTTGTCTATATTGTTTTATACTTTATTCCGAGTCAATTTCCATTATATTGCTGTACATCGATGGTATTCATAGGATGATTACCACTGTAATATTCTATAGCGCTATAAATAATCAAAAATGTATAAGGCGATAATCTTAAAAGATGTGACATTTTTATTGGTAATACTAAACTTAAACGCATTTCAAACAATATATTGTAGCCTAAACGAGCATTGTAAAATGAACATTTTAAAATTCACGGCACGGCGAAGCTGTCTGTAGTCACCACCGACACGGGTGTAAAGCGATAAAATAGTTGTGTATTTGTGGGAGGGGAACGACTTTATCTCCCATCAGGATATCGTCGCTTATTGCTACCTTGGACTGGAGAGAAAGCTCGTGATGAATGTTGTAACTGGTCGGCGCACAGTTTCAAATAGCTCACCATAAATAAGGGTTTAGTTAGAATAATCTGTATACACAAAGTTTTTTAATTCATCAATATTACAATAAGGGCTTTGTTGTAATATTGGTGAAGTGAATAATTAAACGAAAAAAAAATTGGTTGCCTGTAAAGTCGGTATACGGGCGAAAGTTTTACGTGACAACGACTTTGAGTGGTAAAATCATTTTAATGTGAATATTCATTCGTATAGTAGGAAGAAGTATGAAATAATAGTAACAATTTAAAACATTTATTTATACAAAGAATTATATTTAAAACATTAATTTATACAAAGAATCTCGCACTGAATTTCATATTAACAAAATTTTATTTTACCTTTACACATACATACGTATTTATATACAAATATACATACAATAACTTGCAATACATTTGCGTACAATGAAACAGCGTTTACTACAACTTAACTTGTTCCTATCTGAGTGGAAGGGACGCGTGCCTTTCACTTTTATGTCTGTCTCTCGCTCTTAGGCGGGCTAACCATGCCCGAGTGGAAGGGACGCGTGCCTCACTCGCTCTCATTGTGAGCGCATAACGTGAGCGGAGCGTAACGCAGTTTCTTGAAGTGTCACCCGGCAAACCAATTTATAAGACGTTGTCACGTCAACACGCAAAGCTAACGTGATTTGATCAGTGGTCATCAGACTAGACGTCTTTGGTAGGGCATTCGGGGCGTCCGGCGACTTCTAACTAAAGGTACTAAATCCTAAAATAGCGCGAGCGAATTTACCTATCAGTTTTTAACTGTCAAAATAAAGAAATTTCATTCTGTGCCTCAGAGGTCACACGAAGCCACCTATCCCAACCGTTATTGTCAACTTGTATTGTAAAACCTAAAAAACACGAAGGTGTTCAAGTGGATACAGGTATGATACATGTGGCACCTGTTGCAAATATAATATTTATTAAAAATAAAATAGTTATTTCAATAATACAGGAAGGGGACTTAAAACAACATTGATTTAAATAAGAAATAGGTTTACTTAAAATTCTTTTTTAAGTAGTTATTACTAGATGTTTGTGGTATTAGTGATCATGAGATATCCTTTTTGGCATACTAGTGTCGACTACCGATCGCATGCATGCATGGAATTAATTTGGAATTCAACATGTGAATTTGGAAGAGGTTTTCAAAATACTAAGGCCGCTGGACTGCTGATTTTCATGGTCTCTCTGTTACAATTACATACTTTGAAATCCATCATTGATGACACTTTATATACCACACTTGACGTTTTGGGTTTAATATGCGTCTAAACGATGGCGTATTTTTTTGTGTGTTTGATGAATTATTTTTTCATTCCTTCTTCCGTATGACAGCGAATTGACAACATAGCTACTCAATTAAAATATGGTAAGAGAAAAGAAACTTTTTTTGATAACATTTATAGCGACATGTAACATAATATGGTGTTTTAGTGCTAATATTGTGTATAACATAATATTGTGTATTTTTATAAAATATTGTGTACACATTAAAACCTGTCTCGTAATCTTATATTGTGTATTGCTCAATAAGAATGATGTGTAATTTAATTTATGAATTATAACGACCACAAAAACCTATCCACCGGTGATATCCCATATCGAAGATAAATAAAATGAAAGAATGAAAATACAGAGACAAGTATAAGCACTCGATTCAAAACATTTTCTAATAACAATGCGCGAGGCGAGAGTTTAATAGACATGCAAAAACGTCAGACAATAGTGATGTGCAGCATTGACTTAGTGCCGAGTCGCTCATCGGCATGCCGGGCGCGCCCTCTGGCGCCGCGTGTGTGGCCCTCATTACCCAAGCTTCGCACTCGCATTTGCACAATGCGATAGCGCCCGCCGCTACTTTATTCGCGTCGCCGGACCACCCCGCCTGCCCTAGCGCCGCGGAGATAAGGCGAGGGCGCCGTGTCGGTGTCTTTTAATAGGGCGCCGGAACCTTGTCCAGGTCGGATCTGCGTTTTGTGGATACGGCTTTTTTTATGTTCACCGCTTATTAAGTAAGAGTTGAACATGTGAAATCATATAGTCTACATAGGTAGCTGAAAAGGCACTCCGATTATAGAAAAGCTCCCAACGATTTGCAACCAAGAAAAAGTGTAGACATATCATGTAAAAAGTTCATTGCCGACTCATTGTCGTCCTAAATTATAAAATAGGCTACAAATCGTGGTATCACTTACGTAACGCCCTTACTCGTTGTTAACACGATACCAAATAAGCGTTAGATAAATGTTTGTAGATGATTCTCATTTAGCTATTTTCGTATAATTAAATTTTGTTTTGTTTAGATTTACCCGATCTAGCGTTAGTGACGCGATTAGGCATATTCGTGATGTTGAATTAATCCTCATACAGCCTATACATAAAATAAGGCAGTAGAAATTGGTATCTGAACATTGAAGGTCTTTATGAAAAATGGAAAGGGTGTGATAAGGTACCTACAGGTAATATAAAAGAAAATAATGATTTTCAATTTTTTTCTTTGTGTTCGCGCACATCTCTGAAATTTTGAGCAAATTGTAATACGGTTTTCACGGGTAGAGAGAGATTGGCTTGGAGCAGAATATAAGCTATATTTTATTTAAATATGGTGCAAGTAAAAGGTATCCTCATTTAAATATCTAGCCTGAGAAGTTATAAGTCAATTAATAATTGCTAACGTCGAAAGTCTATAGACGTAATAATCGAACAAACGAATAATGACTTACAAAAGGGACAAAAAAACAAAAACCTAACCTAAAGATCACAAAGCGCTCTACTTTTTAAAAATATATACAATAGAAAGGAAGAACTGGAGGGGAGTAAACTAATGTATAAGGAGCGGAGTTGGGTTGCGAATAAAACTATATGTGACAGACCGAATTCCATGCGGGCGAAACCGTGGGCGGAAAGCTGGTTCTTTATTATAAGTTAAACTTCTTTAAAGACCGGCAAAGCACTACTGAACCTCCTGGGGTAGGTGCTGATGGCCTTCAATGACCATATACTCACTGATGGTGGCCCGTATGCTCGTTTACTCTTTACAAATCCTACGAAAAAAAAATGTTTGTGAAGTGTGTGTGCGCGCGTCCATGTGTATGCGTGAATGTGTGCGTGTGTGTGTGTGTGTGTGTGTGTGAGCGCGCGCGCACGCATGTGTATTTCACAGGTAGATATATTGAGTATCTCAAATCTAAAATCTAAATTAGCTTAATAGGTATTAAATACCATTTTTAATGAGTATTCATTAGAATATTCATTTTAAAATGGCTTCCAATTCGAATAAAATTATCCAAGTGTTTTACTTTTTAGAGGAAACTTAAAATTTTTTTTGCCATTTTAGAATCTTGATTAGATGCGTCATCTCTTACAATAACTTGCCATCGTTTAGTGCAACTACACAATTTTATACCACGAAATATTAAAGTTAGCATAAAAGAGTTTCTTTTAATAATTTCGAGGAAAAATAATCACTAATATTTTTGTGTTAACTACAATGATATAATTAAACAAACGCAATTAAATGTTTCATCTATACCTTTACACATACTTCTTACACATATATTTTATACATATCTCATTAGAATAGTGATCAATGAATAAGATGTTTGTTACAAAAAGAAATACTTAATTGTTTCTCCTATTTTTTTTACATCTAGCGTCTCGCTTAACGTCGATTTTTGCTTTTGCGTTGTGGTTTGATAATAAAATATATTTTTTATCATATTTTATATTTTGACCGAAATAATAATAAAATTTAAAAACTGAATATTTTAACCTTAACATTTTCATGAAATCTGATAAATTCTTAAAAGTTAGCGTTCGCCACTCGAGACAAATACGACAAAATCAATTTTTTTCAATTACTGTGAAGATGAGAATAAAATGTATTTAAATAAAATTTCAATATAATTCATTAAATTATAATTAATGCTTATCGTTGAATTTCCAGCGACAAACATTATTAGACTAATCTACGTAAGTTTCACACATTTTAAGATTTGTTTTTTAGATAGTTTTCAAGAAAGTCTTTTTAACTTATAACCTTTCATATTTAGTAATATATTTCGTCTTAAAATAAATTTGTCATTCCCTGTGCACGTCTACAGGTGCTTTACTCCACGTGCTAAAATTGTACCTTCGTCTGTCGCACCCCACCCAAGAGGCATAAACCCGGGGAATCTTCCTAGAGCATCCGTCTTACCTCCCTTCCCGCGCACTCGATGTCATCATTCCTTCGTAGAATGGATCGTAAATAAAATTTTCCAATCACGGTCCGTGCTGCGAATCGAAGGCAATAAAATTTGCGTATGGCGATAAAGTGCAGCCGCGCGTGCATACGTAAAACCAACATCGGCCTGGATACGGCGCGCGGTGACAAAGGGACATTCACATGTGTTTGAGTTTTGTTTCACGGTTTGCGCAATACGTACTGCGTACTACTCGGAAACAGTCATGAATGCTAGGCGGTAGCCATAGCACGACTGCCAGTCTTTGAGGATTAATGGCTATAAGCGCTTGCTACAGGTTTTTTAATTCATTTAATGCCCTATAGTAAGCAAATCAAATCTTTACGCGTCAGGAAGCACGTTTTTCCGTCGGTACCAGACGATGTCGTAGTATTTGTTACGCCAGTCGTTGGCAGAAAACAAAAACATTATGGGAGGATATGCCTCAGCAGTGGGATGATTGAAACGTGGTACGACAACATACGTGTGAAACGAATCGGTAAAAGGAAAAGGGACAACTAATTATACGTTTGATAAACAGTATTCTAGGCGTGTTTGATCAGAATTTTTGTCTATGGAACGAAGTTCCTTATTGCGCTTTTGGCGGATGGGAGCTACACGGGAAAAGTGTCCGACCGACACTTTTGAGGCATAGACGAAATAGAGGGAAGTATGACGCGTGTCGGCGCCGAGGAGCGATTGCTCCTCTAGATTTGTTTACGACTTTTTTAGTTTGTTAACAAGTGTATATCTATGTATAGGTATATTAATGCAGTATATTTATAAATGTTGAATGTACTGATTAAGTTTATAATTTGTTAATATTTTTATAATAACAGTTAATAATAAAATATTTATTGTTATGAATACGCAAAATAGGTTAACCCTGTAGGCCAACTCTGAAACTTCCCGCTATTTTTGAGTTCAAAACATTCGAAAATATACGAGATTTGACGCGATTTTTTGAGTAAAAACCGATTTTGACCCGGTTTGCGGCAATCGACGTGTTTTTAATAGGTTAACAGCTGATTAGATTTTGGAATTGATCGGTCAAGCTATTTTAAAGTTATTTTGAAAAAACCACTTTTGAAAAATGAAATTTTCTTAGTTTTTAAAAATTTCTCAAAATCTATCGGTCCAAATCGACCCAAACTTTCAGGAAATCTAAGTTTGGTGAAACTCTTTGGAACGCCGTTAAGTGGGCTGGATTCTGTCAAGCCGTTTAAAAGTTATAAGAGGTTTACATACAATCACACACATACACACACATACACACACACACACACACACACACACACACACACACACACATCCACACAGACATACGAACATCATCTTAGGAATGATCAGGGAAGCTTCCTAGACCCTCAGAACGTCGAGATCTGATGAGAACTCGATTTTTGCAAAATGGGGTGAAACCAATAACTTCCCGAAAATTTTAGAAAATTTTAAATTTTTTTAGCGGGTTGTTAAAAAACTTAAAAATTGGTTGTCTGTAAAGTCGGTTTACGGAATTGCATTCTTTTATGAATTGAATTGAATTATTATCATTGAATTATCATTATTTTGTACAAAAAAGAAATTAATTGAAAATGACAATGTTTTCGACAAATTAACATTTATTTGCACTAGTTAATTTAAATATTTTTCTACTTAAATTATACAGTAAAGAGATAGATGCGTCACAAGCCGAATGCTTAGGCCGATCGTACCTCTCTATTGTTCTGCACTCTCGCTCGCACGCTCGGCTCAGGCGGAACGCGACAAAGAGTCATGATTTTTCGTGCGTGCAGCCGGCGTTCATCGATTTATAAGACGTTATCACGTTAAAAAATTAAATACAATTTTGTTACCAATCCTTTATTGTACTTCTTATTCAATAGTACATAGTATACAGCGAAAGGAACTTGGTTCCAATCGGGTGTCCTACGAGATCTCTCGTTGTTTGTTTTTTTAAGATTTTGATGATAAATTTAAAGGTTGATTATATAAATGAAGAAAAAAATTATTCAATTCGAACTGCGGTTCCAGACTATTCCATTAGGTAATTTCTCTAATATTTAAAAGCTATCTTTTTTCAAAGCTATCTTTTTTAAGTTTTAGTAAGTTTAACGTCAAAGCTATTTATAACAGATTTGCTTAAATATGAGCATCCAATAAATTCATTTATTTTTCAATATCTAATAAACAATGCGAATTTGCTTTTTTTAGCATTTTCGTTAACACGCTAAACACTTACGTTTAGCATATTTTATATATTTCAGCATAATTTAATATATTTCTTATAATACACGAGTGAAAGAGTTGACAATTCAACTACAGAGAACTGATACTAATAAATAAACAAAGTATTTCTACAATCGTTATTTTCGTCGACACATTCGATTCTTTACGATGCGCATAAATAATTCGGCGAACCGATAGCCCGTGAATTTTGATATTAATCATGTAAACATATCTCGTTTATTAAGCGACGGACACAACGCCTACATAAATATGCATAACAAACAAAAATATTCGCCGGTGTTGTTCTATAAGTTCCCGTCGAACAATAGAGCGATAAACGTCCGCCGCACGACCGCGGCCGGACTTTATTGATCCTTTACACGATTTATCGAGTCAATTGAAAATATTAATCGTGTATACATAAACCTTAAGTCGGAGCCGGCTCTCGGCGCACGTAACGGCGGTAAATCTAATGGCGTTCGGGCCGCGCGTGCGTACGGCGCTCGCGCATCAAGTCCGCGCCGCGACCGGCGGTGCTGCTCTCGAAAGGACCGACGACGAGCCATAAATTCGCCAGGAGCGGTGACACACGCGCTGCGAACGGCCGCCGGCGCTGTCCGTCCGCCGTTGCGCCACCTGCCGGATCGCCGTTGCGAAATCCTTGTTTGAGCTGTCGAATAAACAAATTCGTGTCACCTGTGCAATCGAATAAATATAAGAGGTAAAAATAAACCGCGTTACTTGTCAGTTGACTAAATAAAGGCAGAAATTCGTTTAAGATGCTCTACGCGCGTATGTTCAATAAAGACTTACTTGTTTTGTGATAAGGGGCTGCGGGAATACATAATTTACTTTCATAGAAATCTAATATCATCAATAAATTAATATCTTGGTAAAAAAGGGTATAACACAATTTCCGATAATGTATAAAACAAATATCTATAGACATAATAAATATCGACTTCTTGCAGGTTTGTTTCTTTCTATAATACCCCTCTGTTCGATTATTTGTATGTAATTAAATTTGGAAAGAGCTACCTTCAAGTTTCTTACAATTCCATGTCAACTTTCGTTAACTAATTATATAATAACGAATAAAAAAATTATTAAATCAGTCTTTTCGGACATTTATTATTGTTCTTGAGCAAACTACACTGCACGAATAAATTCAAGAAACTTTTTCAAACTCTTTACATTTTCATACTATATGCTAAATTATATATCAAGACGTATTTCATATATCCCATATATTAAGTATTTATAGCGATTCCAATAACCGACCAGACTGAGGTCGATGCCAAGGTCGACATAGAGCACAGTTTTCATTCCGACCCGACTTCACACGTTCACTGCGTCATGAATCTCCCGTGACGCAAATGTTTCACCATTATATTTTCCTGGATAAATTGTAAATACGTAATTAGTGTTTGCTGTGAATTTGTACTTGTACTTGGTCTCTCATCTCAACTCGTTATCTTTGCATAGAGATGTAGCTAGTTTCATATTTCATATTATACGACTTATTTTTGTCGTTGAGTTTGGTCAGCATTCCAGTCGCTAAAAATATCCTCATCGCTATTTTGACGGTTAGCGCTCGACCACCGTATACCATATTTGTAATTTGCTTACTCGTACGGCAAATTTAGGATGATCTGATTTGGACGATCAGCGGTGTTTCAAGTCAGAATGAGATGTATACAAACAAATGGATAAATAAGCATCAGTTGTATTTCCATATTTTTAAGGTCGGTCCCGTTAGGTTGTTTTCGTTTAACACAGAAAAACCTACATTCTTTTAAACGAAACGTAAAAATAATACAAGATATCGGAGAATCAATGATGCTGGACTCGGTATAAACAGAAATTTGTAGCTGATTATCTTAGTGGTATATTATTTGATAATGCGAGCACATTGACAAGAAGACCTTGTGATGAAAATCTATGCTTTAAATACTTTTAAATAGATTTAAAGGATTGTGGTTACTGAGAGTCCTAAAAACGAACCGAAATTCTGCTGTACGTTCAAATGAAATGGTGTCGTTGTAGTGATGAGTTAAAAACAAAAACTTATTGTGCACAATAGTATCGATGGACCGGACTGACGGCTGAAGGCCGAAGAAACGGGGAAACATAGACAGTTCAATAATGTATTCGAAGAATATTTGACAAAAAACTAGAAAGTAGGAGAAAATTATGCGACAAGTAGCCATGTTGATTTTTTTTCTGTTATTTCGCACCAGTTCATAAAAATGATCCCAACTGTTACAAATTTTAGACAAATCTTACGTTCAAGGAGGAAGTAACGTTGCACCAGCTGATTATTATTGATTGCGTCACCATCATTAATCATTTTGATCGATAGTGAAATTGTGGGAATTAATAAAGTATCACTGTTTACTATAAATTTATGTAAATACATAATTTACTTCAAACTCCAGCTAGTGGCAAGAAATGAAAAGAAAATTCTTTGAAGATAAAGTAAGAATTATAAAGCGAGTAAGTATGCATTCTTATCGCCGAAATCAGTATTAAGATTTGCAGTTAAGCAGGGACGTGATTTAAATAATAAGTAAATTAATTAATTAAATTGAAATTTGCACGAGTTGGAGTTATTCTTTTGCACCGAGGCTTCCGTAAAATTTATGAAAAATGTTTATTTTTTCAGACATTAAACACTGAAAATGTAGAACCAAGTAGAATATGAATAACGTTTTTTGATAAAAAACAATGAACTGCCGGATTATTCATTATATTTGGTGGTTTAGTAATATCTATCAGGCTTTCTCATAATATATATTATTCGTAAAGTAATTAAAAGAACCGTAACGTATAAAAGCGCCCCGAACCGAATTAAATCGGTTATTGGGCACCATTTTATTCGTATGCAATATGTAATTGACATCTAAGTCACCATACAGGTAGTGGCGGTATTCAACAGCCTCTAGCGAGTATTATTTCAGAAGGGCAGCAGGACGGCGAGGTCGTTCAGCGCCGCGGAGGCTCGCGAACGGCTGGCGAGCGTTTCGCTTACGCTCACGGAATTTTTACCGGCGGGCGGGCGGCGCGTGACGGCGGCGGCGCGGGCGCGGCCGGAGCGCTCGGCGCTCGCACCCGAAATGTCCACGGCTGTGATTGCTTTCGCCCCGGCTCGGCCGTCGCATGGGAATCGCTACATTATGCCGCGGCCGGCTGCTTGCGCTCAGTTTGAATGCGCGGGCGGCGTCCGGCCATCGCCGGTAGCCTATTTGTCGTGCCGTTATCGGAACGTAAGCCTCGAACGACTCGACTTTGTAGTCGCGCGTCCGCCGTTACACGCCCCTCTGAACGTCGCTCGATCGTGAAACGGTCTACGACCACGTTTTCCCACACGCCTTAGGTCGCTACGTACCCCGTGCGATGGCTAACTCGGAAGTCGCTTTTATGTCCATCGCAGTCACGGCTGCGCCGGGTTAAAATGATGTCGTAGCGGGATGTGTCGCAGGCGCAAAGCCGGGTTACGCATTCGATTCGCGGAATGGGGGAATAAAAACAGTAACGGCCGTTTCGTGAAGTCGTCGGAAGCGCGGCCGGCGATCGCGAGCGGAGCGGGCGCTAATTTTACACAAACAATAGTAAATTTGAACGGGACGATCGATAAACGTCGCGTCGCCGCCGTCGGGCGGGCAGTAAAATCTCAATCGTACGGCGCGGCGTGCTGGCGGCGTTCACTTAGCGTCTTTACACTTAATAACTTGTCGTAAACCCGGCGGCCGGGGCGGCCGGGCGGGCGGGGGCGGGCGCTTCACAAATATTTTACGCGGCGTAATTAAAGCGCTTCGAGCGCTGTAGCACATAAAGCAGCGATGTTTATTGGCCGCTTAGGGCGGGATCAACAGATCGTGAGTATCTACTGCGCGTTTAACATTAATTTATTTATGAATGTTCTTTAGTGCTCGTGCGACAAAATGTAATATAGTTTTGAAACAATATTACAAATTTTATAACGGAGTAGAATATTAATTAGGAGAATAATTGTTTAATAATGACAATTATATTGGGGTGTACTGCATAGTAAATTAATTTATGCGTTGAAGGAAAATTTTAATTTTAATCTAATGAAAGTTCCTCGAAGTTCAACCTCGAAGCTACTTTTAACCATTATTACAATACTTTTAGTTCTGTTCCTAGAAACTATATATGTAAGACTATAACATATTTTTTGGAGCTTTTTAAGGAAAAATGTGCGTACTAGCTACTAGAGTGGTCATCACCGCCCATGGACACTTTGAACCCCAAGGGAGTCACCAGTGAGTTGCAGTATTATAGAAAGAATACATTTTTTCTTAGACTCCCTTGTTGTATTTGATCGGTTTATGGGATTAAGTATATAAGTACCAAAGATCAAACAAATAACACAGAGACATGATTTTTTAATTATTGTAATTCTACTTATTACTAAACATTACGTTACGTCAATAAATATGACAATAAGGTGGTTATTAAAACTACGTGCACTATTTTGGAAAAAAACGGTAGATACGTTTATGTAACTCAGGTATATACTGGTGACGATTTACCGAGGAACGCTTTCTCGCGATGGCGTGACGGACAGTGGCGCAGGCGCGGCGGCGTATCTCCGGCAGGTTAGAGTGTTTAAAGAGAGACAAATAAAAAAAAAACAGCTAAGAGCATGTCGCACCACGCTCACTGTAGGGTTCCGAAGTCGTTACTACAAAGAAATGCACTACAGATGAAAAAAATTACGTTACACTTTTTCCGTGTTCCCGCACAGAATAAGTACTTTAGTCACCTATTATTAGAGAAACAAGTAGGTATGTCGACTATTATTTTTAAAATAGTGTAAACAAAAAGCGTCAGCAAAAGAACGTATCTTCATGGCACTTACGTCTTTTTGTTGAGAAACGTAGTTTTCCGGATATAACTCAAAAACGGTATATCCGATTATGTTCAGAATAGTTTTCGTTGAAAGTATTTATTAAGCGTTATCTTTGTACATTTTCCTCATATTTTTTGCACTTACGGTATAAAAAATAAAGGGAGGTGGAATAATTTATGCTATTTTCGGAGCGATTATTTCCGAAAATATTCACTAAATTAAAAACACTTAGATAGAAACTTTGAAATGTATTTCGGAGAACTGTCAAAGTATGTGCCATATGTTGATATTTGCTGAAAAATTTTTTTTTCAGCTTGTGTTACATGTATGGAGTGCCCCCTCTAGAAAGATTTTAATTTTGTCATTTACCTACTGACCTACTTAGCGGCTTATACAGGACACCTACACTATAAATTTCATCGATATACATATTATAGTTTTTGAGTAAAATGTATGTGACATACGGACGGACGACATGAAATTATAAGGGTTCCGTTTCTGCCGTTTTGGCTCGGAACCCTAAAAAAGGGTAAAAATCAGGGTACTGTCCTCAGACTCTGTGAATACATGAAATTTAACGAGTAACGAGTCGAGCGCAATCAAATTTTCACTCGCTTCTCTAGACTTTTGCCAATGACATTTTGTCTGATGATGTTTTTCTTCTGCAATTTGTTCTTTAAGCTCTACCGGCAATACCACTTGGAATTTTGTGGCACTTACAATTAGTAGTGCGTTCCTTTAAACTTTCCTCTCGATTGGGCTTTAATTCACGTCGTTTTCTCACTTTTGAGAGTGCCATTTATTATTAATCGATTTTTTTTAAAGCCTTTTACCAAACTCCAATTTCATCACACAAAATATTTAGAGCGGTTCGATAACTACAGAACGAAACCAATACGCTTCTATATGTTTGTCCGTTCTGAAGCTATAAATTAAACTCGTTTTGCGAGTCGCATATTTTTAGGATTCCTAGTCAATATTTGTCCACTCGATTACGTTTACGTTTTAAAGCCACTGACGCATGAACCATGCTGTTTCAAGGAGTCGCCGAAACGAGCTTTACGATGGTGATTTCACTGTTTGGCCATCGATTGTAGTTTTCGAGAGATCGCCGTGTCATTGCACACAATTTTAATGTCTCTGGTATTTCTAGCTGCATCCTCTTACTGAAAAAGAAGTCGTTCACGTATACACGTTAAATTAGTTTAAACGTTTTCTGTTACACTAGCTACATCACCAGTAGTCAGTTTACGACAACTATTTGCAAACGAACGGACACGCGGTTCTGTAATTTCATTTTTTGTTTAAGTAATATTACTACAAAATATAAAAGAAATTCTTTGATTTTCTTTGTACATAAAATAACAACATTCAGATTACAAACTTAATCAATGCAAATCAACAATTGTAAAAAAGGAAATTCTTCGGCCAGCCAGCAGAACGCCATGCAGGCGTGCCGTCAGGCAGCTGTCCGCTGGCAGTGATGCGGCGCAGGCGGCTCCATCTCGTGGAGGATCATGATCGACAACCGCCCGCCCCGCCGCGCCCCGCCGCGCCGCCGCGCGCCCCGACGACGGATATCTGGCTCACTACAAACAGTTGTAAATTGATGTTTTTACTCGCGATAAAATAAATTAATGTTTCGTGTTAGAATTGACGTATTTATGGGGTAGATAAAACGGTTTAAGTGCGCGCCCGGCGACGCCGCGCCGCGCCACGCCACTGCCTTTGGGCCGTGCGGCCGACGCACACTGCACGATTTCTTATTTAATTAACGATAATGACGATATGTCACGACACACCGTATACCGTTCTGTTTTTAAAATAGTTTTCAATGAAGTACTTATTGCTGTATTATGATGTTCAGAATAAAATATTAGATTGCTAATGCGTCTATTGATAGTTGCCTTAAAAAATTTTAAAGATTTGTTAGCGGAGCTAAAGCGGTTGTAATATAATATTGCAATTTCTTTTTTTTTACTTGTTTGAGTTGTTTTATCCAATAAAGTGAAAACTTCTACAGACACATTAGGTCATTTTCGGATGAGTAAAATCTTATGTGCTTCTGTCACTACGTCACATGCTAAAACAGTAAAATTAAATAAAAAAATATATATATAATTTAAATTCTAAATCTAAAAAATATTATAATTTCTATTAGAAAAATCTTGTGAGTTCGTGTACACAAACTGACAGGATATATAATTTTTTAACTTACCGCTACTTATAAATGTTTGTAAATTTCTCAATTATCATATTGTTTTCTGTCTGATTTTCGAAAATGGAGTTTTCATCTGATTTTAACGTTTAAGGGTGCTAGGAATTGATTTTGACCATTTTCTGGGTCATGTTTATATATGTGTGACTGTGTACATATAGGCGTGGGTGTGTATGTACATCTCTAATAACTTTGTAATGGATTAACCGATCGACACGTAGTTTAAGGCATTCAAAAGGAGTCCACTTAACTCGGTTGTCAGTCCAAATGCAACATTGTCGTTGTTTTGCTATAGTTGAAGTCAAGGCACTTTATTTAAAAATGCCGAGCAATAATTTCGCGCCGTGTGCGCGCGCGCCACGCCGCGGGCTCAACACGGGTAGTTCATAAAACCGTAGTTAAAGAATCGTTCTCGAGCTTTTATTTTACGGATAACGACGTTTGTAAACTTTCAGTTTATACAGCACGATGTGTGGATTTAGAGCTAATTTATTTTACTGCACGCGTTTGTTGCCGTCGTCGGGTCGTGTTACATGGGATCCCTCAACAAATACAAATCTAGTTTGAATTTTACTACGTATTTAATTGCATGCTATCGATTTTTTCCCAATGGATATAGGCGCATCAGATACGAGATTAAAATCAAATTAGCTACACTATATATATTTATCGAATACTGTTAACGGCGTAACAACTATGCAAGACAAATTTAATTGATAATGTTATGTACGTGCAAATAAAAAAAAGTTGTCTTTTATATTGTCGATTATTAGATAATTTCACCTCTGAATTAGTAAATTGGAAAAAGAGTAAACTAGGATCAGAAAATAAGTGAACGTAAAGAACGCAGAATGAAATAATAAAAGAAATAATGAAATGTTTTATTGTCTTTCCAGTTATATTTCCACAAAACTGTTTCAGTATTTTCAACATGAGCTTCATTTGTAAAATAATAATAAATATGTAGCTCGATTTGATTTTACAAAAAAGGGGTTATACATTTTTAATTCTTCAGACACTATCTGTAGTATAAATATAAAAATTGATGTGTGTATATTCCCTAAGGACTCTAAAACGCCTTGACCAATTTTAATGAAATTTTCAGGAAATCATCAGATCACTTTAGCGAGTCATCCTATGAACTTCTAGAGCGATCGGATGAACATGTTTTTTTGTGTTTTGGATATTTTATGTCATATTTTTCCTACAAATTAATACACTTTCTATTGGGCGTAAAAAGGCTCTGTACCTCTATAAGTACAGTGGCGGACATGTGACAAAGTTTTAGCACATATCTATATATGTGCTAAAAGTTTGTCACATGACCGCCTCCATTCGTCCACCAGAAGTATATCTGCGGCTATGATAATTAGTGCTACCCACGTGAAGCTGGGGCGCGTCATTAGCTAGGTCATGTATTAGGATCATGACATGTGACGAAACCCGATAGAAACTTAAAATGGATTGAAACATGAAGTATAAAGAGTTTCACGGAATATATTTCTGTATAATAAATGCCCATAATTTTTAAGATATTATTTTGGCTAATAGAAATAACGTTTCGAAAAACATTAAACTAAATGTCCATGAAACACCACTGGCAGAACAAGAATAAACATTTTGTTTTTTACTTAGTGTTGAATTGAAAATTAATGTAATTCAATTATATACAGATATGTCTTTTTTAATTTAACCACACAATTTAAATACAGGCCACGTCGAATGAAAAAAAAAGAGTTTCGGAACGCCAAAATGTTCCTGTGTTGCGTGTCTTACGCATAATTTTCACATTCAGCTAAACGTCAAGTTCGTCGTCACAGCAGGCGTATGCATAGACCAGTAAGAATTTCTTGAAAATATGTCTAACGATCAGAAATGATTATTTTTATATCACTTTAAATTTTTTTATATTTTCCCAAAAATATGGGGATCAAGACATTCCACATAAAACTGAAAACGCAATTTTTGACGTGACAACGTCTTAAATTAGGTTGCGGCTGGGAGTCACTTATGAAAAAGTGTAACGCTCGGTAACGTAACGATGAGTCACCGAACGAGAGAGAGGCCCGCCGAATGCCTTGCGTCTCTCTCCCACTCAACTATGATCGGTCTGCCGCGCGCGCAGCACTAGAGAATTAGTGCATAGCTTGCAAAATGTATTGCAAGTTATTGTATGTATATTTGTATATAAATACGTATGTATGTGTAAAGGTAAAAATAAAATTTTGTTAATATGAAATTCAGTGCGAGATTCTTTGTATAAATTAATGTTTTAAATATAATTCTTTGTATAAATAAATGTTTTAAATTGTTACTATTATTTCATCCTTCTTCCTACTATACGAATGAATATTCACATTAAAATGATTTTACCATTCAAAGTCGTTGTCACGTAAAACTTTCGCCCGTATACCGACTTTACAGGCAACCAAATTTTTGGCCATTTTAATGCTATAAATAACGATAGAAAACCGTCTTTTGCTTACTATTGCCATAGTTTGCTTACACCTGCTACAGTTTTCTGCAAGATAAGACCCTTTTCATTTTTGCTGTACAATAGTCAGGTTGGAGAGACGATATAGTAATTTTATAGCGTCAGACCGCCCGTTTCTGTGAAGAAACAAACTGATAAATATTCATTCATTATTGTTGCGAAGCAACTAGAACCTTATTTTCTAAATTTTTTCACATTTCTTTGATATAAGTTTGTCACTAAGGCTGGATTGACGTGATATGAGTAACTTTTCAGGTCATTAAAAATGTAATTAATATGATGCATAAACAAAATAGATATTTGCACACGATAATTTTATCGAATGAAACTAGGAATAGTAATTCTTTTACTTTCAAATCGGTAGGAAACTTCCTTTTAATATAACTCACTGAACTATTAATAAATGTAATAAGCGCTAATGTAGCGTATATTTAGATATCGTTAATATAAAGTTGGTAAAAAAAGTTTTTTTTTTTTTTTAATAACTTCTAAGGGTATCAGTCGACTGATGTTTCGTATCGGTCAATTTTGTTTATTTAATAAAACTGCGTTGAATGCCGCAAAGTGAATTAAAGTCAAACAACGCATTAGATAGATATTTTAGCTTAAAATTAAAAAAAACAACGTTTTATCTAAATAAATTTACATAATTTACATAGTAACTATATTTAAGACACATTATGTTATATTTCAATTGATTATTACGTTTAAAATAGACGAAATAGGGGATTTTATAAGATGTCAATGGTAGAAAAATATAAATATTAATTACTTTACCTTTATTTTTGTGTTTGATTTTCAAATTTCTTTCAAATTATAATATTTTACTATAAAATTCTATGACTTTGTAAACGTATGAAACTGTTGCTATCTTAAGAATTAAAATCTTTTAATGAGCGGTAAATTAAAAACATACCAACTATGTAGTAAAAATATATAATCATTGTGGTGATTGGCTTAGATAGAAGTTTACACAATATCTTTTTTTGACGTGACAACGTCTTAAATTAGGTTGCGGCTGGGTTTGAAAAGTTATAGCTCATTAACGTAACGATGAGTCACCGAACGAGAGAGAGCCCAGTCTTGCGTCTCTCTCCACTCAACTATGATCGGTCTGCCGCTCAATGCTAGGAGTAGTGCATAGCTTACAAATGTATTGCAAGTTATTGTATGTATATTGTATATAAATACGTATGTATGTGTAAAATAAAATTTTGTTAATGAAATTTAAATTTTTAGTATAAATTAATGTTTAAATATAATTCTTTGTATAAATAAATGTTTTAAATTGTTACTATTATTTCATCCTTCTTCCTACTATACGAATGAATATTCACATTAAAATGATTTTACCATTCAAAGTCGTTGTCACGTAAAACTTTCGCTATACCGACTTTACAGGCAACCAAATTTTTTATTTATATACTAGAAATTTATGTTAAATGTTTTTGAAAAATTATGCTTTATTGATAATTTTATTCACAATAATCATTTAACTGCCTGCACTATGTGGCGCCCTAACTAGCAGATTAACGTGCGCGCGAGCCGCAGTAGGGGACATTTTGTTTCTTTATTTATTTCCCGCCAATCGCGCGCACATTTAAATCGTCCATTAGGCGAAGGTCTACGGCGTAGAGCCACGAAATAACCCTTTGTATGCGAGGCGCGGTCGTACTTTATGAAACTACTGATGATGTCCTCTTTTGAAACTATGCTGGGAGGCCTATTCTGGCACGACAGGCCTATTCGAATACTACATTATGTCGTATGTCATGTCACAGAAAAATGATCACGAGTAGACATACGTTTTAGTACTATTGTTGTTGTAGTTGTTGTTTGAGGCATACCCTTCATAATATGTTTGTTTCAAGCAGATCTGAAGCTGAAACTGGACCTGGGTCTAGGTCATCGGGAAGTTTAATGATTGTAAAAATGTGTAAAAAAAAATGTTAGCATATATATTTAAACTACATTTAAATTACATGGGTACAACAGTCTTTCACTGCGTTTAAGATAATTATTATATGATCTGAAGAAAGTAAAAAATAGGAATGGAAATAAATGTCAGGGAAACTAAGATATATACAGGAGGTGAAAGAGATGAAGAAATGAAAAAGTGTCTACTTTTTTATAGCAAATTCGAAGTGTAAACAAGCAGACGAGCGACAGAGAGCAGATGCAAGGGTCGGTAAGGGATACTTTAGAATATTTTATGCAAGCCGAAGCTTAATGGCGTATTGAAAAGAAGGTCCAAATTTTAAACACCCGAAACCTATGAGTTTCCTATGAGTGTTGATAGATTTCAGTAAAGCAAATAAACATGCAAAAATAATGCAAAGATTGCACTGTCGGAAAGACTGTGATCTCTGTCTATCTTATTGAGAAATAGCAAGAGTTTTATGATTTTTTAAGAAAAATATTTATTAGATTTTATTAAGAAAAATATTTATTATACTATTTACAAATATTTATTAGATTTTAAGAATTATATTACATATATTTATTTACTCGATTTTTTATAAATTTCAATGTTAGTAAGATTCGTTCTGCTTTTTATTATTTGAAAGTTATTAGGGCTTAATTAGGAAAATTACTGTAAAATAATTTGTATACTTCTCAGAATAAATATATACTAACGTACTGTTGTACTATAAATCCCTGATCACTTTTTAAGAATTCAATTGTGCCAAAATTTTTTGTTGTATTTATTATCTGTTACAATTACATTTTATTGATTTTACAGTTTGTACTGCAGTAGGACCCCTCTTTGAGTTAATGTATCCGTTATCACATAAACCACATGGCGCATATAACTATAAATTAGCACCACAAGCACAATGTAATAGGTTTTGGAAATAGTGAGCAATAATTTTATTATAGGTGAGGTTGAGCAGATAGCGTGGTCGCCGATGCATATAAAATGGTTAGTTGAGTCTACATGTCCGCGATAATGCGATTTAATGCGTTCCCTTTCATAGATGCATCACGTCTCATTATTTATTTCCTATGCATTTTCAGAGTAAATTGTTCACAAAACGCTACTACAGATTGTTTACCTGATATGCCACGAGGTGGCGGTAACTGAGATTATCTTAACGCTTCTATCGTGCTAGCTATCGATGTGAACAACGCGGGAGGAGCGGTTAGACGCTATCAACTTTCTAGCGGTAAAAGCTAAGTCCCACTGCGCAGCACGTGCAAAACTTGTTAGTCGTTTTTCTTTTTACCAATCAATGTTCTCTCTCTCGCTGGACGTTTGGAATTATAAGAGTTTGGCAATATTGGCCAAATAAAACACTTTAAAACGAATTTTTGTACCATTTCATATTGGAGTACAAAAATAATGTTTTGAACTAAAACGAAGGAAGTTTTACACTTGTTAAAAATACTACGTTATTTGTAAGTATATTAATACTACCCTGTTGTATCTGATTGAAGGGTTTTATATGTAAATTATTCCTAGATCACATGCACATGTGCACACATTAGATAATGATATAGAAATTGACAATGTATAAAAATGTATATTTAGATTGTTTAAACAGAAAATAGGTAAGTGTAATAGTTAAAATGTGAATTTAAGTGGAATGATTGATGTTCTTTTTAATATTATTGTAATTGAAGTTAAATCAGTCATTTACGAGTGAATGACCTACACCTACTAGCTTGCATGTAACGGCTGACGGACGTCAATGAAGCAAAACAGGTGTATAAAAATCATATGATATGGATACAGAAGGAAACGGAGGTGATTTTATAAATAAAACAAATTTAATAAAGATGAGTCTCTCGACATTATTTATTAAAGAATTATAAAATTAATGTATGTGATATTGTCATTATTTATCATTAACCGATATAAAGTTTGTTTTTAATTTTCGTTATCAAATAATACAATCGGCGTGTATCAACAAATAAATACATGTATTTTTATTTTCTTGACCAATCACCTATCCGTATGTTACGATATGTACATATGATGTCTTTCTTAGACAAATAAGACTGTTCTCAGCAATTGGCAAAAACCATCAATGAGCCATGGGTTTGAAAAATAAGTGATTTGGAGTAGACGACCGAGTTGGAAGATTATCGTCTATGGATATGCCCTATGGCTCGCAGATCCAATCGGAGACGGGCGGGATGTATCAAGTTCGATCAATGTTTGAGATTGATTCACCATTTTTAGGAAAATTATAACAACGTCTGTGACCTACCGTTTAATATACCCCTTGAAGCACAGAGAGAATGGCTAAATTCAACTTAAATTACAAAAAACCCTTTGATTGGTTCGCCTTTGGTTAGGATTTGAACTTGGAGCGTAATCTATGGTTTGAAGGTAACACTCCAACCGTTTGGCCCCTGCTGAAATAATTTAAGGTGTCTTAACTTGAACAGCAGTGAAGAATTCTTTTACTTTATGTAAAACTTATGATATTCCTGGCAAATATGGCTTTTAGTATAATTATCCTTCTTAAAATTTCGTGTCTATTGTTGTATATTTTTGGTGTTAAAGATTCATCAATAAAACTATTCTTGTGTAAGGTCCTAGTATTTTATTTTATTTATAACTATTACTAGAAGTGTATTTATATACTTGAATTCTATTATTTTACATAACTTGCTTGCGACATATTTTTTTTTAAAACGGCAAACCATAACCTAATTAGTACGACATTTCATCAAGAACAAAACTGTATGTATGGTGTAAAATTAGTGTTACTCGTTCGGATTCCGGTATTCCTCTGAGGGTTCTAGGCCTTATTACGGCCTTATATAGACAGACAAACAGATTATCCATGATTTATAAATTTTATAGAAAGCCTTTTGTTGTTAATATTTCGCGTGAAAATGCTTTGGTTTACCGACGAACATTAGAAAGGCGATGCCCTTTCATAATTACTATGGGGTTGTCCTTATTAGATGTCAGGTGTCAAAAGAAATATGTGTTATTTTTGAAAATAACAGAAGACAACCGACAAGTGTCGTCGGAGACCCTATTAGACCGAAGTTCCTGTCGCTTTATATTATTTTATGTGAAATAAAAAGAACAGTGAAATAAATTAACACCTTAATTAGGTGAATAATTAAACGAGAAATAAAAAATAATATCTTAAGAAAAATATCCTTTTACTTCACAGACCTCGTGCACAGACCTCGGCAGTTATAAAACGGGAGAGTTTAATGTAGATTAATGCAATAGTGTATTTCTATAAAAGACGTAAGCAGATAATTGAGAAACTGATCGAATAAATATAGTCTCGTCGCTGCTGAATGTTTAATTCCAGTCCTTAGTAACGAAAGCCGACAAGTGTTTGTGTGCTTCAATATATATAAATAGCGAATTATAAGTCCTATAAGAAAACACTAAATAAAGTATTAAGAGCACCATCATTTTTTTTATTCATTAAAAACTTTGTTATCCTTGTTGTAATGACAACTTTAGGTAAAAATGCGGAAGAAAAACACCAAACAGTTTGTGTCAACCTCGGTGTGGCACTGTACATACTACATAAATTGATAAACACGTACAAAGCATATTGTTTAACTAAAATAATTATAATCTTGTCTTGATAAAGATAAAGTAATTAAATACGAAAACACAAAAATATAGTTCGCGTAAACGTCGGTGTCATCACATTTTTGTCTTGTCAAACTTTATTATTCTTCACAGCGTCGCGACACACGGAGTCCGGATACGCCACATCACTCCCCTGAGACCGTTCTACGGGCGATAGTAATCAGGGAATCTAACTGTGCGTCCTGAACGTGTCCTTTTATATTTCTGTGTTCCGGGTTTAGTTCTGGGACTGATTTAGGCTCTCTGGTGGCGGTGTGGACAGTATTTAGTAATTCGTCGTCGACAGTGTAGGCCGGTTTTATTCTTTCGATTGATACTGTCGTTCGTTTTCCATTGACTAAAATGGTAAAGATTTTGTCTCCTCTTTTTAATACTTCGTGTGGTCCCGTATATGCAGGTTGAAAACAGCTACGTATAGTGTCCTCTCTTAGAAAGACGTGAGTTGTCGTAGCTAGATCTTTGTAAACAAAGGTAGCGCGTTCGCCATGACGTGATGCTGGGGATGGTTGGAGTTTTCGTACAAATGAACGGAGTCGGGCTATATAGTCCGAGATGTCCGTCATTTTAGTAGGGCTTGGACTAATAAATTCTCCTGGTAGCCTGAGGGTTTCCCCGTATACCAGTTCAGCGCAGGATGCTTTTAGGTCGTCTTTATATGCGCTTCTTACGCCCAACAGGACTAGTGGTAGGCATTCTGTCCAATGTTCGTTTGCATGGCACGTAATAGCTGTTTTCAGTTGGCGGTGGAAGCGTTCTACCAGACCGTTACAAGCTGGATGGTATGCTGTTGTTCGTCTGTGGTGAAATCCAGCTACTCTTGCCAGATGTTGAAATAACGTGGATTCGAACTGTTTACCGCGATCGGTCACTATATCTGTTGGGCAACCGAATCTTGATATCCAGCAGGTTAGTAAGGCAGTGGCGACAGTCTCAGCGTTGATATCTGTGATCGGTATCGCCTCTGGCCATCTCGTGTATCTGTCAACAGCTGTAAGACAGTAACGATATCCTTTGGATATTGGCATTGGTCCGATTAAGTCTATGTGAACGAAACGGAAGCGCGCCGTAGGTAGCTCGAATGTGCCTGTTGGTGGTATAACATGGCGAGTTACTTTGGTTCGTTGGCATTGTAAACATTTTCGCGTCCAATCTCTGCAATCTTTCCTGATTCCAGGCCATACGTAGCGTTCAGCAACTAATTTTGATGTCGCGTTCGAGCCTGGGTGACTTAGAGAATGTAGACAGTTGAATATTTGGCGTCGTAAGCTAATAGGAACAAAAGGTCTTTGGGCTGGTGTACTGAAGTCGCAATAGAGGTCTGTTTTTGTTCCAGGTACGTGTATTTTCTGGAGTTGTAACGCAGAGCCATCTTTCAGGATCTGTTCCAGCTCGGGGTCGGATTCTTGTGCATTAGCTAATTTCACAAAGTCTACGACATTGTCCAGTTGTTCAATTCTTGACAGCGTGTCTGCTACTACATTGTCTCCTTGATATATGTCTGATATCCGTAGAAAATTGGGATATGAAGTCGAGATGACGGTATTGTCTGGGTGAGCATTTGTCCTT
The DNA here is from genome assembly GCA_005406025.1 of Eumeta japonica. Classification (NCBI taxonomy): domain Eukaryota; kingdom Metazoa; phylum Arthropoda; class Insecta; order Lepidoptera; family Psychidae; genus Eumeta; species Eumeta japonica. The sequence continues at coordinate 381,511 of BGZK01000433.1, read as the reverse complement.
GCGCGTTTTGAAAGCGTGACAAAGTGGCTTGTGATCTGTGTAGATAACAAAGTCACGCGCTTCTATATGGCGAAAGTGTTTTATTGCTTCATAAATCGCTAAGAGTTCGCGATCGTAGGGGGAATAATTTCGCTGTGCTGGACTAAGTTTATGGGAGTAAAATGCTAGGGGCTCCCAAGCTTTGTCTTTATATTGTTGAAGAACTGCTCCCAAAGACGTGTCTGAAGCATCTGTGACAAGGCTCAATTTCGCGTCACAGTCTGGGTGTGCAAGGAGAGATGCATGACATAAACTATCCTTGCAGGTGTTGAATGCTTTTAGAGCCTCTCCTATGATGTTTATTGGGTGCGAATTCTTAATTGAACCAGTGAGAAGGGCATTGAGTGGGGCTTGAATTCGTGCTGCATCAGGTATAAAACGACGGTAGAAGTTTATCATTCCTAAGAATCTACGTAGTTCCTTCACTGTTTTAGGTATAGGGAAGTTTTGATGGATTCCACTTTTGTTCCAGTGGCTTTGCTCCTTTGGCTGATATGTTATAACCCAGAAGGTAACATTATCTGCTCCGAAAACATTTGCTGGTGTTAATGAGCATTCCATATTCTCTCATTCTGTCGAATATTTGTTTCAGGTGTTTTCGTGTTCTTCTTCATCTTTCGAGTAAACTAAAAATCGTCAAGATAAGCGAAACAGAAATTAAGACCTCTTGTAAGTTCGTCAACGAATCTTTGGAACGTTTGACCTGCATTACGTAAACCAAATGTCATATACGGGAATTCATATAAACCAAACGGAGTCGTAATGGCGGTTTTTGGGATATCTTCTCCGTTTACGGGAATTTGGTTATAGGCTTTGACCAAATCAATTGTCGAGAACACCTTGGAACCCGTGATATTATGAGAAAAATCCTGAATATGTCGGATGGGATATCGATCAGGGATGGTGCGTGCATTTAACATCCTATAGTCGCCACAGGGTCTCCATCCTGATTCCTTCTTCGGTGCGAGGTGAAGAGGTGACGACCAGCAGCTTTCGGAAGGTCGGGCAGTACCATTTTAAGCATAGCTTCGAATTCGCATTTAGCTATCTGTCTGCGCCAAGCGACGTGGTGGACAGGACACAGGAGGGCCGGGGTGGTTTTATAAAATGAACAGTGTTATGCTTGGGACTACGTAAAGTGCCTGAAGGTCGAGTTATATCGGGAAATTTCGCTAAAAGTTTGTCATATCTTGTATCACCGAGCAGTATTTTCACTGAAGATATCGTGCTGGATGATGTTGCATCTGACCCCGATGTAGAAAGAGTTGTGGTGTTGTCGATTAAGCGGCGGTTTCTGATATCCACCATTAGATTGTAAAACTGGAAAGTCTGCTCCAATTATAGGTTTGGTGACATCAGCCACGACAAATCGCCACGGATAGGCTCGACGTAATGATAAGTTTAACTCCAGGTTGACGTAGCCGTAAGTATTTATAGTTGTTCCGTTTGCAGCACTCAATTGATAGGTAGTCCTTGTACGTCGCTGTTGCACGGCCGAGCGTGGGAAAACGCAAAGCTCGCTTCCGGTGTCTACGAGGAATTGCATTTTGGTACAGCGGTCTGTTACAAACAGGCGACCAGGTACGTTGGGGCAGCCGTCTGTCGCCATTAGCGACTGCCGGTGTGTTTCCGCCTTGAAGTCGCATGGTTTGACACATTTATTGGCCTTGTTCGCATATCGGGAGTGATACCAGCATGTAGGATATTTGCGGTAGCTAGAGTCGGATCTGGTACAAGACTTGCTGCGTGAGCGTCCTTGGGGTGGCCACGTGACTTTGGACGCAATTGGCGATAGGAATGAGTAGTCAGCTGCCTCATTTGACGTCTGAGTTCAGCTATTTCACTAGTTAAGTTCTCTAGTGTGGAAGCATGGGCTGATACGGTGGAAGTGCACGCGACTTGTAGGGATGGAGGAGCTATCTCGTGTACTCGGTCGGCCAAATCGGCGAGCAACTCAAAGTAGGTGCTGTCTGCCCGGCGATGACTGTTTGTATATTTTGTGGTAAGCGGCTTGTCCATATTGTGATGAGTAAGTCATTGGAGATGTCGGGACCGGCCAGGCCTTGTAAGTGGCGGAGAAATTGCGAAGGTTTGCGGTCGCCAAGTTCCTCGTGCATGAGAAGTTGCTTTAGTTTCCGCTCTTTCGAATCTGATAGACGTTTGACAAGCTCTGTTTTAATATTTCGTATTTGCCAGTCGTTGGAGGGTTTACGATAATATCTTTGACTTCTCGTACATGCGTTTGGTCTAATTGTGCGATGACATAATTATGTCAAATCTGCCGTTATTCCGGCGTTCATAAACTGACCTTCGACTTGAGCAAACCATATTATAGGTTCTTCAGGCCAAAACGGTGGAATTTTTGTAGTAAGTCGACAAATTTCGTTAGACGTGCCGGGCGAGGCAATGGAATCAGATCCAGCATCTTCATTGTTTTGTGTTCTTGGCATTTTAATAAAATATTTATATTTTGTTATTTGTATATTTTAGCGATCACGTCGGGGTCACCAGTTTTAGGTAAAAATGCGGAAGAAAAACACCAAACAGTTTGTGTCAACCTCGGTGTGGCACTGTACATACTACATAAATTGATAAACACGTACACAGCATATTGTTTAACTAAAATAATTATAATCTTGTCTTGATAAAGATAAAGTAATTAAATACGAAAACACAAAAATATATAGTTCGCGTAAACGTCGGTGTCATCACATTTTTGTCTTGTCAAACTTTATTATTCTTCACAGCGTCGCGACACACGGAGTCCGGATACGCCACAACAACGAAATATGTGATTTTCGAAATCAATAATGCATGATACTTTTATTTGTGTAAAAAGAGTTTAACAAAGATTTGAAATTGAAAACTCCATGTCCAAAACCAAATAGAAAAAGAATCATAAAGGATTCACCTTAATGACATTATTATTCATGGCAAATGCATGTAATGTGATAATAGATAGATATTTTAATCTAAATGTCAAAAAAGAGATAACCAAGGCGCCGCGCGCGGCTGCTACCACACTTGCTTAATTAACTAGCTTATGTCAGAGAGAGAGAGAGAGAGAGAGTGAGAGAGTCGCTGAGTGTCGAATGGAGGAGGAATAACGCTTTTTGTTACATGACGAGTTCCGTAAACTAATACTTCCCGCAAACCGCAATGGAACTTCGTTCCCAAAACAAAGAAATATAGAACATTATCGTCCCTGATAAAAATATATTACTATTGATGTACATGAAATAGTAACAATTTTGTTTTTGTTGACCTCAAAGTTGTATGAGGCCCTTATTGATACTGAAAGGCATGTATTGGCGGGTTCTTTTTACAGTATGAAAAATAAAGAATTTTGATGATGATAATGTCACAACTAGTAGCATACACTTAAGTACGAACCCACTATCAGAATATTAGGATGATGAAACGAACTACGATGTTTTTACACTTTTGTCCACGCCTCTTTTCCAAGCGAGAATATATCACAGACGTGTATGGATCTCCCCATGCTATGATTCATACAACCGTTTCATACAAGCTGTTCGGTTTCAGGTTCTTAAAATTAAACCCTTCTTTAATATGCCGCCAATTTGGCCTACATAGGATTTTCTAAGGCGACCCTTGCCGGCCTTTCCGTTGCACACATTTGCTCTATAAGTTTGTTTTGTCAGTCTAATTTCCTTCATTTTTAGAGTTCCGTGTCTCTGAATGAAAAAAAGGAACTTTTGTAGGATCACTTATGTATCTGTCTGTTTCCAATACATATATGTATACATTTATAATTATAAAGTAAATAATGTTAAAGTTATTTAAGAAAATAGATGAACATTGACCATTTCCACTATTTTCCAAAACTACTGCGTGTAAAATTTTGATAAAAATAAGCAAAATAGTCTTTAGCTGTAGATAACAGGAAAAACTAGAAAAACTTAATATACTTTCGTTTCGGTTCGTTTCAGTGTCCAGTACAAACTGGCATTCGTTAAATATATACTTAGTGAGTGTCAGTTTATGAATTCATAGTAGATTTTACATTATTCCAATGCAATATGAATTTTAAGAACAAATCAAAAAAATGTATGAAAATACGTTTTATTACTCAGTCTTAGCCCACGCATTCAAAAATATACGACTAGGCAGAATTTAATAATAGGTGATATATTCACCAACTTCCATACAAAACTACAAACAAATTCTGGTCAGTTTTAAAAATATTATAGATATTCAACGTACGGAACTCTCTCCACGAGAATTGAACTCGTCTTGTCCGGTTTTCTTTTTATTTAATAGAACAGAATAGAAAATTTGATATTTTAAAATGTCAAATGTGTTAGCAATAGTGTTTTTCTTAGTGTAAATGTAAGTGCAATATAGATACAGTAATTCGGGAATCCCATTTTAAGTTCAATTTAAGTCCGTAAAATTGCTTAAGGGTGACAAGTTGAGAGTACAGCACCATCTCAAATGCTTTGCTTTATGATGTGTGCAATTACCGTTAAGTATTGAGGCTTCAGATTCGCTAAAAATCGTTATGGATAACGGAAGCCATATAGAATTACACGATAGCACACAGCAGCAAGAAAATTATCGAGTACTTCTTGATATCTGATATGGCGTGAGAGGTACAACATGAATAGAAACTAGAAAACGGTTACCCAATAGGATCATGCTAATGCAAAGAGCGCTGTATTATTCCGAGAAAGGAAGGAGCCGTCAACCCGTACGGCGCCGTGGAGGAATTCGTCGTCGCGAGAACCACGCGATCGCAGCGACCCTAATCGGACAACAGCGAAGCCGTCATTAAAGGAGAGGCGACGGCGACAGCGAGCAACAATATAGGGGGAGCGCCGCTGGTAGAAAAATATTTCTGCAGAGTTATCGAAATATATTCCTTTACTAATATCCTAGGTGACATCACCAAATATTATTGACATCAGGTGAGACGGTGTTGTTGTTGTTAAAGATACTGGTGAAATTTATTAAATGCTAATATGGGTCTCAACAACAAAATTGTTTTATAGAATCTGAATGGAAAATCTTTTGGTTATATCAAAATTACGTTTGTTATTGGTCAATTTGTATTTGAATATGAATGTCAATTGAACTGACTTTACGATACGAAAAAGAGTAGAGATTTTAGAATCCAATGAAATTCATTTTAGTAACAAAAGTTTAATTGTGCTCTCGGTAAACATTTATATAACTCAGTGTGAACACAAATTAACGTCAGTTGTAATAAGACACTTCAAAAGTTAGACTGCTAGAAACGAGATTTGTCTGTCAGAGTGTATGGTCAACTTCAAGAGAAAAGAGAGAATATTGAAGGTATGTAGGTAGGACTTACTTAAAATAATAAATTGGAAGCGTATCACAGTAAAAGATTAGGATACATATTACAAAAAGTCAATAAAAGCTTTTTTCGTCTTATATGGATGTGTGGATAAAAAGTTATTAGCAAACTAAGGGAGTGGACGTTCATATGGTTGACAGTTTCAGATGTGATGAGCTGAAGAAGACGATAATTCCCGCTTTTCCTTGCTGTTGCTACCTATCCGTGTCCCATGGATGAAGTCTCAAGCTGTCGAGATAGATAAGTTTGTAGTATATTTAGATTCGCGCAAGTAAAGAATCGGGATACATTTTAGGGAGAGAATTTTTTGCCTCGGATGTACATCAGAATGGCGAGCATAAAGTTATAGTGATAAATCTTTTGGTTGCAGATATATCGAGAATATTATAATTCCAGAAATATATGATAAGCTTATTATGTTGAATGCACTGGAGATAATTGAGCGTGGAGATGCTTTTCACTTGGTCAGGAAACAAAAAAAGAGAACGGGAAAAATCCCTCACTATGAGGTTCCTCTATTTTAATTGTTATGAAAGAGGGTAATGACAGAAAAATTAAGTTTTTCTTTTCGTATAGAAGAAGAGTGTGATCTAGGAGATGGGATTGATGGGTAATTTTTAAAGTATGAATAATAATTGTAAGATAAAATTAAAATGTATGTATCCTTGTAAAGGAGATTCAATACAATGTTATAGAAAATGTATATAATCAAATCGAAAAGAAATATAAAGTTTTGATTTTTCAAATGTCTCAAGAATTTGACAAAGGTACCTTGGCGACTACTTGAGAAGTCATAAATTATACTATTTGAAAAGAAATTGTAGGGGGAAAATAAACTCACAAAAGGATATATCAAAGAACTATTGCGCCAATCAGGTGTTTATTTTACATAGGTAATTAGTGTGCATAAAAAATTTTGGAGAAGCTACCCAAAAAATAGCTTAACACGCAATTTGAGATACACTAACGCTCCGTCCCAATGCCGTACGTGTATGTGGTCCTGTAAATGGTTTATTTATAGACACTTTTTGCTCGCTAAAATGAAAAAGTGCTTTAGACGATTCACCATGGGTTTTAAAAAAGTCCTGTATATATATCTAAGTCTATCTGTGCGTAGTTTTAAGTATCTTCGAAAATTCGGATGAATGCGCTGTCAGTTCCTAAAAATTTTACCTTATATTGCCATACCCCCGTATTTTTTTGAGAATATTAAAATAATATTCTAAAAAACCGATTAATCGTTTCGGTTTTAAAATATTGTTTAAACTAACATGAATAAAATATTCTTACGAATTGAAGTCTGTAGTTAATCCCAGCTTAAACAGAGTATAATATGCTCGATATGCAACGGCTGTCACTCACTGTGCTAAAGCGCAGTGGATGACATCTGTTGCAATACTTTTGTTCGGCAAAAAAGACAACATCGCCCCTTCATTCCAGACCATCACAGACAGCCTTAGATGGAAAATTATAGTCTTTTAAAGCCTGATGATGGAAGAAGACGCGCTTTTTTAAGAACTTCTCACATAACTAAACTGCTACTACTTCATTTTGCTGTAGCGGGAGTAAAGAAAGAAATTGCTGTGTTCATTAAGTTGACCGCCAGAAAAATATTTCGGGGGCACTTATGCTCGCCACTGCGCCAAGAATGTAATATTGAGAGGTTGTATTTAAAGACCGACGCAGAACATTGTGTAAACCCGATGTGGGACCTAAGACCCCAGTCAGCCCCGTCTCTCGCAGAATTACGGCCTACCGCGAATGGCGATATATTGTGGAGGCGTGTTGATGTACCTTACACCGTACTTAATGGTTCTTAAGAGCTGGCTTCTAAGCGCTGGTATAATCTTTAGTGATTTGTAAAGATTGGACAGATTAATAGTTCAAAATAATTGCTATAAGAAATTTATTGACTCATGTACCTAAAAAATGAATATAAGAAACGGTACACATCAAACGATACAAGACAAGAATACTCGTATCTACACATTTAATAATAATTTTCTTATTCAAAAAATGAAGTGCAGAAACGGAAGAAACTACGTTAACCTAAAATATTTTGAATTAGGATTTACGTTTCTTTCATTAACGAGTAGTCTCTGTTTTTTGAAGTACCCTTTGGAAATTCACCTTAAAAAGTAAACAAGGAAAATAAATAAGCAAACACGAGAGATAAATCTTAGGGCGGGGTTCACGCAGATAGAGTGAGGCGAGACGGCGGCGGGTGCGGGGGGCGGGCGGATCGAGTGCGCGCGGAAATGGAGTTTGAAGTGGAGAGACTAATTGACAGTAATCAATTCCGGGCCCCGAGGCGCTTTCAATATTCCTTCATCTAGGATTTTTCGTTTCTGGAGGCTTTTTATATCGGCCGCTCCTCCATGAATTTATCGCTCAATTAGTCTTGTTTAATAGCCGCCCGCCGCGCTGATGTCTGCTTCCCGACGCAGGGCCGGCGGCGATGCTTGTTTTAATTCCCTATATTTTCGCCGAGTATGATTTTACATAATTAAAATATTACAAGTAGAGTTAGGTAGTTTTTCGTATTTAATTTTATATTTCGATTATGTTATTCACTAAAAATAAAAGTTACAGTAGTAATGTTGAATAAAATACTGTCTTACTATAAATTGGCTCGTATATCATAATTAACGATATACGTGCTGAATTTGACATTGAAGGGTTGCACTTTAGCGTCTAAAACTACAATACACCCTAGCCGCCAAAGTTCTTCGTGCGATCCAAAATTGTTCTTGATACGCAATTTTGTTTAAAGCATTCAAAAAAAAACCGCGCAATGGCAACCCTAACACGGGAAGACGCAGAGAAATGGGATTAAATTAATTGTCGCATCAGTCAGCCGCGCGACGGGCTGTTTTTTATTGCTCTCGGCACGGCACGGTAAATCACGTGACGTACTCCTCACGACACCGCACTAGACGTCGACTGTCGATGGAGGGTGCATCGTTCTCAAATACTTACATCCATAACTTCAGCTTGATTTTGTAATGGTGATATATAAAAGAGAAGGGCAATAGATTAAACATTATCAATTTAGATTTTTTGTGAAAGGGAGGTAAAAAAAATATTAGATTCATTCATTAATTGACTATTAGAATAATAGTCAATTAATTTGACAGTTTCATATGAAAACTTGCTTTAGGTTTAGTAAATTAAATCTCAAAGGATCGCATTAAAATTTATTCATCTGGTTTTAAAAATAATTTACTATGATTATATTTATTTGAAGCGTTCTTAAGGCTTTTGTATCACAAAAGGAAAATCTTATTAAATTAATTTATTATCGGCCTGTATGTATGTTTGTCTGTCTGTCAAGGTCCTATTTTACCACAAAGATACCAAGTTAAAAAGAATATAAAATACTGAACGGTCTCGTGGAAGTGAGAAAAAAAACTTTAAGTTTCTGAGTTAACGCAATCAAGAGGTACGGTATTTGGCTACATATTGTGGTACTCGTGAATTTACACGTCAAGAGCTATAGGTTACTTTTCGTTGATCTAGAATCATTAAATTTTCACATCTGACTAAGCCATGCTGTGGTCTCAAATTGTCTGCGGCACGAAAATGGGACACCTCAACCGGTGATATACTACACTATCACAAAACACGAATATGAAACAATAGGTTTCGTTTTGTCCAGTGAGTAAGAGTTCCGGTGGCCCACGCTCGTTTGTCAACCATGTCTCTTCTCCACCCTATTCTCTCTGTCCTATTCCTATATAGGAGATGCGTAATGCATTGGTGACTATTCTGGAGTGGTAAGTTTCCATACCCAGGGATGACCACCTACTCTCTGAGGTCTGCAAGCTGTTTTCTCCTCGAAAGTACTATAAAAGAAATTGAAAAGGCTAGTCTTTACAGTACAAATAAAGAGAAAATCTAAAACGTGTTAATTAATAGTTACATGAGACAAAAGCATATTTATTTGTGATTGCAAACTGACATTTTGCAGTTGGAGTAATAACCTCTTATAAATTCGTGTATGAGAGAACACTTTTTAACTCTCCACTATGAAAATTGAAGATGTTCGAAAATTCGGAAAATTAAAAGAATTGTAAAATATAATATTAACATGCCTGTATCGGTATCGAAAACACACAAAAAATGTTAAGTCTTTCGATGGGTTTATTAAATTAACTTTGTATCATTATTCTTATCTTCTTATATCTTACCCTTATTCTACTGACATTTGTCCAGTTATTTATTAAATCTTTTACTTCCGAAAATTCAGAAATAGAATCATACTCCACGACACACTCTTAGAATAGGTAATGTTATATGTCGTTAATATTCGAAAATAAGTTGCTGATTATTTTTATTTTTTGAATTTAATAGATTTAAATATTTTATAACTCATATTTTTTCTAATCTAAATCACCATAAAAATGTCCTGGTTAGGTATTAAATTTGCCACTGTAAAGTTAATTTTTATGAAAAGAATGAACTAAAAGCCGTATTGCCTCCTCCAAATAAGAAGACCGATCTTCGTGATCCCCCCTCCTTTGGACGCGCTCGCCCCGTCGATTTGTTCGCGCGTTTGATCTTGCGCGGGATTTATCGACATTATTTTTAACGCGGCATCCGCCATCACTATCCGGGCAGGGTGACCTCTTTTCATTACACCAAGTAAAGATTCATCTAAAAGTGTTTCCGGATTAAAGTGCCGAATTAAGAATTGAAATTAACAATCTACGGGCCGAATAACATTAGTGAATTTAAATGTGAATTAATGCATAATTAATGACAATATGTATGACAATAAAACATGCAACAGATTCTTATAAATTATAAAGTGATAATTGGTTAGAGTAGGTATTCTCAAAATAATAATTAGTTACCTACCTTGGAAAGCGATAAAGTTGATATTTTGTGTTAGTTTATAGTTTTTAGATTGTCTATCACTAACTGCTTTGTTGGGCGCAATGGGTCATGAAAGTAAATGAAAAAATGACGAAGGGTGTAATTCAAAAAATAAATAACTTAAAACCATCAACAAACGTTTTCGCGTCAATATATAATAATAATAGTTTTTAAACGTACATTTCACTATACATGTACAAATTTCACCATCATCATCATGAGCCTATCACAATCTTCTGCGATAATTTCTCAAGGTACGTATTTTCTAATTAGAGAATGTATCGTAATAGTTATGATGGGCGGAATTTTTTTTATTTGTGTTCAACTTGCACCCGAGGCTCCGCATGCGTGGATATAGAACAATTTCCTTCATCTCTCGTATTGACAGATTACGCTGTCAACCATGATCCCGATTTCGGTCTCGATTGCAATCCTAGTCCCGAACCTCGATTTCATTCTAGCCTCAATCTGGATCCCGATTTAGACCCAAATCGTCCCAAAGGAACGTATACTCTAGCACCGAAAATGCATGGACTGGAGATGAATTTATTCTATTATGAAACAATCTCGCTTGGACCCTTTGATCATAATTTAGGTCCTACTAGCGATTTCAGTCCGGGACCGATATTGATATTGACTATCCCTTGGATATGCCTCTAACCAGTCAGTATAAAAAAAGTTTTTCTTTCTTTATTAAGCGAGCAAAGCCGTGGGTAAAAACTAAAAAACACTAAATGTTGCTCCAAATTAAGCTTCATATTTATCAGAAATTAGATTTTAAATTGTTTAAGTGGTTTTCACGTGATGCGCATTAAACATACAGAAAAAATATCAAACAAAGAAAATAAAAGAAAATATTTTTGAATTCTAAATTGTTATTCTTATCTTTCGTCTCCCCCAGTTTTTGTGCAAAAGATTTTTAACGTACCAACTCACGAACTCTGCAATTTCATTAAAATATGCATAGTTACGTAGTACGTTAATGTTGTCGTAGATCCAAAAAAAAAATTCGAATTAATAACTTGCTACGATTTTTGAAATATTTAAATGAATTTTTTATTATTCACTTTTATCTTTCCTTTCTCTTGTTTAAAAGTACTTTATGTTCAATCAATGATTTATCAATAAACACAGTATTACTGTTTATTCTTTTTTTTAAATTTAAATTCTTTATGATATATGTATATATATATTGAACAATATTTTCTTGGAATAATCTCAGTTATGACTGTTGATAAAATATTTACATCATTTATTAACATCAAAGCGTCTTCATATGAAACAGCATTACGGCCTGTCCCGAACCGAATTGTCTTTTTGATCATATTTCACGGTAAAAGCCCATTCGCTCCGCTAACAATGGGCGCTTTCTGACGTCTGGGGTAGTAAAGATACATGAGTAATTGCGTTTATACCGCACAAAACCACAAACATAAACACGTAACATCCCGTGGATATGAAATGAGGAAAATATAGTTTATATCGAGACGATAATAACATACATTAACGACTGCGTATCAAGATATGTATTTATAACTCACCCAACAGCTAGCAATGTATATCACTCTCAACAATGATTACAATAAAGTCGGTTCATAGTGAGTCAGTGGTACAGTGAAACAGAAGTCGCATCAATTAATAACATTTACAACATGAAAGCCGCTCAACAGTTAGTGAGAACGCGTTCTCAAAATAAAAAGCTTTAGTCATCTGGGGATACTTAATACGTGGAAGTTAGGGTGACCGTGTTTTTTGAGCTTTCTTTGTTGACGTTTTTATAGAAATCAAGACTCAACGACTGTTCAAGCAATATGTATGAAATATCACAATAGTCTAAACTTGATGAAGTGAAATTATTTTTAAGGGTTATTAAATAGTTTACGTTATATTTAGGAAGCTATCTATATTAGTCTTAAATTAGTATTTTTATATCATTAGTTACTAATACGAGGGGGCGATTAATAAATCCTCAGTATGAATATGGAAATAAGCGAATAAAAACATCATTAATTATTTATTTTAAATAGTTTCTCTATATTTAAATATATTTATATTCATTTTATTGGTTAAAATGTTCAGTCAGTCAGAGCCGTCTTCAGTGCTTCATTATCAGCATTAATTGATTTCCTCACAGAACATTTTTCAAATTCAAAAATGAGTAGTAGTCGTTGTGAGGCAGGTCTGACCTCACGAAGGGTTGTCCGTGATATTGGAGTCACCATCACACTCGGCAATCTTTGTTATCAGAGCGGTTTGAACTAAAGTATTGTCGAGTAGAAACAATATATTTCTCCCACCTTTTTTAATGTTTGCTCTTAATTGCCATAGAATATTAGCATTATACGGTCCGATGACAAAATGCCTTTATTTTTATAATCTCTCAGCAATATCCTCTGATATCTCAAAAGTACGTAACCGAGACCTTAGTAGCAGAAAGGAAGACCTTGTATTTCTTGGAACGAGTTGTTCATTTAATGTGCTACTGCATTTATACTAGCTTGTTATCAGAGTCGTAATGATGAACCTAGGTTTCATCTTCAGTAATAATTCTCTTCCAGTCAGCGATTGGATTTTGATATTAAAAACTGCGACCAGTATCCGGCGTCAGCATTCACGGCATCCACGACACGTTCTAATTTTATCAATAAATTATTTTATCTTTATTGCCTATAACTAATTGCGTATAACCACTATTTGATAGTATACAAAAAAAAAATTGGACATATTTATGTATACAGAGAATTTGTTTCAAGCGCTTGGTATTTAGTGACGCCATCATAACAGGATCAGGAAAAGTGCACAATAAAATTCACAATATGAATACCTGACTGCTAATCGAAAGATAAAACTTTCTTATTAGACATCTTAGTAAATGGCCGAAGTCACCCAATATTTAATTTCAGTGTCTACAAACGCTATTCTACTTTTTTTTAATATTATTTATTGTTGAATTGTTCTTGCAAAATGTTCATCTACCGATATTTAAAAATGTTATGAATAAATCTCATAAATTATCATAAACACACCTTTTTATATGAAAAAAAAAAAACTGAATTTGTCATATATGATTTCCTCAAATATTAAAAATCACATAAATTGTGTTTTCGTCCACTGTCATAAATTGTATTGATTTTTAAATTATCAAATCACGTAACACGATATCTAATGGTTATCCTACATTGAGACTTGTAACATCGGCGACGGCACATAAATTAGCGCGTGTTGTGACGCGGCGACTGCGCCATCTGCCGGCCGCCCTCCCTGAGTTATCGGGATCAGCAGTTAATATTTAAGGCTGAATAAATTGCTCTTTAATCTAAAGTTTTTAGAGTTGCGTTATATTTCATGTTATTTATTTTTATATAAGTCTCGCCGGCACCCGTTATATTTATTTCCCGCTGTCATCCTTACAACATTCGACGGGTGCAATATTCGAACAGAGCGCTTTTAAAACATTCCTCGGTCCCGCCACTAAAAACCCACTGTTTACACAGCTCAATATAAATCGATCGCTACGAAAGAAACGCACGGCCGTTTTTATTCCTGCGCCCACCCCCCCACGCGTTGATACGAGTTCACGACATCTGTCGGGCTCCGTCGCAGCTATTTTTTTCCGGAGCGTTTAATTGCTTCACATATATCGCGTCGTCGCCTTCGGGGCCGCTAAAACGGGCGGGAGGGCCATTAAAATAATAACGCTAGGCTCGCCGTGAAGTATGGCCGCGAGTCCGTGATAAAATCCGTGGTTTTACGCGGCCCGCGGCGATAAATCGAGATTCCTGCGCCGTTTGAGCGTATGTTACTGTCGCTGCGGCTTTGTCACCGTCGCGGGCTCGAGACAATGTCGATAATTTTGTGTTACACACGCTCTAAATATTTTGATTACACACGAACTATGTCGTACCACCAGACGCGTTAGATATGCGCATTGAGTTGTAATAAACTTTGAAATAATTGGATTAGATATAAGTAAAGGACATTAATAACAATTTTCAATCCTACGAAGCAGTAGTACATCAAACTTGCAACGGCTTAACATAGGCATAACGACGTATACGCAATGAAGGCATAGGAAAAAAAATATGTTAAAAACCTAATTTAAACAGACTAAATTTGTAATAAAGCGGAATATAGGTATGGTACATTCCTTCATAAGAATGAAAATAAATAATTTAAATATTATATAAATATTAGGTATCACTATATTAATGAAACGGTTGGTTATTTTCGGCACGATAAAATTGTACCGATATGTTGAAAATTCCAGTTCAAAATTAAAACACATCGTTAATCTGTTAACACACGTATTGTGTAGAGACAAGATAAACGGCGGCTGTCGTAGGGTGACAAATAGCGGCGTCCGACGCGGACTACTTCGTGGTTACTAATATGAAAATTAAAATTTTATTGGAGACTATTATATGAATACCGTCGAGTTGTATTTGTGAGAGAGTGAGCAACTATTTTTGTTCTCACATTCTTGTTGATACGTTTCAGTGGATTTTATTGATATTAAATTTCAAATGGATATCACTAGTCATTCTACTTGATGTATATCTACTTCCACACGTTTGCGAGATGTGATTGATATACTCGTATTATGGAATTGAGGAACTTATCACATTTCATTCGTTTTTGTAATAAATATATAATATGGTAGGTGTTTAATAAAACCATAAATGAACCATCTGGGGAATTTCATATTGCTTATGCTTTATTATGCATTCAACTGTTTTAAGTAAATTTAGTAAGGTAGATTGAATAAAAACTATAAGAATTAAAATGAAAATGTGCGGATTACGAGAATTGCAAACTTCATTAATAAGTATGAAATTGACTGTTCGTAAAAAACGAATTTTAGTGTTATTTCGACCATAAAAAATTTATAAGGCTATAATCATATTATTTACAAAAACAATTGAGTTAAATATGCCTAATAAATTTCGGTCCAAGTGTCGGTAACCACGGGGTCGTTTCTTATTGAAATTTGTGATTAGAATACGTACGTGACAATATGATAAATAGTAATCAACTTTATCGTGTTTAAGTGCCTGACAGTAAAAAATTAAATTGTTAGCGTTACTAATGATAACATAATTCATTTTGTTTAGGAAATATTACTGAGGATATGTGAATAATTACCTAGGAAATAAAATCGCTGTCAAATATCTATCGTTTAAGGTAAAAATTTAAGTGTAGTTTAAAATGTACTTTAGCTTGATTATAAATTACTATCCATCTCAAGAAATATGGACATCCTACCGGCGACAAATGTTGCTGCTAACGTTGAAAAGTTGGGACACGTGTTTGAGAACTCCACAATGAATTATCGCTGTGTAGTTTTGGAAATCATCCCTTTTGAACTACTTTAATTGCTTCTTACTAATGATAAGTTATTGTAATGTATTATTTGTATTTAAGACATTACAAGATGTAAATGACCAATTTTAAAATTTTGTAGCGCAAGGATTAAGTATAAAAATGGAAGTATAAGAAAATGAAATTATTATTTTTTTGAGATGGGTAAATATGTGTGGATCTGTGGTCGTGTTCTATGCACGGTACGGTGTGGTATGATAGACTTCAATTTCATATAGCGTGGATTAAATGAGTTTATAATTGATTTTCCCTCCTACAGACAAAACCTTCTACAGACCCCTGCCTGTGACTATATTATGTCGTAAAGCAAGAGGAGATTATGTACAAAATTTTTCCGACCGGCTATCGACGACAAAATCAAAACGAAACAGATATATCTAGAATTATCTAGAAATAATTTCATAGATAATTGAAGAATAGAAATCAATTGAATTAACGAAACATACGAAAACACATTTTGATTACGAACTTTTGTTTCGTGAACCATTTTAAATAATGCGAACTTTATAATTATCACATTCGTGCCTTGATACTTGCTTATGGTTATGAAAATCATGTCTATTGTTTTAAAGGCGGTAGACAATTTACGTTCTATAGTCTGCTAAAAGCTCCACACGCGACCCTGAAATGAATTAAGTGCTAAAGCACCGCAGGCGTTATGTGCTCGGTGTATCAAAAAGGGCACGTCAGACGGCGCAGCGCGTCGTTTTGGGATTTAACAAAAAATAATTAATGAGTCGCTTAATGAATACGCCGCCTGTTTATAGGCCGGGGAGGTACAGCTAGCAGCATGGCCTTGCGTATCTCACGACTGATTTGAAAATCTGAAAAGTAATACTTTGTGTTATACGTTACTGGCGTAACTATATGTATGGCGTTGTATCTTACCGGTCATTAAGAAAATATATGTAAGCACCTTTTAATGATAGTTAGTATGGTGAATTTTGAATTAAACTATATTAGAAAAATAATACGTCAGTATACTTATACATTTAGTGTATGGTTTATTGTATAGAAAGTACCTGTTTCGAAAAGTCTTTTAAGTGTGTTTTCTATTTTCTTGCATAATATTATTCGTTATTTAATATAATAATATTATCTATAGTCTTTATGTAATTTCCCGTGGCATATTTGACTGCCATAATAAAATAAAAAGCTATAGTCGATTTTGCTGTCGGTACGAGCCAGCCTTCCGGGAGACTTTGCCGTGATTTATTCGTCTCATTTCCGGCGCGAGTCCTCGGCGGTGTTTAGTTAAGTTGCCACTAAATTAGCCACCGATTGCCGCGCGTTGTCACCCGCCCGCCCCTCGCCGCACCGTCCCGCCCCGCACCACACACGTGATACACGTTTACACGCCCGCGAAACGTATACAGATCCTGGCAATCAATATTCGGTGTGGTGACTAGAAAGAAAGACATATGCCTGACCTTCCTTTCCATAGAAAAAAAGTATGAGGTATTTTATTCTATACGGTATTATTTCGCGGAAATTGATTATAAGACGACCTTCGACATCCCGTAACATACAAAACGCGTTCGATATCCGTCAATCCTCTCGAATTAATATTCAGTTCGTTGGATGGGGATTCGTAGGCGAAAAACAGATTCTAGGGTCAGCGACGGGGATGCTGTATGTAGCAACCAGTATGTGGCAGACAGGCATCTGAAATAAGCGTTATTTGAAGTACAAAAATTTTCCGATCGGGTATGGACGACGAAACCAAAATTTTAGAGAAAATCTTTGAAATTTCTAGTCTATTGCACTACCGCAGATGATCGGCCGTGGATGGGACCGGGGCACCGCGGTAGCAAACCCTATCACCCAGTGTGGTGATTAAGAAATACTAATTTTGATTAAACTTCGATGTATTTACCACTAATTTTTTTCGCTTTGATTACACATATTAAGTGTTAATAATGCGTCACAGTCACTATTATGTATTAAAACATTAAAATCAACAATTGAGTTGTGAAATACGTACTTGATATGCGCGTAATACACTATATTTATTAGGTGATATTGTTCATGAAATGAAAATGTATCGATATAAAGCGCCGTCTAAATTAGCAGAGTTAGCGTAATTATTTACAGTAAAAAAATCGGATATAAAGTGAATATATTTTAATAATACTACGGGTAAGTGAATGTAAATAGAATACGCACGGTATAGTGATGTCAGTGAAATTGTATGCACGACGCAATACTGTATCGGCAGCGTGCTTCAAACTCTTATTTCAAATAATTAACTGTTAAAGTTAAAAACTAAACACGTCAAAATATGTTGTTTTAACTTCACAATTGGCAGTCGACTAAGTCAGTCTTAAAGATATTAAAATTTGTGACATAAAATCAATGTCGGAAATGTCAATATCTCTAAGATTGCCTATATTTAGACATGTTTAGTTTGTAACTTTAACTGTTAGCAGTTAACTACTTCATATGAGAGTTTGAAGCGCACCGCTGTACGTGTTAGTGATCTATTTCCATTTTTTATTATGCGAGAAATTAATCTCGCTACGGCGACACGACTAGCCCTGGACGGCTGTACGCGGTCTGTCGCAGTTATTTACACGTATGTAGTTAGTAATGGTTAATAACTCAATGTCTATGTGAAAAGTCTCTAGTGCAGTCTCTATTACTTTATTATAACATGAATTGATAGCATCGCTTTGAATAAAACGCTTCTTTCTTATTTGCAGTCGATTTGAATTCCGCTTATTTGGGCGAAAAGCAATTCTCATTTCATGAAGAATGAGAGAAAGCTTTGTTTTATGGAATACGACAACAAATCGATTCGCGACTCATACAACACAGAGCGGGTACAAATAACCGTACTAAGAAAGTCGTGGTGTAATAGCAGATGTGTCGCCGGCGGACGCGCGGATTAGCGGCTGTTTGCGCAGGTCGCCCTTACGGCTGACGGCCCGCGCCTGTTTTCTTATCGTTTTCGCCGTTTCTTTTGCCGGCGAGGGCGGTCGACAGGAATAATATTTGTTCTCGGTTTCCGATGTTTAAACTCGTCTATCCGTACTTGTTATGAAACTGTGACGGATCGTAATCCGTGTACCTATTGAGCCTATTTTTAAAATTTCATTTCAATGAGACATTATTATCGATACAAAACGAGCAAAAGCCAGATGTCTGGTTTTATTTTAATTTTTGTCAGTTTATCTGTATTTTGATCACGCATAACTCTGAAACTAATGGATGGATTTGAATAAAACTTAGCATCATTGCAACTGATATATACTCAACATGTAGTATTTTTTATCCCGAAAATCAATGTCGCATGGGATAGACGATGAAACTCAAGTAAAGTTTCATAGATAAAAGACATTATTAAGTTAAGTACATCCCTACTTCTAGACAAATAAAGGAAAAATACATTTCCCGAAAATCTCAATACGTAGAGTTCCCGTGGGACTCAACACTTGATACGGGGAAGGTCCCGAGCGGAGTTCATCGATTTCGCTTTAACTGTGTGAGTAGAAGCAGGTAGGCGCCCTTATCGATGTCCTTGAAATATCGCTAAGAGCGACATTAGGATAAAAACCCGAGAGCGACGCCGGGATCCGTATCAGACCTGAGCGGTAGCGGAGCTTATACAAATTTCACAGTAATTATTGCAGAAGCGTGAGTGAATAGGACTATCGCGAATGTAATATGAAATAAAAATAGTGTTCGACGTGGATGAAACTGAGGGTGTATTATTGATATAAAAAAAATTATAGAAATCATTCTTTAATGATTCGCAGGTTTGGGCTTGGAATTGAGAACAATCCCAAAAAAAAGAGAGGTAGAAAAACCGGAATTTAAACAAAACGAAAAAAAATAGGACTAGAGTCACGATGGTGATTGAAAGAAAGATCGATTTACATAAAAAAATGAAGCTATTCATTATGTATCCTTCTGGACAAACGGGCAAAGTCTAATCACACAGATTTTATTTAGTTTCGCCTTCAATAACGGCGCGGTCCTGTGCAAATTTACATACATTTGGGAGGGATGCTCCTGTTTCTGTATTTAGTACCAGTTGCTAAGTTTCATCTTGGTACTGTTTGTAGGCAATTATCGATCCTCCACAGTACCAGTCGTTAAGTTAGACCTTCGTACTACTTGTAGGCAATTATCGGTTATTCACAGTTTTGCGGTCGATCGTGCACATCAAATCTACAAAACGTACATGCATAGCTCCCACTTTCGTATTTGTTCCCAAATAAATACGGCAGTGGGACGTGCTAAAAATGATACATATATGCGTTTGGAACGTTGGCGTTGCGGATGTGAATGGGCGACGTTAATCGATTATTAAAGAATGTCGCAGACACTGTATTGTGGCATTCTTGGTATGCCATATTAACAAGACGATTGTTTCACAGTTGTCTCACCATAGGGCATATAATCGTCACACGCCAAATCGACATACGTAGAAAATCTTAAATAGGTGTGATACCTATTTAGAACAAAAATACCGCTATTGAACGGCTGAGAATTGAAATATGTGTTTAAAAAATTAGAATGCAACATCAAATGTAGAAATCTTCATGAGGTATTAAGAAGGTACTATAATCGTTAGTATAAATATTTCTTCTAAATCTAAATTCTTTAATATGAATCTGTGAAACGTTGAAAGAATGAGGAAAGTTCAAATGATCTAGAATGCGTTTAATATTTTACATTTGTTTACTTAAAAATAATTCCTATTAACTACGAATAAATTGCTATAATTGTGGGGAAGAAAATAATAAAAGAAAATAAAATCATCGCCTTCTACAGTATTTCAAATGAAATTAGTGAAAGCGTTCATCTTTACTCTGTCTTCTAAAGTAATAATTAGACGAATGCAGAAAAAAAAACAAATATTTTTTTTTACATTTATGTTGGAAAAAAAAAAATTAAACTATACTGCGATTTCGAATACACAATGAATTCAATAGTTGATATGCGATGTGATTACATCACTTCAATGCAATTCGTTTGCTACATCCTTCGGCTGCGGAACTATGTAACCGGACATTAGAAACCGAATTGACACATCAATCCTGTCAAAGCCAACTGACGACGTATGGGCTAACGCGATTGTATTTGACGTCATTTTAATGACGGACCTACTCTGTACCGCGAGAGGTACAAGTACGTTTTCAAAATGCCAGCGACCTTTGATTTTAAAACCGAACAGGTTTAAACATTATGAAAAGGCGAGTCTATGAGACGTGTGGATTTGGCAAGGTAATATTTTAAAAAATGTCTACTTGTAGTTCTTTTGTTAGTTTAAAAATGCGAAAAATATTTCTTTTTGAACTGAGTACAAGGGAAGTTGTGCATTTGGCTACAGGGTATATTTTCAAACAGATGAATCGATTTCCTAAAATTCCCCTTTGCTCTAGCTAGTAGAAAAAGTATTTAATACAACTATTAATGTAACAATATTATACGTATAGTACAATGCACAGCGTTTTTATAATAAAAAAATATAAATATATTACAGTGCACAGTTTTAAAGTCAAGAAAATCAAAATTAGTCAACCAGAACGCTACATATAAATAAATTCGACGAAGGTCACTAAAATATTCTGTTGAGAAATCGTCACGGATGAACACTATCTCTAATAACTTAAAACCAAGGGACTTGTCAACTCAGTGAAAGTTTCAGTATAAAAATAACGTGCATAATTGAAGGAAGAACGAAGTGTTGCTAATAAAGTAAAAATATTTTCTTTAATTTTCGGACGAATCGGTTGTAATGCAACTATTGTTCGAGAAAATAAATAAATGCAGCTACTGCAGATAGAGCAGCTATTGTAGCGTTGTATTGCTTAAAAGTTCGAGACAAGTGCAGTTAAGTCACCCTTCATTTCACTTCACAAAACGACAGACGGTGCAGTGAATGACTTCAAAAATAGGGGATGATTTGTAACGCGTTCTCTATTTCACACCTTTTGGTTTATTGTCCTCTCAAAAAATAAAACGGTTTATGGATGCTGAAGAATTAAGAGGTTGTCTTCCAAGTGGCCAATGAAAAGGCAACATTATTACATAAAAATTATTAATCGAAAATTGAAAAAAAAAACACAAAAAGTATATCTATTACAGGTGGGCATGGAATTAAAGTATTTTATAAAATAAACTATGGACCAGAATGAGAACCGTTTAATATATGATATACACATAATCCTTTAATAAATGCCTTTGAATTTATTAAGGTTTGTATTTTATTAAGAAATTATGAAAATGTAACCATACTATTTTAGGTTTCTTTGATTCAAGAATTAACAACGAAACTATTAATAATTAAATAATAATAATAACCAAAATTAAAATATTATCAGTTTTAATCAATTCATACATTGTAATAGTGATGCAACCAAGTGGTTAAATGCTTAACGTTGTAATAAATCGCGAAAATTTATAGTTCATAGCGAATTTGATGGCGATCATAAAATAGTTTATAATGCGCAGCATTCATAATTTAATATGCATACTTACCTATCGCGTTTAGATTATCGCAATAGATTAGAAACACTAAAAATTTATTTTAATCCATTCTGTTGAATGGATTAAAATAAATTAGTAGTATCAATAGTATCTATAATACCTACTTGGAAAATATTTAGTTGCTTAACAATTTGCGGTGTGAAACCGAATTTAGGTTTTTTATCCTCAAAAATCGTTAAAAGCAATGAAAACATTACTTAGACTGTAAAATAATAGTCTGCTATAAGTAATTAGATAAAACACAGCACTCTTGCATTTTTCAAGAAAGTAGCAGAATTGCTAGTCTATCATGAATTTCACGAATTCAGTTGTTTGGTTTATGTTGTAATTTTAGGCGAGCGTTACTTTCAAGGCAGAAAAATGAAGGGTTCAAAATACTGTGTTTTTAGTGTTCCGTACCTCTAAAGGAGAAGGGAACCCTTATAAGATGGTTCTTATCATATAAGATACTTCTTATTGACCTATTGAGATCATGAAACTTGACAAGAAGAAAAGTCTTACATACAAGTAAAAAAAATCTGATAATCTATGATTTGTGCTTAGATTACATTAAAAAATATTTTTATGATTACAAATACAAATGTATGCTTGAAATTGGAGTATGGCATGTAGAACAATACACGAGTATAAGAGGATAGTTTTTAATTTCGCGCTTGGAAACTTTAGATTTTCAATAATTCGGACATTTTTAAGAAAATTCAAATAATTTTTTGAAAGAGAGAAAAAGCTTCAAAATGTCTGCATCCATCACGCTAGTATCAGCATCAAAAAAGAAATAAAATGTTTTTCGTCTGTTTTGATGATGGGAAGACAAAATAGCTATATAGATAATTAAGTTTGTACGGAACACTCGAAGTGCGAGTCCTATTCGCACCTGTTCGGTTTTATTTTTAAACGCAACACAGCATCGTTACGCCATTTAGAAATATTTCGCATGAAGTCACTAATCCTGTATTGACGTGAGTGTGGCGTTGTAGAATAACTCGCCTTAGATGAAGACGTAGACGGTTAAAACGAAACATCGCTAGATCGGAATACATATTGTGTATTGCGAACAATGTTCAAACCTTCTAAGCGTATACGACTGACACTTATTGCATTGTAACAATACGCACAAAACATCTGCAAAATATTCATAGCATTAGCGGTGTACGCGGCGACACGACACTAGCTCGGCGAAGGGGGGATCATTTTTCACTCTTTCACGCGGCGACGCGGGCGCGCCCTGCCGGCGGCCGCTATAAATTATGTATTATTGTAATGAAAGTCCGCTGTCACGTTTACATTATGCACTGTCCGGCGCCGAGGGCCGCACTCCACCGCCGCGTGCGGGCCCGCTATGATTTATCGTCGTAATTTGGTTAACACATTTTTCACAGCTTCTCACCCGTCGATGTGATCTTATATTTCCTTCCGTGTGAAGAGTTTGTATTTTAAAATGAAAAAAAAACGCAATGTAGTCAAGTTTTTCAGTGTAAATATTCAGAGTTTTCTGTTTCTTCACACACGATTCGATAATAGTAATATGTTCAGAATTGCTCATATGAAAGAAACCTGAAACGCTTTCAGATTTGTTTATTTAAGTTATATCTATTCTCCATATACTGGAATATATTTGCTCTAATTGCATGCTAATAAGTCTTTTGACTAGTAGTACAAGGATTCTCTGAAGTCCTACGAGCACTTTTGAATAATCCTGACTATCGAATCTGAAAAATCAATTGAACATAAAATCGGGATTTATAGTCATCGGTCGATAGATGGGCTGGCTTTCTGAGGTGATTTGTTGAGGTGAGGCACTAATGATAATGATAATGCATCGATTGTCATGTAGTTCATTATAGGTACTTATACTAATTCTAGCAAAAAAATTTCAGTAAAAAAGACTTATTTATTTTTGATGTTATACTGATGTTTAACGTCATTAATAAAAATGATTTGTAGTCAATTATAGTCGTTTTGTAGTAGTATTGTTATATTTGCGACGCTACAAACATAGTGCACCTATAATTTCTAATTAATTGTACAATCCGATTTTAAAAGTCTAATTAAAAACTTGTCCATTATAAAATTTTAAAACTAAATGTAAATAAATCTCCTAGCGACTCGTAGAAACAATTTTTCAATCTGAGACCAAGAAAGCCAGCGCTTCCGCTTTTTCACAAAACAAAGAAAGATCTGTGTCATTCGCTATGTGCATCGCGCATTAAAAAAAAAGCTGCAAAACGTCCATTACTAAGATCGCATTCAAGTGAGATGTACGTTAAGTAATGGAGTAAGTGGCGGAGCGGTGTTTAAGTGGCGGGAATCGTGGAGTGGCGCGAGCGGCGCGCCCGCGCCGATGGAAACATTGCGACTCGTCAAGTGCTTTTGAACGGCTGCCGATACGTTTAAATGTGTGTCCAAACTCGGAGGCGACCAGCAAATATATTGCAATGTTTATAGTTTCTAATTAATATTTTATTTCCTCAACCGCGCGACGATATTAAAGGGCGGGATATAGCTACTAAGGTTATGTATTTGTTTTAGTTAGCATTTTTTAAATATATTTGAGGCCCTACTGGACACAAGATTTTCCCGTTAAACGTCTAAGGCGTAGAATCCGAGCAACGCGGTGGTCAAGTGCTTGACCGTGTGTCAGTCCTAGTGGGAGGCTATCCCGCACTGCGACGTTCAATATGTGGTCACTACTCGCGAACCTTAGTACTTTAGTGGTTATCAGTTTTATGAGCGATGTCGTCTACCCATTGGCGTTTCGACTCGCTATTACTGTGACCACGTCAGTTATAGTTCTTCTGAATATTTACTTATTTCGGATGTTATAATGTAGGGAATTATTTTTTCCATCAAACATTTAATAACTCTGTCTTTGTTTATAAGACCAACAGTGAACGACCACGTCTGGCATCCATATGTCGTCACTGGTAACACGCACTGTTCAAAGGTTTTCATTTTTAGTCGCTAAAGCACGTTAGAGCCGAAAACGTCCCGAAATTTCGTGCACGCTGCCCAGGTGAGTTGAATTCTTAGTATAACTTCTTTATCGAATTGGGTCTACCTAATTGGTCGGTCTGTCACGAGAATATCACCAGCTTTGCGTGGACAGTTTTCACCTATCAGTGGATGGGGGTACAACATCTAGGCATTCGAAATAATTTTCATTTTGTAAATGCTCATTTTTAGAGTTTTGTACGTAAAGCGTACCAGTGTAACCTTAGTATTAAACCTACACTCTCCGTCCGTCCAACCGTTTATAGAACCTAATCTAACTTAACGTCTGAAGGACTATAAGAAACGGTTTTCCAATCGCTGTCAAAAGTTCAGCTGCAATTCCGTCCGCATTGTTTTTCTCACTTGTTTCAGGGCTAACTTCATCTCGTACAGGCTGACATCTGAAATTCCCTCCGTGCCTCTGTGTAGTATCCAGTCAGCTTTGCTCGAGGATTTCTGACTCTCTGTTCTGATAACCGGTTTGCTCGATGTGTATAACTTATGATAGAAGTTCTTGATCTTCTCTGAAATCTCTGGTTTTGATAATACAATATTATTATCATCTATTTTCAAGTTCATTATCTAGCTTTGTCCAATAGATAGTTTTTTTGTATACATTTTGGAACCTTTGTTACTCGATCATCGCTTGATTCAATTTATATTGGAGTAAGGCACGTCGTGTTGTACGACCTTAAAATCTATATATTGATGCGTTTGCAATCGTACACGTCAGCTGAATACTGCAGTTGTAAATCTAATTTTTACATCATTAGTTTGAGGCTCACATTGGAGGGTTTGTAATTCAATGTTTCATCAGAATCTATTAACACCGGCTCTTAAAGAACTTCGACTCGACTACGTGATCACGAATTTTCATAAACCTTTCGTCACACCATTATCACGTCATATAATCAGAAATAATGAAATGAACTACACAGTTAATTTCATTATTTGTGAAACTATTTGGGCTGATGCAGGTCTGTATCTGGTAAGACTTCATCACTGTATAATGTCAATTTATATATGTATGATGAAAGAAGGAGTTGATCGTAAAGAGTCTTATTCCGTCCGAGAAATCGATCAGTTAGTTGCTCGCCCTTAGGATTTCGCTCCTCAATTCCAGATTGTCCCATTTTCAGCTCATCGTCACTAATTAACAATATAACATGTGGTCGAGGTCTCGTCGCTGAGTCTGCACATCCGTCGCGGTGTTTATAGCGCGGCCGACACACAAATTCCATTTATCAGCGCCGCCCGCGCCGGCGCACGGACAGACGCGCGTTATTTACGATTTCCTACTGGGGCGGGCGGCGCGGTCGGCGATAAAGCAGGAAGTCGCCACTTCGGTGACGAGTCGGGTATATCCTTGCCGTGGCCGCCTTGTTGCGATATATTTTATATGGAAAATTGAATGGCTTAGAACCCATGATCTCAAATATTACGACTTTAAACAGTATGAAATATTAAAGAGAAATTTCTGTGTTAATTTACATTGTCACAATCATTCGATAAAATGTTTAGTTCATAGGTTAAGCGCTGTGGTAAAAGGTTTTTTTATCAAAGGAAAAGAACAAAGGAGATGAAAAGTTGAATAGTCAATTACATTTAAAGAAGGTTTTCAGACAAAATTAGGAAACCTTTAAATAGTTTATTTTGCTTAGGCAAAGGGAAAAGGGTGCGCGTTGTCGGGAGAATATTTCATTGGGACGTTGGTTCACTAACTCCTTCCACGATAATATCAAGACTGATTCTGTATTGAAACATTCACGATACCCTGAAAATAAATTATTCGTTATATATGAAAAGTTAACGAATGCGTATGTACAGTCAAGGATGCTGTCTTATTTTGTTCCCCGCGACCTTCGCCGGGAGCTCATAAAAGTATCGACAGGGTCTCATCAACCCAAACGCGAGGCACACTACGAATAGTTTGTTCGTGCCGAGGACCGGAAGACACCCTTCGCTTTTTGGTCTAGTCTATACAAGACATGAATAGAGGAACCTTAAAATGTCTTTGTTTGTTAGAGATAAATTCAGATGCTACAAGACGAATTCTGAAAATTCTTTATTAATAGAAAGGTACATTATCCCTTACGCGACGAGATATTTTCTATTCTAAACGCTACCCGATTTCACCCGTATGTTCTTCACCTACGTACTATCGTTTTGATTATATTCGGATTTTTATGTGTCATAAGTACTTTCATAAGTACTTATTACATAGTGATTTACGTTTTGAAGTTATTAAGGTCATGAAAAATTGCCAAGAAATTAGTTTTAAGTAAATATTTACCTTTTTAAGCAGTCTTTTATCTCTTAAGTCCAAAGTGTTGCTGATGTACAGTAATATATTATAAAGTAAAGCACGAATTTCGAGGATTATTGATGAATATATCGGAAAATACATGAAGCCACCACGACACATTGAGTTATTATTACTACGACGCTACGCTACGATGCCAGGACACTACTTTTCTTTTACTTTGTAAATGTAATAATTCATTAGTAATAACTATATTAATAGTAATTATATGTACATAATAATTCGTACAACATCACAAGTTGTTTTCATAATGAAAATAAAGTACCTATACGGACGATAAATTCGCAACAGAGAAAATTGTACAGATTACCAATTATTTTTAATTTCCATCTGTATTTTAATTTGTTCATCGTATCTTGCAAATGAATAATCCACGGGTTGTGTCGATATTTTGGCACGGTAATAATTTATACCTTGGAAGAACGATAAATCTTTTTTCCAGATCAATTCTCCTAGATGGCGTCACAAGCACCCGCATTTAATACAAAGAAGAATGGTAATGGAAAGATGAAAATATGTCAGATCCACATCGACGAGATCGAGGACGAAAGCCGGTAAATTGACATATGTATTTACACTAAGGGTGCATGAGATCGGTTATAATTATTATCGCGCTAGTAAAATATATTATGCACCCCGGAGCAACTGCAGTACGATACGGCGAAGGCGGATCTTCAAATACGGAAATTATTCTAGGCTCTGGAAGTTTCAAATGAAATAGACGCTCAAAGATTAATGTCGGAACGATTCTGAGCTAGCTCTGGGATAAACAAAACGGACGTCGTCGCCGACGGCGCGCGCTAAAAGCCGATAAAAATATATTATTCAGGACAAACTCGAGCGCACGGCCGCACGCCGGCGCGGCACCGCCGTCGGCGCAGGCGCCGGCCCCCGCAACGTCCATTTTTTCTCGTCGAACCTCGGGCCAATCTAGGGGCTTTACGGTTTAGTTTTTATTAGAGTCCCGCAGCCAAAAGGTAGAAACGGATCTCTTACGGTAGAACTTCGGCGCACGTCAGTCTGTCCGTCCGTGAATATCAAGTCGATTGTAACAACTGTCGACTTAAAGCTTAGTGCAGTTGCAGCAAATATTTACCTGCGTATCTTTATGTGAAAGAATATCCGACCTTTTTTTTGTCATCAAATACGAGACATTTTTAAGAAATCGTATTCCTCAATTGGTTATATTATGGTAGGTATATTATTTGGAAGGGCATGCTTTAGAGGTTCAAAATACGTATATATATTTTTTATTTAAATGATAACTTTTTATGTGAGGGTAAACTGCTTCGTAACGTAACGCGTGACGACGCCAGTCTGTCTGGCTTCCCTTTCTCTCACGCATACGGTAGCGGTAGGCAGGCTCCTCCTCTCTCACTCTAACCCACAGCGCTAGCCGTATTTCGGACAGACGCTTCCCCCTCTCTCTACTCAGTATTTAGTGTGCGATAGACATACACTGTTGACGGTGAGCATATAACCTAAAAATATCACCGTTTTTGAAAGTGAATAGAAAAAATATCATGAAACAGGCAGAAGATGATCCCCGGAACATTATAGAATCTTCTAATGAAAGGTAACTTTCATAATATAATATAAAACGATTATATTGTTAACAATATATATTCAAAACCGCATTAAATCCTCTATGGACGCACGTATATATATGTTGTGTTTATGATTATTGTAAAAATGTAACCAGCAAGCACCTTTTAATCTCTCTCTTACGTATTTATGTGTAAAAATTTCGTTGCTTATTATAGCTACCATAAGCCAATTATTACTTTTATAGTATTAAATAATTATACTAATAATGTACATACACAAAATTCTAATGTATATATTCAAGAGTTGTAACTAAGAATAAAGTATATTTTATAACCAATAAAAAGATTTTATTAATAAATAGACTTTTCTTACATTATCATATTAATATACATAAATTTTAAGTAGTAACCTGAGCTTTTCTCAAGTTAAACAATTTCAATATTATATAGTTCAACTTATCTTAGTTTAAGTCTATCACTTCAGTCGAGCGTCCCGAGACGCACACGTGTTTTTTTTAATCGCAAATAGTTCATAAACCATACGTAGTAAAGTAGACCAACGACGCGGTCCCGATTATATTTCAAATGTGGTCTGTGGAGGACCCGCCGTCTACGAGCGTGACTCGCTCCCTACCAGAATTTTTTAGCAAGAACGTACTCCTATTTCAAGTCAAGCGCTTCTTTTTTTACGAACAACGACGCGCGTTAAACACCGATGAGAGGTGATACCGCGATCGCTAGGAGGTTGGGATGCTAAAGTTTTGTTGTCGTTAAATAAATTAATATATTCTAAACAATTCAGCATTTAATAACGTGCTTTATCGTGGATGTCGTGCCGCGCTCTTGTGGACTGTTTGTGATAGTTGCTATCTACGATTTAATAAGAGTGTTGGCCGCTTTATCGTTTAATATATTTAGATACTTACTTTAAATACCTTTCATAAAAAATTATCGTATTAAAAAAATACAACTTTTATATTATTAAAAAGGAATTAAAAAATTTAAATTAAAGGTAAAAAAAAATTAAAGCAAGCTGTTTTTTAAAAAACGTGAACTAGATAGTTAAAAATAGATTTAAATGACATTTGTTTTATACTATATTACGCATATTTTAGGTTCGGATTTGACCCTTCTTTTGGTTGATGATTATTATATAGCCGTAGTAAGATTGACAAATTCTAGGGACGTACCTATATAAATATTGATCTCTTCAACAAATTAAATAGACATATATAAGTTTTAAAAGCTTAAGACACTGTAGTGCAATACCCTTGTATAATTAATAGATCGACAATGCGATATAGGCATATGCAATATAGGCGATGTGGCCATCTTCCGGCTTCATCATCAGACTCTGGACACAAAATAGGATTACAGTTCTGGACAAGACAAATCCAACGAGCTCATATACAATGGGTTTAGATATATCGTGTAGTTGATGAGATGCTATGGCCCCCTTCGAGACCCCACTATCAGAGCAGCTTGATGATATTATCATATTGCATTGTCACCAAACAACTACACCAAATTTTTATACGGACAACTTCCTTACGTACGAACATTGAAAGTTAAATAGAAGCTTGTAAAAATAAATTTATTTCGGTTAGAATCAAGCAGTTTTCTAAATTTTAAACTTTAATGACACTTAAGTTCCTTTTTTTTGTAAAACACATTAAAAGCACGATATACTTTCTTATATTCCCTCCTGCTATCAAATGCCACAATACATAAAAGCTGTTTTTAACGATATAATGATATACAAAATCCTTTTAATTTTTTTATGAAAAATGCACTTCATGCCCTTTTTGTGCTCCTGACAATTTGCATGCAATCGGATTTAAATTCAAGCTATTAATCTATACTAACATTCAATTTTACCCAAAACCAAAATTTTATATACAAAAGCGAGGTGCTCGAAAAGCGAATAGAGCCAAATTTGATGGGTTGTGTTGTTTCATTAGGTACAACGAGAAAAAATTACAGCTACGATAGCAATAAAACGTTGCCACTAGCGAGCCGTTTATAGCACATAACCTCTAGCGCAAGGTTTTTATTGTCAATTTTTGTTTTGTCAATGTAGCGGTAGTTGTAGACTATGCTATAGTGGTAGTATTGAGTTGTCACACAAATTAAGTAAATGATTTTAATTTCGCTTTAATAACAATGTCACATTGTTCCTACCATAATCGTAAATTGTAGCTTTGTAACCATGACAAAGTTTTTTTGATATAAGATTAAATGTACATTGTCTCTGAATTTATTTTCTTTAGTTCTGCTAGCGAATGTACTTTGTGCCTATGTCAATATTTTTTATGATTTCGCAACAAAGTTACATTATGTACCGTCGTTCCTCATAAAAGTTACATTGCCGATCTTAACCCTTATATTTTCTTGATAGTATACTATGAAGGTATTCTTGTATGAAGATATTCCTCGCAGACTGTACGTATTGTTTTAAGACCACTAGAGAGGTACAAGTTTATTAGCCTGTGAGGAATATCAATACAATGTAACATTAATTTTTTTTAATAACTTAGTACTCCATAATTAATTACCAATACTATATAATATTAATGACTAATAATGGATATTAAACATGGATAATATTAAAATGAAAGAAATTGTTTGTTTTATAAAATATAAAAAAAATTGAGACATGCAGAAATATTAAAAAGGATATTAAAAATATGCAATAAAAGGATTAGGATATTTGAGATAAAAAATGAACATGAAAATAATGTATCCGAGAATATATAACGATAGAGGGAAAAACCTATAAATGCGTTAATTCACAAATTAAAACACTTACACCTACAGACATCTATAATATTGGTACATGAATGTACATTCTACTAAATTGCATACAAATTGCATTTTAAAAAGTGTATGTTTTCACAAGCTCGAAGTATTGACCGAGTTCGCACAATAATTTAGTTTTGGAAATTCATTCCCTAGATGCGCTTAGGCGTAATACATAAATATATTATATTTATCTCATCAGCGAGAAAAGTGCAGAGAAAAGGTTAATGGCGGTAGCAATGCTTGTAGTGACGCTGCATTTGATACAGGAAGTGTTAGGTTCACCTGTAAAAACATGTACAGCCAAGATTTATTTTATTTTTTATTTAAAGTAAGAACACCTTGTTAACTTGTGTTTATATTAACTTTTCTCGATATAAAAAACAAACATAAAATTCGCAAAATATGACATAGCATATCTTTTAAACACTAGAACTTTAAAAATGTCGCAATACAACTCTAGTCGTTGCTTCGACAAAACCAGTAACATCCTTATTTAACAATTAAACACTTTGAATAATAAATAAAAAGTAAACGCGTTCTAGTTCAACAAGCATCCACGGACAAATGAGAGTATGATCGCGCCTGCGCCAAACTTGCCACACTCACATTATATACTACAGTGTTATTTTCAGCAAATTACTTTATCACGTTGTCAATTTTCATTTTGTTTGACATAACATTGTTATAAGAACATATAATGCAACAATGATATGCTGATAAAGTGACGTTGTCGCTTCATCAAATCATTCTACACATTGTCACAGAAGTTATTTCCTGTGGCTCCTAGGACAATAAAACATTCGACAATAAAAGGTTGCAGGCAGAAAACTCGCTCGGATGTGTAAGCAAAGTACATCGCTATAGTAACAATAAAATGTTGACAAAGCTTTTATGGTCATTTATTAACCCAATTTTGTCTCAGAGTAGTACGTGTGGCCATGGCCACCTACTGGGTACCGTTTAGGGTTAGGTTAGGAATACTTGTCGATACGGATGAAACCAAACTCGAATGTGTTGCGTCGTTTCATTGCAGAATTCCTATATCCACTTTTTGGCTTCAATAACAAATCAATACTATCTAAGGTGAGAGTTCTCATTAAGACAAATTAAACGAGTCCAAACTCTATGGCGTTGCAAGGTTTTGTTACAGAGGTCCTGTGGTCATCTTCCAGCTTCATCATCAGATCGTGGATATCATCTAAGACCGGAGTACCTGTCAGGACAAATCAAACGAGCCCAAACTCGATGAAGTTGCGTCGTTTCGTTACAAAATTTCTGTGGCCACCTTTCGGCTTTATTATCAAATTCATTCTCAAAATCATCTAAGACAAGAGTACTTTTGAAAACAAAGAAAATGAATCCAAACTGGATTAGGCTGTATTGTTTCATTACAGAGTTTCTGTATCCATTTTTCGGCTTCACTAACAAACCTCGAATATTTTAGATAATATTCGAGGAGCAATAGTACTTGTTAAGATAAATTAAACTATTACAACAGGAACCAGGAAGAATAGATCACAGTAGCATAGAGCATATTAGAGATTTAAAATGCTGCGGACAAACTCTACCATCTGTCAAAAATATCGAAAGTATACGCCCAGCAAAAAAAAAAGAAATACTAAAGACTAATTAAAAAAAATCAGAAAAAAGGGATTTCACCGACTGCATATGAGTTATTATAACAGAAACTGAAAAGAATATGTCACATTAGCACAGAGCAACGTAAAAACTACAAGGTTACGGATGAACTATACCAACTCTCAGAAATGAACATTGAAAGATCTGTACCAAGCGAAGAAAACGGAGAACGGAAGTAAACCGGAAGAAACTTGCTCTTTCCCACTATATTTATTGACACATGACAGTATCTATTACCTATCGTGACTGCAGTTTCTGGTTAAAGATTGCACGAATACCAGCTGGCTCTACACTTCCGTCGCTCTTAATCCAGACTAGAATCTACATTCCTCTCCTATAATTACGCTTCCTTTGATGTATCGGAACTTGACCCTTTCACTCGTTGCAACTGTCTGAAGATTGATGTGATGATGACGACAAGAGAGAGAAGACAGAGAAAATCGCATGGAGAAGTCGTAACGCTTTTTCATTATGTAACTCTTTTTTGTTATGTTGCGATTTTTACCAGTTAACTTCTACCACAAAACGCTTTAAGAAACATCGTTCTAAAAATACATGATTATTGAAACTCATTATTCATTCTAAGTTGCTTGGACATCTTAGCCATCAAACTAAAGACGTGTTTTGTCATATCGGTTTATTTTTTAGTAATCGATACTTTTATTTGTGTGCATAACTTCCGGAAGATATTTAGGTAATGAGATGCCTTCGGTGATAAATTTACTTTGTGTATGAAAGAGGCATGTATAATTCAAATTTACCTAGGTAATGTTGCGGATTACCGCTAAGCTACCTATTTAGAACAAACAAAATGAATAAAGTTCAAACAGTTACACCGGTACAAAAAGCAGCGTCGCTCTAAAAAGCGTTCCCTCGAACCCGCGAGAATTTGAAGGCGTAACAAAAAATAATTTTATATATGAACTCGGTCACAAACAACATTACAAACGGCAATATGAACCGAGTTACGGTAATGCGACGGTATATTAATAGACAGAGGGCGCGGGGCGGCTTTATGATAAATTTACGACGCGATCCGACCCGCCCCGGCCCGCCGGCCCCGCCGGCCCCGCCCGGGGTAAATTCACTCGCCCCATAACCGTTACCGGGCACAAATATAAAAATTTACCGCCGCATCGCGGTTGTTTCACAGAATTATCGGCGACAGTAACGTTTCCGGGAATAAGCTGTGGCAATAATTGTAAATAGCGAATCCCCACTGTGTGGGGCTCGAAGAACTTTGGCGGGCCCATATTTTCGTACCGATTGCTTAACGAAAATTTTATATCGCTTACGAAGCTCACTTTTTCATCTTAAACACAATTTTTCCTTTATTTCTACATACTACTGTGGTAATTCCTCGCTTGTCTTTCATAAAAAAATTCTAGTTACAAAATGAAAAGTTTGTCACCGTTACTAGCTTATTATATATTATACTTAAGTATATGTCAGTCAGATTAAGGTGATGGTCTTTGAAAGAGGTGAAAGCACGACTGAATGCGATATAAATATAGAAGGTGAGAGAGTGGAACATGTGAAAGAGTTTGTATACTTCAGTAATCTATTTACAAATGATGGTAATCATGACAGATATATCGAAAGAAGAGTGAATGTAGGAAATAAAGCGAATGGGAATTTGCTTGCTGTTATGTACAGTAAAAGTGTCTCACGACAAGCGCATTTGGCGATCCATAATGGGGTCCTGATTCTTACGTTTATGTATGATAGTAAAAGTTGGGTATGGCAGAAGAAAAATGAAAGTAGGATCAATGCGGTGGAGGTGCGATCGCTGTGTGGTGTGTGTGGAGTGTCTAGGAAAGATAGATGTAGGAACAGTGATGTTAGAGAGAGGTGTGGTTTGAAGAAAGATGTAGTGACTTGGGTAGAAAGAGCTATGTTGCGGTGATTTGGCCATCTGGAAAGGATGAATGAAAGTAGACCGACAAAACAAATTAATAGAACGAATGTGTTTAACGGAAAAGTCGGCAACGGTCGCCGTAGAAAATCCTATGCAGAGCATATTGGTGGCATATTAAAAAGGGTCGAATTTTAAGCACCCAAAACCGACGAACTTGCATGAGCAGATTGATGGATGGCAGTGCAGCAAGAGATATATGCAAAGACTTTACCATGTGAAAATTTATAGTCTGTGCCAACCCTTCTGGGAAATAGGCATGAGTTTATATTGTTATTATTATAAAGAATAGTTTGCCTGTATATGACTTACAACAAAAAGAAATAATGTTCAAGCGAAAAAATTCAAGAAAATCTGTACTCACGATGGTCTTGTATATATTATGTAAAAATATAAAATTAACACATCTACACGTAAACTTGTACGTCTCCGTGTGATAAAATTTCGATGAGTACGATAACGTAACGTACGAGTACGATACGTAATATTCTTTTTTCAGAACGGAGACAAGTTGTTTGGTCAGGTTTTAGCACAATCTATAGCTTTGCTCCGGCTTCACTCGTTTGAACGTAGAACGAATGCCGTACTTTTACTTCGATCGGTTATTTAGTACAGCAATATTTAAGGGAGGATGAGCACCAGTTCAGAATTGGAATAGGACAGAGACCGGGCTCAAGAGAGGGAGAATGGTCATTTTTTTAAAAAGACAATTTAGCGGTAGTACGCTTGTTTTCATGTAAGACTGTGTGTTCTTTTGGGATTATTTAATCAAAATAGAATCGAACAAAAGCCGGAGTTATACATAAAAACATATTAAAAAAAAACTATAATTGAAATGGATTAGATTTAGGTTACAAAGTAAAAAAGTTAACTATGAGAAAATGACCATTATACTAGATTATTATTACAAACAGGCAAAATTGATGTGTTTGTTTCGTGTGCATGTAAAGAGGATTTTTAATCTGTGGAATTACTGAATCACTTCTAAAAATTCTTTTCCTTATACAAGTACACTATTCTTTAGTAACATGGGATATATATTTTTATCTTTGCCAAGTTTCATCACCATTCGTCCAGTATTTTTGGCATTACTTTGATCGTAAATTTATTATACTGGTGTGATGTGATAATTTTACGGGTTTGAAATCGAGAGCAGCATTAAGATTGGAAGTAAACAATCGAATTGGCATCGCAATCGGGATTAGGACTGCGATAGAGATCATGATTAAAACGAAGACCATTCTATATCTGATGTAAATATGAAAGAATTTAACATATGATCATATGAGTGGAGTTCACATTGACACAAAACAGCGTATTTATAACAAATAATTATTCTTATTATATCAAGATATAAAAAACATTGTAATGAATATAGCTGTATTCGATATGTCTCTGATGAAGTCGTAAACAAAACGCTAATTCATATCAATGGAATCTAAAAGCGGCGTCGTCCGTAGAATTTTTATGAAGACCGCGGGCGCCGGCCGACTACGCGAATTGAAAATTTGTGCAGCGAGAGGAGCGCCGCAACGTCGAGTCAATATGTAAAGGGCGCGAGTGGCCGTAAGATTTTACGCGGCGCGTTACCCTCGGCTAAGTGGCCCGTAAATTCTTATAACCTGAGGGAGAAGAAGTATTCAAAATATGAATGACGCCTCGCCCGCGCCCTCCGCCGGGAGATGTGAGAATTTGTTGTAAGTGCCTTAATAAAATCGTATGGCGGGCGTGCGCGAGCGCGTACGCAGATACACCGCCGGGGAGTTTTATTTTGGTGTTACCGCTAATGGTGATTTTTTTTTATTTTGCCCGAATGATATTGGGTTCTTAAAGAAATTTGAATAAAATATTGTTTTTATGTCATTATCTAAATTCTATTCTTGGCATAAGACAATTGCGCAGAGTAATTTGTTTGTTAGTTCTTTATTGTTTCTTGATGAACCTGTTTAGTTCAAATGAGTCAAGTTCAAGTTAATATGTGCTCCAGTTGCGACGCATTGGTCTTGATTACAGAGCCATCTGCACAAGAAACATACACACACATATATATATACGTATTCCAAAACAAAAAAATATAATATTGTTGAATATATGCTTGTAATTTCTATTTAATGATATCCCAGAAACGCACGTACGTAGTGCAGTTTAAGATATTAGCGAACTTGTGACTAAATTTTTCGTGTCGTCTGGAAATGTCTCCACTGACCGAATTGAAACAGCTGAAAGAAAAACACAAACACCGGCATTGACAAATGCGAGTAGTACTCTATATAATATTACGTACGTATTGAAATGGGACACTTCTTTCTTGCATAATTTCGGGCTGCAGCTGTCGTAGCTGCTATCGCGTATCTGTTTGTGGACACGTTTAAATTTGAATGTAATATTAATTGCTACCAATAATGAGAATATTCAAAAATAATGGATATAAAACGTAAGGCACAACCTTAATATCATAAATATTGGAAGAATAAAAAATCGGCAAATCGACTGAGTAATTTATTGTAGCCCTACGCATTATGCCTATTTGCTCAACAACCAAATAAATGACAAACAACATCTCATTGGCAAAAGTCATTATACGTCTAACAATGCCAACAATTACAATGGAACATATCGAATAATTTTTATCGATCAGCGCCAATAGACAAACACTATCAATTATCGATAACGACACAGTCTATTAGCACATCATTACTCTTGCTTTGCAACTGACAGCATTCCCATTGTATCTATTGACATAAATCGACATAAATCAAGATGGCCGACGAGCCGTTTTGACAGCTATCGCAGCGGAGCGGGGAGCGACATTAAACTCATTGATATTTATTGCTCAATCGTGTACCGAGACTGGGTCGTGGTTGATTTATTGAAAATAGATTTGTTCTATTGTTTTTCTTTTACGTTCCGTTACGTAAGGCCGTGCGAGTATTTCATTGTGACGGATAAGTTTACTATCTCGGTCTTGTATTGAACTGTCAGGAACACAATAGGATAAAAAATCTACAATATTTCTTATAATAAGTTACCATGTACAATAACACTGAGTTTTGAATCGTGATCATTAACTCTATTGAGTTAAAAACTTTATGTGCTGTGGTTTGCATTTTGTACTAGTATGGATAAACATTTCATAAATGTTGTTACATGCCAAATTAAACCGCTAACAAGTATGTGACAAGAAATATAAAAAACCAACTTTGCCCACTTAAATCTATTTCAAGCACTAAAACCAGAAAATTTGTAGAATGTTTGTAGAAAATTATTTTTACTGATTGTTTTATTTTACTTATACTAATTAACGTCTGAGTATTTTGGTAAACGGTCTAATTAACAAAAAAATCATTTAATATATAATAAATAACAGAAATTAAATTAACAGAAAAATCTTCAACTCCGTGAATTACTTTTAATTATTACTTAGTTATAAATTAATTCCCCAAATATAAAATGAAAATAAGTAATTTAGAAAATTCGTTTCAAATTTATCTTTAAAATAGTTTGAAGCAGAATTGAAAACATAATAAAATAACAGTATAATAATTACCAGACAGCAGTCCAGTGGTGGTCAAACAAATATTGTCAAGAAAAAACGACATAGTAAAAATTCTCAAATGCTTATTTTGGGAACACTCAAAGTTATTTAAGTCCGTCGTAATTGGAGGTTCATGATTATTATCGAATTTATAGTTATGCTATTGGCTGTCCATCACTGGATTAGATCTTTGGTCATTAGCCGTTTAAAATGGAAGGTTTTCATTATAGCCTGCTTTTAGGTTCTTAGGATACCACATCCAAAGGTGCTAACGTCAGCCCATTACTAAGCCTACGTCGCTTGTCCGTCCTTTTAACGAAATTAAAAGGGAAACTGTCATAGCTAAGTAGCCTTTACTAAATAACGGGTAATAGTCGACCAACTTATGTTCTTGCAGATGTGTAAAGTAAAATTTGTTAGCATTAACATTGAAAATTATTTAAATGACATTGTTGGTTGTATAAAATAAGTAGTAAATATATTAATGAAACATAAAAATATAAAATCATAACATCCTTAGCACCGGTTCTAGATAGACCCGTTTTTATATGTCATTAGCCGTTAAACCGTGAACTCAATTAATAGGTTCATAATAAGTAACTAACAAAAAGCCCTCTTCTAAGTGCCCATATTGTTACGGGTAACAACGGAACCTTAAACTGCGCGTGATTGCGCGACACGCAATTAGTCTGTTATTTTAAAGATTTTATCAATAAAGATAGAAAGAGAATCATAAACTTTCAGTTTTGAGTTGTATGAAGTTACTAATGAGAAAGTAAGACGTGTACGAAACGAAAAGAAATCGTCTTTTTTGTCATGTAATTGTTTATTATTAGGGCAATAGCTCTAATAATAAACTAAAATTTAAAAAAGTAAAATGACATAATAATGTCATTTGCCTTTTTTAAACAACGATCGATTCGAAAAAAAAGAATTTTACAATTTTGTCATATCTGTATGTACTTTGTATGTCACAATAGTATTGTATATCACATAAGCATCATATATATATATATATATATATATATGTAATATAATTATCATTTTGTAATGTCATTACAAAAAAAAATAGAGACAAGTGCCCAGATATAAAATTGAGCGATATTTTGTCTGTTCACCTTATTGTAAGAGTGTATTAAAAATTCATTTCAATATTTCTAATAATCTTTTCTTTCAGGTGCATATTTGGTGATTTATTAACTGCCATAATCGTTAATTCAGCGTTTCTCCCTTAAAGTCTTTACCAAACGTTTTGAAAATCTAAATAAAATCCAATTTGTAAATACAATATAAATACTTTCAAGTATAATTATTTTTAATGAAATCTATTCGCAAGTTTTTTAAATATTTATTGACTTTTACTAGTGATAATCTAATCACTGGCCCATGTGAGCACGCATGTGGATTTC
The DNA here is from genome assembly GCA_005406025.1 of Eumeta japonica. NCBI lineage: Eukaryota > Metazoa > Arthropoda > Insecta > Lepidoptera > Psychidae > Eumeta > Eumeta japonica. Next base: position 341,213 of record BGZK01000433.1, on the reverse strand, counting down.
TATACAATAAATATAAGAGTCTATCATTCAAACGTAATGCATATTTGCGACGACATTATTGCAATTTCTTTTTTAAATTCTGAAGCAGTGATGTGGCATTTATTTAATTTCATTTTTTATATTTGACTGATTTTTTTTTTTGTTTATTCACCTCCGCGTATCTTGTCTAATGACACATGTCGTATGCGCCACGTTCCATACGCACGTATCGGGCGTGCGACGTGCTATCGCATTCGCTTGCCCGTTGGCCTGTCCGTAATTAGCAGACGTCACAACAATAACGAACGCTGAAGTCGTTAAGGTCGTCATTAGGGTTAGGGCGGGGGCGCGCGGGGGCCGCGGGGCGCGCCGACTATTAAATTTTAAAGCTGTCGACGCGCGCCTGCGACACCGTCAAACTTTTTCTATTAACTTTTTCATTACAGTTTGACAGGACATTCATAATGGAGAGACGGCGACAGTGATGAATGAAATCGGAGACGCTTACTCCGTTAGGCCTCGGACACACTAGAAACTCTTGTTACATGCAAAACTTTGTTGAGCGAATTTCAATTCTTTAGGAAAAATAGAGTATTGATCTTTTCTTTCTAACATAGAGTATAGATTTTTTTTTAATCAATGCACGTTGTATGTATAGAAATATCGATGCACGTTGATCGGGCCCCGACTCTGATAACTCACACAAAATTTTATGTATGCGCATGATTATTTAGAGGATTGTAAATAAATTAAAAAAAAATTAAATTGAGACCATACTCAAACCTAAGCTCGTAGACGAGCTATATGTGTCAATTCAGTTCGAGATGACAGCTAATTAAAGTTTTTAATTGATAATATAAAAGGCCGCAAACGTATCTTGTAGTAAAAGGACGGAAAGATAAAGATTAAGGTCGACATTCACCATCACGTTATTCAACAACGTAAATTGTATCGCATATGTAGAGCGCCTGTCGAACTTCAGCTTTCTGCCGGCAGGGCTGACAGAGGTTTTCAACCTTGACCTTTACGATCTTTCTCGATCGTCCTACGTAAATTAATTTCAAATAATTATAGAAATGTGTTTATAAATGTTTCTATTAGTACAAAAGCAGTAAATTCAAGAACCGTCGCAGTATAAATATATGCAGCTTGCACATTCTGACAAAATCTCTAATCAGTTCAGAATATTTTTAATAAACTTGTTAATTCTTTTTATTTCACTGATTATAAAAATATTGATAAATAATGATTAAAGGACTCCAAAAGTAAATTAAATAATGGAAAATGTGACATATTATCGGATGCGGGACATACCATTGCCTAAAACATAAGTTATCTTTAGTTGTATTTGCCTCTGATGTAATACGAGCTGTGGTAGTGCGTGCAATTGGCAACTACACGGAATAAAACAACGTAAATGTTTTGCATTTGAAGATTGTTCATTCATCTAATAACCAAATATCATTTGAAATGTCATCTATATGCGATTGAAACTGAGAATACAAACATATGCAATTATGCACTAATGAAGACGTAACTCAACAAGACGTACGAAGTATTTATAGAATATTATTTTCATATTTGTTATTAGTTAAGTATTTTCCATCAAAAATATATTTTATAGTTTATTCCTCTTCCGAAATATAAAATCTTATCTATAATACACGAAAGTTTCAATGTTATTTTTATTCCTGTTGTATTACCACGAAATACTTTTTTGTTGTGACGTAGAAATATTTTAGATAGCTCTCATATTAAATTATTAATTCTCCTTTATGGCGTATTAATTCATAAATATAATTATTTAACAAAAATATTTCACTATAAGTACTATGTGAACACTGCGCAAATACTATGTGACACGAGAACAAAATATATAATAATATTATAAACTTACGCTTATGTCGTAGAAGTCGGTTCCGGGTGCTTATAATTTGGCCCTTTTGTAATATACGACCGATTTGGTAGGTTTAAATTTTTAAGGGAGACCATTGCCGACCTTCATATACATTCGCTCTATAGATTTGTTTTATTAGTCTATTTTAATTCCCTTTCCAAAAGGTTAAATTACCGCAACATACTTTTTCTACTCTAGTCACTACAATTTTCTAACTACACTGTTTCTACATTTATCTTTCGAAAACACACCATACATACTACGCAGAGATCGCATCTCTAACGCGTCGATTCTACTTTCATTTTTATTCCGCCACACCCAACTTTGAGAACAAAGTAGTAACAATAAAAGTTGGTAGTCAGTAACAACTTTCGTAGATATAATTTGGCATATTTTCACCATTTCCGCGCACATATTTCTCCTAGATCGGAATACTTTAACCATTACGCTGAGCAGCGAGAAGATGCGGTGTCGGGCCCCTGAGAGGTTGTTGCTCATTACTGATCTAAATCGTAATAAGCATTCAGAAAAAAAAAAACTATGTGTGGTTTTATGAAACCACGGTAAAAGTGAAACTTATTTTCATATCGTAGACATTAAACTAATAATTTTTGGAATAATATTTCATTAAGGGTATTGAAATCGCATCATCAATTTTAATTTTATTTTTGGAAAATCGGAATGATAATGGAAATGATAAAAGTAGATTAGTTTTCCAAGTAATATTTTTATTCAACTCTGTGTTTTAGGATACTTTTACATAATTCTTAACTACTATTTAGGTGCTATACAAACATTAACGCTTGCATTTTTGACGATATCTACGGCATCGTTCCGCGTTTAGTTCCTTTTGATGTAAAAGTTTTTCTGTAACCACATTTTCAGATACAGGCTCACCACTTTGAACGGTGCTAGTACTCGGCATGGCACCAAGATCTTTTTCCCTTTTTTCTATAAGCACGTACTCTGTCAGCGTTCTGTTTTTTACGGCGTGAAATTAATTCATCGTCATTCATTTTTGCATTATTCTTCACTTATTCCTCGATGATCAGTTTTTCGAACTCACCAGGTGTGTCGTTGCTCACCAAAAGCAAATAAATAACACTATTCACATTAAACACTAATAACACCAAACAAAATAACGTGGAGCACTAGCGCAAATGAGTAATAATGTGTAAATAATCTGTACTACGGAGTGTATTTGCTGTGAGCGCAAAATTAGTAATACTACTTATAGCATTAAAGATGTATAGTATGTATATGAATGCTGACAGCGCCACCTAAAGGGAGTGTTGGTACTATACATATTGGTACTATTACACTGTACTGAACACAATACTCGCTTATTTTCAACGTAGTATAGGTATCTTCGCCGGTCCACATAACTCCGCCCATCCCTATTGAATACTCTATAGTCTATACACTACACGGTCAGCTGATACGAACTATAGGCGCCGCCATATTGGCCTTGACTGCTCTGACGAGCAGTGGAAGGGAGTGCCTTTCACTTTACCCCTACTCTGCGGCCGACTGTAATGCGACATGCAAACGCAGACGAAAAAGATTGAGACGATGTAATAAAAGTTTCACTTTAAAATTGACATTATATTATTTTTTCTTGGATAGACCAATTCTGATGCAGCATACCATATCTGCTTAGAAATTTTATTAGAATTAAAATTAAATTAATAATTTTTGCAATACAGTCTTAAAATTAAAAAAAATGTTTCTTTCAATTAGCATACCTATATATTTGTGGCTGCATTGAATGATTTATGAAAGAAACTTTCAAATTGCAATGATTCTGAGCGAATTAACGAACTAATGTAACCAAGTTTTTCATAAAGATCGAGCACTGACATACAATGTTATAAAATTTTCAATTTTAGTCCACCGACATGCAGCTACACATAAGTATGAAGTTGCGTGTAAACCGCGTTACCGCCAAAACTGTATTGACGAGTGAATCGAACAGTAAATACAGCTCATAAAATCTGTACTGTATAAGGGCCTTTACTTATTCAAAGCTGCGCCGCTACACTCGCCCACGATATAGTCGTTCTTTCCGTATTGTGCGATATTTGTAGCCCGTCGATTTGTTTACTAAATCGGGAAACGTCTCGGAAAATGTTTTGACGTTCAACTCAAATATTATTAGCCCCGTGTTATGAAGGCGGCGTGTTTGTGCTGTCGAAACCTCTCATTCCGGTAGAACTTTGTGTTTCCAAACCGTAATTTGCATTGCACAGGGATCTGGCTGGATATTTGTTTTGAACAAGTTTCGAGAAACAGCTTCTTATGCATACGTATTTATTTATATTAGACATACACTTGACTGCCCGATAGGCGCAGTCGGTAGTGACCCTACTTACTGAGGTGGGGGCGTGCCTTCGATTCCTGCACGACACAACAATTTATTTATTTTATTAAAAATTAATGTTCATCTTGAGTCTAGGTGGGTCTACGCATTATATCTATACATTTGCGAAATAAACATATGTGTCTTTTATCAACTAGGTGGTACCCATAGCATAAGCCTTGTTGTCTATTTTGGGACCGGATGGTGTTGTATACGTTCGAACATATCATTATTACTATTATATTATGTGAAAATCGGGAAAAAGAAATCCTCGTGATACCATTCCGATTCTTGTTTGTTTAATAGGTAGATTTTGGCCTATACTATTTGATGTTTGAAGTAAAAATTGCTACCTGAGTAGCACACAATCCGCTTATGCAGGTTTTATACAGTTTATTTTCTAACTATTATTAGAATTTAATTGTGTTCAATTGAAAACTTTAGGAAACTTTGTATAATATTAAAAAGGAACAGTTAAAGATTCAATTACTATAAGATTGATATGAAAAAAATTGTGTATTCAAGATATTATTCAGTGTTTTTATACAACAATACACAATAGGATATTTTTTTCTTACCTTTTACCTACACGAGTAGGTCTATGTTTACAATTTCGATGATGATAAGAATATTTTTATTAAAGTGTGATTATTTAACAGTCAAATGCTTATCTGTCTTGAACTTACATTTACGCTCTCAATAGGTGCTGTGCAAATCTGCAGGAGACCATTAACGCTAGCTTGTATTTTAACCGGGGATGCGTTCCGCATACTGTATGCCACGATCTTTATTGTTAAATATATTTCTCAAACTATGTCATAACTTGTAAAAAAGGATCTATTTATAAGAACAAGGCTATATGAATGCCGTATGGTAACTGTAAAGGCTAAGGTGGTACAAGGTTGTTAGCATATATATTCATATTATATTTAAGTCATTGATACACGATTATAACTCCACGATCCAAAAGACAATGTATGAAGGTGAATGATTTAGCATGAGGCCAAAAAGAAGAAACATTTAATAGTAAAGAAAATTGGAGTATTTTACCGAATTATGTACTACTGTAATATATTTAGAATTATCGTCATGCTATCGTCAAGTCTCGTCTTCAACCGGGCGTATGATGCGGGTCTTTGTAGAATTATAATATATCTCATACGATTGTATTTGAATGATGACTTACTATGTACGTATTTTAATCAACCGAATAATAAAATAAAACCTTTTTGAGATTTATTCTTTTTTTAAATAAAGATTAAGTAGTAACCGTGACAATTTCCGAGTGTAAGGAATTATGTCAAATAAATTACAAACAAAATAGCAGTAATAATATTTTTTATGTGATACGTATGTACTACTTGTGTGCGTGGCGACTGGTACTAAAAGCGGCGGGTAACTATGCACGAATTGCTTGGGCAAAGTTCCTTACATTCAAAAGGCATTTGAGACATATATTTTGTATATATAGAAAGAATAAAAAACAAATATGAATAGAAGTCACGCGCTAAGGTTTCCTTACCAAAATATTTTTCGCATTTTTTCAAAAATTATTTTGGAAATTACTTTAACTTTCCAAATTCTTGAAAATCTTCAAGATCAATGAGTTTTCTAGAATTAAAATATTATGTGACTAAATGATCGTATCTTTTGATTGCTTTGACCTAGGAGCTTGAATTTTTACACCTTCAGAGGATGTCGGATTTTAGTCTTTCACATTAATTTTATATTTACAACTTTATGCGTTGCTGAGAGAAAGGTCTTCACAGACGGATAAACAGACGTACAGTATACAGAGGAATAAGAAAGTAATGCGAAAAAGGTTCAGTTTTCCTTTTTGAGGTACGGAACCATAAAAAAAATGAATACAATAATAAACAGATATTTCGCTTTTCGTATTCGATGCAAAAACCTTGACATACATTTTTTTTTCAAAACACATCGTTCAGAATACAATTTCTGAAGCAATGTTTTTCCCTCTATATATTCATGTATTCAACGATATGACATTCATCAGACCCGGGGCGGTGAAACGCGTTTGTCACGTATATTTATGCACCGAGATATATGTAAACACATCGATTTCGGTTTCGTATAACATGAGATTCTTCTTATTTCGAGAGGCGACACTAAAATAAGTCCGGGGTTTTCGCTTCGATGGGAAGGAATGTAGACCGCGCTGCGTGAGCGATCGGTCACAGAGAACAGCGGCGACGAGATGGCCGAGTGTCGGCACTCAGGATTATTTCATAGGACGAGGAGGAGAGGTGGAGAGTTGAGGTGTTCACTCCTCACGAATGCAGCAATTGTGGAGGCATATCGTCTGCCTACCTTGGCGATCATGTTTGCACCTGTAGGACATCCATGGTAGTTCAAATGGGCTTGTCATGGATGCGGTAGTAATGCTTGAAAGCGACAGCTCATACGGTTCTCGAGTCGTATTATCATCTTACTCTGGCTTCGATAGAATTCAGCGAATGGAGCCATAAACAATTCGACTGAACTACATATTGAACTTTAATATATTCGGCACGTTTCATAGATTATAGACATACGTTTTGCAATAATACACCAAGTTGATCCTGAATTATTTTAAGCGACATTCGTCGAAGACGTTGAAGAAGACATAAAATGAAAATAATATGTTTATGACGTAATTACGTTTAAAAATCTATGAATGCTGGTTGCACTCACGGAAAAGCATGACTCATTGTCACGTTCTGCCTGAGCCGAGCGTGGAAGCGAAAGGGCGCTATAAGCGATAGAGAGCCACGATCGGCCTGAGCGTTCGGCTTATGACGTGATAGTAATTCAATTCAATCCTAAAAGTATGCAATTTTTTACCAATGTTTTCTATGACGTTATCACCAAAAATTATCGTCCGTAAACCGATTTTACATACAACCAATTTTTACTTTAATTTTTTAAATGCACGAGTAACATAATATATTTCTGCTAAACTTTACAAAGTGCTTACTTAGTAAATTCATAAGTTGATAAATTTTTTGTTTGGCACGATTATGTAGTACGTTATAAATACAGTTGTTTTGTATATTCACAACACAATTAGATCAAAGATGAATTAATCGTAACGTAAAATCCGATGTTTTTAAGTTATAATCTTTCTGTTCAGGAACAATTTAATGAGGTTGTACGCAAAAAGAAAGAGACGTTTATCTATTTATTATTATCAACGTAGCAAGTTCAAGTAGAGTACACGCGACTGTTAATGATGTAGTACGAAGTAATTATGTAATGTCATACGACTGATTAGGAACGAATGAAATTTATTTCTTAAAAAAAATTATTTTACCCTCAATAACTCTGTTTTAATGTTTCGTATAATTATTAATTAAATTTTTCACCTTATCAACTATAAATTTTATCGATACTGTGCTGACCTCTATTTATCGGTTAGAAAATATCTTAAGAAACGTTTAAATACACATTTGTGGGCAGAATAGAGCAGACCATGTTCTGGGTATGTTATCGAACATTTTGATACTTTCATTTCGAGTGTTATGTAAAAATCATGTGGTTTACAACCTAAATATTCATTTTATCGGAATACTTTTAATATTTGAGCTCAATGGTCTACATTGTTTTAAATTTATATTTTCTATTTTATTTCCAAATTTGATCATCACTGAATATTCTGCTTTTAATGTCACTACGTAGCGAAATATTAGAATCAGAAAGGGAAATTGAATATTTTTTTATATCGGTCCCGCTGGCAGCCCTACCTAGCGTTCGCAGCGAGAGGTGAGGTTGCGGTAAACAAACGCCGTCGATAAAGTGTACAGGACGACGAAAAATAAAAGAGGCAATAACAATATGTCAGCCGCAGGCGCCGCCGCCCGCGCCCGCCCGCCGGTATCGGGATTAAAGTAAATCATTTAGAAATAACAAGTTTCTGTAACGGTCAATAAACAATAAGTATTTACGTTCGGTGATTTGATTTCATCTCGACATTAGTAATGATCCTCAAAATTGTGTCAGAAGTATAGTTGTGAAATTACGTTAAAATTATTTATCTAATAGATGAGAGAAACAGTTAAATGTCAAACAAAAAATAAACAGGAGAATATAAAAGCTAAATTCGATGCTAAACGTTTACGGAAATAAACTCCAAGGTTTATGTACGCCTTAAATGTAAACACGCCTGTATATAATCTAGAAAGAAAAACAGAATAATTCGAGTGACAGTAATATGGATGCATTAACACAATTTGTCGCATGACACATTAAGCTGTGTCGCCGAGCGCCGGCGCGGCGACGGCCGTGCCTCATCGCTGTTTATGTCGCCGACTGCTGCGAAAAGGGGGCGCCATGTACTAGGACAGGACCAAACAGATTGCAAATGGAAAATTATCGTCATATTAGTACAATAAGCTGGAGAGGTGTGCAGTTCTTTTTGAAAGAAACAAAGCGGTTATTATACACAAATTTTATATATTATACGTAGTTGCTTGAAATATTAGTCAATAATTAATAAATTAATTATAGTTTTGTTTTTGCAAAATAATTAATTAAAAACATTGTACATATAAACGCCAAAGACTACAATTCAAAATACTTTTCGTATAGCGGCGCTTTTAACAAGGTCTACAGTGCCATCTGACATCTGGCAATGAAATAAAATATGAAATGCTTATACTTTTTTCAAATTTATCTATGACTTTTTAAATGTAAGAGGATCGAGAAAAATAATAATAATCAATGAGAAGTTATAAAAAAATAATAACATATTTTATAGTAATTATGTATTATAATACAGGTCCGCCTAGTTATAATATAATATGCACGAATCATTGTTTTGAGCGATTGTCTAAGCTTCAAAGATTTTTCTAAATACCAGAAATATCAAGTAAGATACAGTATAAACTACAAAAATATTGATTATTTAAACTCATGTCACATTTGTCATTTGTCATATGTAATTATAATACTAGTTGAGAAATGTGTGCAAATATGAATTTATGGACTCGTAAATAGGTACTCAGTGTCGACAGAACCAACAACTTTCTTTTCGAAATGTAATCGTTATGGTCCTGAGAAAGATGCGCTAGTACGGGATTGTTTTATAATTTGTAATAAATACATTTTAAATACATTGATTACTGAATATTATTTCTACATTATAGTGGACTGTTCTTGACCACCTTTACCCTCAACCATATTAGATACATTTCATAGGTAATTAATTTCTTATAAATAACGCCAATGCTCGCGATTACGATGCGACAGCGTGACATTAATTCGTACCCTAGCTCTCTAATCATCAAAATTTAATAATTTAGTAGTTTTAATAGTTTTTGTAGCCACATTGCGAGAAAATAAAAGTGTCATAAAACAATATTACATTCTGTGTGGTTTCGGTACGGCAGTTAGATGCCTCGTGTCGCAAAAGTTGGCAATAGCCACTAATGTCAGACTGACGACGTCGTGTGTGATTGGAGCTGAAGAGATTACGTTAGTATGTAATCGCAACCAACTGAAATATATCTAGTAGGCTGTTGTTATATGTACCGAATTTTATGCACCGAGAAAAGGAGACTCTCTTCTATGGGAATTTTCTATGGATGAAAACCTGCAGGAGGTAACGTGTACATTAATTGCAACGCATGAAATTCTGCCGCTGTGAAGTTAGTCACGAAAGCATTGCAATGACGTAAAATTAGAAAGCGGGGAAGAAGAAGGAAAGGTAGGGGAGCGTTATACTTGCGTAGTAAATACGCAGACAATTCAGAGCGGCGGAGTTTCGTGCGTTGTACTAGCGATGCATAAGGAGAACTTTGATTTAATGCGAATATTATAGTATTTGTCGAATGTTATTAGCCTTGCGAATATTATTAGCCTTGACGAATGACAGTCGTCGCCGAGATCACATGTTGCGTCATACTACGACAGTATAGTTGACTAAGGGGTAAATTTCAGCGTATGACATTGTTCTATGTATTTTCTTTATCATATAAGAATTTTACATCTACTTGACTAGGTGTAAAGAGCCAACCGTCGCTCGTCATCATTTTGTCAAAAGATAAAGTTACGCGATATTAATTTGATTAATCTTATAGAAAGCCAATCAAATCTGTAGATTTTATTCGGTATAACGCACGAAACTCTGTCACTCTGAATTGCTTGCAAATGAGGTAATGCGCAGGTTTAACGTTCTCTGACACTTCCTTCTTCTCCCTCCCTCACGTACATATTTTATGTCATTGCGACGCTTTCGTGACTAATTTCACAGCGGAAAGTCTCGTGCGTTGTACTATAAATATTTAATCTAAAGGAAAAGAAAGTACTAAATAAATGATCATCATATCTTGTTTTATATCATTTTGAAAGGCAAATAAATCGAGCCATCAGAAAGTACATGGTCATCGCAGCCCATGACTACTCGTAACTCCATGAGAAATCACTAATGTGTTGCCGGCCTCTTGGGTAGAAATAGGACATCTGTAGAGGATCATATCGCTCGAAGAGGAGAGTGGACTAATGAAGGGATACTGGGCCACCGGAACTCTCACTCACTGAACGAAACGAAACAGCGGAAGCTGTATTAGTATGTATTGTCACGTTAATATTGTATAATAGTGTGATATTTGACCGGCCAAGTTGTCCCATTTTCGTACTAGAGCTATTCAAGTCGACCACAGCATGGCTTAACAACTCTAAAATTGTTTTATAATTTATTTCAATTCTGTTATATATCATCACTTACAATACAAAACGCACCTATATTTTAACTTTGAATTCCTAGACTTACAACCGCAGCCCGGCTCTGTCCGTAGTTAGATCGTTGGCTAGATCGATATCCGATGGTGCCCCCACACCCCTACACTTCCCGCTCGGACGCTTATAAACGTGCCCCACCGCAAATACCGCGGCCGCGGCGGACGGCACTTGGCGAGTGTCGCGAAGAAGCGCTGACAGCTTTATTGCGACGTGACGAGTTAGTTATCGTCAGTGGTGATTGCCCGCCGACTGACTTACGACCCTTGTTTGAAATAATGTATAACGCGACCGGGTGAAATATCGCTGTAACGTCGCATATTTCAAGTTTTTTATTGGTTTATTTCTGTTCTTTGTAATTTAGTCGTTTGTTATGTTTCATGTCTATCGCTAAGAAAGAGTATTGAAATGAAATTTAAAAAAAAAATTGTCCAAGCACGTATCCGATTCGTTTGATTTGCGTTCCGTAGATCTAATAAAATGTCGATTAACATTTAATTCATAACGTGGTAATGGCATATATGAAAACATTGTAATCTTATGTAGAAAATATATGAAATGAATATATATTTAACTGAAATTAAAAATATTAATTATCCATATCTGGAAATTTAATGATAGAAAAGATAATCGCTAGTCAAAGTGCCAAACTTAATAGAAGAGCGTGTACGAAACAGACATACATACCATTATGGTGAATTATGTAAATATGTAACAATGACTTGAATTTCAGATAGCCATAAGTCTGTGTCGACCTCGAACCTAAAAGATTATATTTCATTTGGTTCAATTAGAACTTCGTGCTATACTTTCGTGAATAACGACATATAAACGTACATTACATAAAATTTTCGTAAAACTATTTTTGTTGGACCGAACGTTTCACACTTCCTCCTTTCGATGAGACTTTGGTATTTGTGCGTTTGTCGACAGACGTGTCCGTCGTGGGCTATCATCTAGCTATTTTTCTGTCGATGTGATCTTCCATCTGTCTGTCTGCTCGGCTGCTTTTCTCGGTGACACTTATTCTTGATATGTTTTGAGACAGAAAGGAAAATAGTCTCATGAGTGGTGCGGACGAGAAACTGAGATAATTTCAGGTTTACTATTATTAACACAAAATAGAAGGAATATGACACATCAATTTTGTTGTTTTTTTTTAAAGCGTAGGATATTATTTAAAATAATAACCGTTTATAAAGTGTTTCTTTTTTAATTCAAAGTCAGATGTATTTTTGGTTTATAGCAAAAATTATACGAAAAATATAGTCCTTTCTTTGTATCAAAATTAGCGAATCAAACGGCTTGCATTTTTCATATCGAAAATTACATAATATTACATTATTACTTCTATAATCATAGAGGTTTAGCTCTATCTATAAGAAAAAATAAAAGTAAGCTTCGGACCTGCTTCCGAATAAAGTAAAAGTAAAACCTGATTAAAATTTAAATATTGGGGCTTCTTGCTTTGCAAATTGATAATGTTGTGACCGTTTCTAAGTGGCATACTGAAGGGTACGATCGGTGTGTACCCTTCAGTATGATTTAATTGTACGCGAGTCACATCAAGAACCGGGTCTAGTAACAGTGTGGTATAGAATTTATTGCTTTTGTACATTAATGCTCAGAATGTGTGCTAAGACGTCTCGTTCGACGATCGTAATTGTATCAGATCGCGAGCAAACTGTCGCTGCGAGCGCTCTAATTAGGGCGATAATTATTGCAAATTAATTTTGAACATCTGCCCGGCGCTGATAACAAAAGGCTATAAGCGCGGTTTCGATTACCCACCCTGATATTTAAATGAGAATGAACATACCCTAAATTGTTGTCGGTGAAAACCGTCTCTAAAAAACTAATAAAATAATTAGTTGTTATTGGAGTCGGCGCCAGCGAGAGATGTGCATGACGCAGTCGTGTCTCAGTTTTCCTAGTTTGAGATCTTTTTGACTCAGTGTTTGGTGTATTGTTTCATGTTTATAGATGTAAGCAAGAAGTGTGACTATCTCTTATTGACTTTTATGTCCATTGCTTTTACTGGATTACCTTTTGTTTACCGCGCTTTAGCTGACACTGAAAGCACTTCTGCTAGCATGCACTCATATCGAGTATTGGTATCCTTGGTTTCGCCATCACATGGAGAGTGAAGTGAAACTAAATTCTAGAGTTAAATTAACGCTTTGAAGCTTACCAGACTATAGACTTTTACTTTGTAAGGTTAACCCACATCTGGAGTACTGTTGTTAACTCTAGGCTGGGACACCTCAATATCAGTTCTGGCCTCTATAGATTGTATACTATGCCGAGCGTCCTGACGCTTCAGCGTTGCAGTATCTAGCCAGCTCGACCTGTTGGTTTTGCGAAAAAGATGTAGTATGTTTCCGTGTAGTCTATCGCGTCTACTACGAGAAGTGATGTGACCAAAACCTTACTTCTGCTGCTGAATTCTGTCATCGTCTCACTCGCCGAAAATACCATCATCACCAACGTGGTGGCTAGCGTTCTATTACTGTACGCTTCGTGTGAAATTTTCTGCTAAAGACACTGTGTTTTAAATGCATTATATGCAATAATTACAAAACATGATTAGAAAATAATAAACATGCTTAAATTCATTTTTCCACGTTCAACAGTTCTTTAGAAAAATGACAGCCATTGACGGTAGATGAAGACGCAAATCAGAGACCTCATAAAGGTTTTTTTTGTCATTTTCTGATTCGGAACATAAAAAAAGTTATCAATAAAATTACTTTGTATAATATATTTTCAATGGTTGTATGTTTTTTGAAATCATTAAGAATATAATGTTCTAAAGCCCTCCACACTAGCTCAGTGTGGAGTTGTCAGAGAGCGTCGTCATCAACACCATCATAAAATCCGGGATAGAAAGCCCAGCACGCTTCAAGGGTCGGAACGACTGACTATTTCACTAAAGTTAAAAGCCGTTGGTCAATTATTCTGTGGTCAACATCGTATCCAGTACTTCTCGGATCAAAAGCTATGCTCTTAACCACTGAACTACAACCACTCAAGTATTATATTAAGTTTACATATTATATTCTGAAAGTATATTGTAAATGTATTTAGCTTTTAGTGTCATCTTTTAAAACTTGTGTAATATACATATATGCGTTTATTTTTCTGAAAGGTAGATATCACAAATCTTCACATCGTGCGAACATTATGAAAAATCCTCCCTTTCACTGATATTATCGATCGTATTATGCTCGTTGCTCGAGTTCTGTAGTTTAAAATTTGGTCACTGTTTAATTCTCCTGTACACGCCATTTCGTCCTTACATTTATAGTCATGGAAAACAGTCTCTAACAGCGGAGGCGGACTGAGCGCGGGAAGTCGGAGGGTCCGTCTTGACGTACGTCAACGAACACGGGGCTAGCGTAAGACACATTCCTCGCGCGGCCGATTAAATAAAACAAAATGTGGGCTGTTGCGTGATAAATAATATAAATTAGTAGCGGCAATCAGTGAAGTGAATGATTTTCGCGAGCCACTAGACGCTCCTAAAACGACCGTATAAGTTAAGCCCCGGACTGACGATTACCTCCTCTGTCCGGATATATACAACTCCACTAATTTAATCTAAATAAAACTCTCGCAGGCGACCCTTACAGACCCTTCTATCTGCAAAGGGTTTGCCCTGAATATAAATTCCTTTCGCAAATCTAATTTTATTCAGTCTTTCCATATGGGGCTAAATTCACCCTTTTCGACTAGAGTCGCTGCTCTTCTTTCAATCTTTACCATTGTATGTGATACAATGCAGAAATATGAGTCTACGCCAGAATCGTAAATCGACCATAGATAAATTATAATTAACATATCGACGCTCTCGTCTCCATTCATTACGTATTCATGTTCTTCTGCCACAACTTACTCTTACTTTCTCTCTCTCTCTATGTCGCATGAGAGCAAGAAACAAACTGCATTATGGATAACGACTATTGAGAGATTTTTAAGCTTTCGTAATAGTGAGCATTGGTATTTTAATTCCTACATTTACTTTCCATTATTCTTACCTTAGAAGCATTAAAACTGTAGTCTTACAACACTTTTCTACCATCTCCAAAGCGTTAGCCTAGTCGTTGATGATAAAAATACATATTTTTTTTTCAGATCTCTAAGACTGAAATGGATGTCTAAAATTACAATTAAATATGCAAAACATTTTTCTTCAAGTAATTGGGCATCAAATTACATCTGCGTATAAAGTTTGATGGAGGTGACAACGCTATAATAGGTGCGCTCAGAGAAATGGACAAAGCGCCAAGTGAATTGAACTTTACGCGTTCCGCGTCGACCAAAGACTTAAAAAAGTTTTCACCAAGACTGACTTCTAGTTTAGAAGTTGGGAGTTCCGACCCCATTTTGAACATTCTACACATACATTTTCATCTCGCAGTCCTTTCGTTAGTCTTCGTTTAGTCGGTACACCGACAAAGAGGTTTTTTTGTTGTTGTGTATTTAATTTATTTAATTTAATTACCGTGTGTTCAACCGCCTTTATAGGCAGGCAGAGGGCAGTACGTCTCCAATCAGAACGACATCTGCGTCGTAACTCGGGGTCGCGTTTTACGGCCGGTATCGATGCTGACTCTATAAACAAGCGGGTTTGTTGCACCCGACACGTACCCATCAGTTATTACTGCAAGTCCGTCATTATCCTTGTCGAGTGACGGTTCATATTCAACGTGACTTATTTAATGTCTTGAAGAGGTAATTGCACTTCTCCGTTTAATGTTATTTTGTTCTTTGATATAATGTCTTACGAAAGCGATAGCTGCTACTACAATTGTAAATATTGTTAGATTTAAAGTTTCTATATCGAAATTGGAGCAGATATGGTATATGCTTAATTGAACAAAAGGTTTCGATGGCTGTTTGCACGTCTGTCCGACGGTCACAATAGTTTTTCGCAATCAAAGAAAATGTTTACAGCATCGTCAATTGGGCGCACAAAATTTTATGACTTCCTCAAGGCGCTAGTCGTAATCGGCTATAAACAATATTATGTTTTGGCGTTGAATACTAGTCGCTATGGGATTAAAAAAAACATTATCATTTATCGTCAAGACACTAATGGTCATTTGTGAGCCTCGGCTACTCAAGGAAGCTCAGGAAGAAGTAAAACTTCTTAGCTAATTATTATAATTAGTAGTGATGCATAATCATAAATGAATAAACCTGAATAGATTTTAATTTAAAATATCAACGGGCAGAAAAGTTTATATGAACTAGCTACCGCATGCGGCTCCGCCCGCGTAGACAGAATGAATTCCTTCATCTATACATCGCCCGATTACGATAATTAACCGTGGTCTTGATCTCAATTCCAGTCTCGATTCCGAACACGTTTTGATTTGAGTAGGTTTCAATTTTGATCCCGATTTTGGCTACAATCTTGATTCTAATTTTGATCCCACGGTTAATTAAGTTTTTGGTCCTGGTTTCCATTTGGAACTCTCCCGGCCGCCTCGGCTCTCGATTCTGTTCCTCGTTCCGTTTGCAATTTCGAATCGGTTATCGGTCGCTGTTCCAACTTGGATTAAACCAGAGGAACTTCTAGAATCGAAGAATAAGGGTGTATTACTTGATAGTGTTGCCTTTCATTAATGAGAAAATTTTTGAAAGTCTGTTATAATACAAATATACAGATGAAGCCAAAGCGGAATATTAATAGTTCATTTTACTCAAGGAGTTTCTTGTTAATGACATGCTTCTTAACATCGGTTTAGTAGTTCGGTTCAATAGTAAAAATACGCAGACAACGACAGATGAATGTTCGTTTTCTTTCTGAGAAAGGTTTCTATTCGTGAGTACAACATGTCGCCGGTTTTATAATAATTGTATAAATAGTTTAAGCATGCAAAAAAAACCAACAAAATACGCACTCATTTTTATATATTTCTAATCTAACCTAAACCACCTAAGTACCTGTGAAATACGCATCTAAGCACTTCTGAAAGTCGTACATCAGCTTCATAAAAAGTTTCAAACAAAATTCAACCCCCCTTCACTCCGACAAAAAGCAAATTACGCACTTGTAACTACATAAAAACAAATGAATAAGCTACTACTTAAATAAAAAAAAGCAATGATATGATACAATGACAATATGGTTGTCCTAGGATTTATGGAAATAACATAGAGCCTAACATTTTTTTCAATTACAGGTTTTGACTTTTCACTAATTTTCATAAACAATGGTCACACCGCTCTTAAGTTATAAAATAATATACGCTCAAACAGACAGACAAACAGTAGTCTACTATTTGCACAGTCACATATTCTGACTGAACACCAGTTTTCCTTAAGGCCAGTGAAGTCGTTCTTAAGCTATAAAATAATATATGTATACAGCCTGACAAACAAACAGACAAGCGGGTTGACAGACAGTAGCTTATTATTTGCTCAATCACATATTCTTACTGTACACCAATTTTCATTAAGATCGGTGAAACCATTTTTAAATTATAAAAAGACATTTAGACAAACATAGAGTAGCCTATCATGTGCGCAATCACATGTTTATTATTGTTTATACAGTATACCCATTTTCATTACGATTACTCATGCCGTTCTTGAATTATAAAAGGGCATAGAGACACACAGATATATATTTCAAAAAGGGTTGAATTGGGGTCAATTAGTCATAAAACGAATAGCTATCAGGAAATTTTACAAAATAATTGAATATACAGACAGGCACTACAGATTTATATAGTAGTACAGATATAGAAAAAAAAGTATACAATATACTCTTTAATTCGTCGGTATATTGCCATGTCCCAAAATAGAATATTGACTGTTAAGAGATTGTGTCGAGTCCTCAATTCGTGAGCGATTGTGCTGGCCTCTTTTTTGGTCTGCATTACCAAAATTTCAGACTTATCCCCCTTAAAAAAGCTTCACTTCAAAAATAGAAAATATGTTAGTATAGTTTTAATAACTCACGATAAGATAGACGCAAACAATATACTTAGTGACAAATTGTGAGCGAATCGCTATTTACGGGTCTCACACACAAGAGTAATTTGTCGCTTCCCCTTGACGTGTGAGTTCCTCAGATTTTCTTCGCCGTTAGCAACTAACGGCACTGGTGAATAAACAAATGTATATGAACTTAAAATACGTCGCTTAATGCGTGCCATTGGAAACACAATGGTTTTAAATTGTTCTGGTAAATCCACACTGGAACATACTAATAGTACATATTTCAGATAGATTTGATAAACTTAGTAATCCCATATGTTAAGATAAGATTTTGCGACCCGATTTCAAATGAAAATCGATGCGTCTAAAACATCAGTTTGATCTTAGTGTTCTAGTCTATTTAGTATTCAAACAGCAAGCATTTGTCATTCATCTTACAGTGTAGCTTCGCAACAAAGTCGAACTGTGTCGACATTGTGTATTAAATGGTAAGTAGTCTGATATTACATACATATTTTATTCATTATCTTTAATCGAAGCCGTGGTGAAGAGTTTGCTATTAACAATGTTGATAGGAATTTTTGCAGAGTGTATATCCTATATTATCCAATTACGGCTACAGGAAGCAGCACAAAAGAGGAATATGTATATAGTCAGTTACAAATACACTTAAGTGTACAAAACAATTAGTGAATCAATATTTAATTTGTGCTAGTAAATTTTTAGAGAACACTTTAATAAATAAAGAATCCTATAAACTCAGTTACAAAACATGCAATATGCGATGTAATAAAGTGCACCCATATCTTAAACTTTGCATTTTTTAACACGCTTTTATTACTATATTAACTTCGCCTGTATGTATGTGGGTGGGTGTGTTTGTTTGTAACCGACTCCTTTGGACTCGATTTTGACCCACTTCAAACGGTCAGATTTAATTTAGATTTTGTAGGTTTATCAAGGACCGATGGCAATACAATAATTTCATATTCTGAGAAATATAATTTTGAAAAAAAATAATTTCTGAAATTTTGTAGTTTGAAATTGAAAATTGGAAAAAAGTTAGCTATCTAAAACATTAAAAAACTTACAATTTTGAAAAAATCATTGAAAAATTTAATAAACATTTAATAAATACGAAAAAAATCTAAATTTTGAAATTACATCAAAAATTTCATTTTTTTCGATAAATTAATTCTCGAAAATATACGATGGGTACGATTAGTCCAAACACGGTACGAAAGATATGGCACAAAGCGCCCCACGCTTTTTTCACAATAGATTTATATTTTTCGTTCATTATTTTAATCCTATATTAAAAATTATCTTTCCCTTTTTAGTTCGATTTATCATTAAAACGTGTTTTTCATTTTTCTTAAACTGTATTTTTTATCAGTTTAGAAGAAATCTTCTTAAC
Organism: Eumeta japonica; assembly: GCA_005406025.1. Lineage (NCBI taxonomy): Eukaryota > Metazoa > Arthropoda > Insecta > Lepidoptera > Psychidae > Eumeta > Eumeta japonica. The sequence continues at coordinate 321,875 of BGZK01000433.1, read as the reverse complement.
AGATGACTCCATTTTCATCCCGTCCGTATATTCCAAGCCTGAAATAGTGTTTGTGCTTCACCGTTTGAATTCAAACAACGGTACATCTTCACTCACTTCGCCTGTTAAGCTGTAGACGCCGCACAGAAGGGAGATAAGTCCGCACCTGCTCCTTTATCGATAACGTTATTTACGGGGAGCGATACGTAACTGTCGAACGCGATCGCGACTTCGAGCTCATTTATATATTTATAATCGACTGTTCGCCTTGAATTTTTTTCCGCTACGACAATTACAGTTTCTTAAGTCGACAGAGAAAACGTACCGACAATGACTGTAAAAAAAATAAGTCATTTAAGCTACAGAGTCAAATTTCACGGATACAGAAATGACAAAATGGGTTTGTATGTTCACCTTTCACGGCTGTATAGTTTTAATAATATTATCGGAATCTTAAATCAGAGAAAGAGCTTTAGATATTTTCAATACATGCCAATAATTATTTTGTAATTTTTGGGATTTTCAATGCATGCTAAATTAAAAAGTAGTTATTTTTCGTTGTTCCACTTATATTGGAGATGAGACTGATATGAAGATTGAAATAGAGACTAGGATCAAAACAATATTAGAGATTTTTGTTTCTTTACTTTTAGGTTTTCTTAATTGAATGGCAAAAAGGTATTAAATTGAGGAGCTTTGGGTACAAATTCATCATGTAAGTAGGCCCGTATAATATAAGTATTATAAAAATAGTTTTAATTTAAGTTATACGTCGTCACTCCAACTTTGCATTACGTTATTTGATAATTAAAAAACAAATCTCATTAGTGTAGTAGACGTAAAAAGGATTAAGACTTGTAAATTACGATTACCAACTAGAACCCTATAATTAGTGAATGATATTAAATTTATTATTTCAGACTGACTCAGTATTTCTTTTAAAATTCCTAATTGGATCTTTATATTTTAATCTTCAATTACATTATCGTTATCCTATAAAGGCTAGTTTGTAAGACTAATATAAACTAGACCTGAATAAGTACCTCATGTATCGTGCCCAGTATTGGTAGGTTTGATATTTTGAATTATTGAAGCGCATGCGCTCAGAGCACTAACATTTCTCCGACCTTTCTCGCGCCAATGCATACATCCGGCAGTGGATATTCCACCATCTGCGGCGTCACGGCCGGTCTGTCTGTCTGTCCGCACGCATTGAACGAGCGCGCTATCAAACTGACAGGCGGATGCAAATTGTAAGATAACACCCGACGCGCCAGGTGACGAAGTGATTACAGCTTTAAGTTGGCTTTCAAACGAGTTGTGGAAGTGAACGCGACAATTTATTGCCTACTGTTCGCGTGCGACCGGTTTTGCAATGGTAATTTGCCCGGTTGTATTTAATAGACTTGCATTGCAAATAATGCCACTTAGGGTATGTTGTTTATTGCGTATGAGTGCCGTTAGTTTAGTTACGGGGTTAATATTGAATCGATTTCGTTCAAGAATTTTTTGACTTAATTAAAAGTTTATAGTATTTACCTATTCATTCCACTCGAGACAATTAATAGGGCAAGTTGTTCGAGAAATTCAATTTTTGTCTCGGTTTATTTTTGCCTTAAGATAAGAGTATCTTTGAATATTTTTCCATAACATAAAATTAAGTAGTTTTAATACCAAATTCTACCAGTTTAAAATTAGGTAAACTCGCGGACTTTTGCTTGGATCATTTGATTTTATCGATAGCCATCTGCATAGACGTCGCTTTACGATATTAAAGATCGCATGCAAGAAATATATGTGCATAATTTTAAAAGATTAAAACGTTACCGGACCACAACAGCCAGCCGGCTGAGAAGCACATTACATAGATAATACTTGTCGATGGTGGTGTTTGCAGCGGTTCAATCACTTGATTGCGTCTCCATTGCAAATTGAGTGCAATTGCCTTTAATTGTTAAGTTGTCGTTTACTTAAATGACATAATCATGTGTTCCTTCGAATTGGGCTGTGCAAGGAAGGCGCGTGCTTTGTGAAAGCTACACGAGTTTTGCACTTTTGTGAATATTTGGTGGAGTTTAATATCAGGGCTGTGGCATTTAAATGTTTATTTTTTGATAGAGTTTTCTCACACTCATACTCAGGGAAGGTAACAACCCAGTGCAAGTGGTCTCACTGTGCCGGCGCCATAAATATCAACGTTGAGGTAGGGTTTTTTTAATAAATGTATGGCACGATTTCTGAGACTAAAATAATATGGCAGGTGTCAAGCTTGACCAAAGCCAATATTAAAAAGCGTACCTCTGTCACAAAAATCGATAATATGTATGAGAAAGAAGACTAAAAGGCGCGCAAGCTTTCAACCTTAGTCAGTGTTAGTATTCGTTAGTACTGGTAAATATGTGACGTATCAGCAAGTCCGATGGATCAGTTCTTCTACACAATTCTACGCTCATCTCAATTTATTAATTTATTTACATTGAAATACTTCCAACAAAACTCATCAAAATAGTCAATTCGGTAATGCATGTATTCGGTAATATCCGCAGTTCAAATGTTTCAAACTCAAAGTTGTGATAATTAAGTGGTAACGGTTCAAGTTAAAAACTAAACACGTCACAATACGTTGTTTTAACTTCATAATTGATATTTAACCGGTAATCTTGGAGATAATGTTGGAGGTGCGTGGGGCCACCTACAAATGATAAGTTAACCTTCAAATTCGCCATTTTATTATTTGCGATTTTAACGGTATATCCATTGTAGCTTTAATTTCATTATTTTTTTTAATAATTTTATTAAGTTAATCAAATAAATAATAAAAGCTGATAAATTAAAAATCTTAAAAATATAGTAATATTCTTACAGTTTTTTTTTTCGCAATCCATTTCGGAATCTTGTGGCGTCTATGAAACTAAAGATCATATGTTATGCGCTTATCGTAACTGACTACAACCTGTCAGTTAATATTTATCCTTAACAAGTAATTTTTAGAAAGCGACAGAATTTGAGCGTTTTGCTAAATGTTAAGGTAAATATCATGTTTAGTAATTAAAATTCATAGTTAAATACTACTGATTTTGAGACACTCCGCTGTATATACCTACAGTAAGTTGAAATCAAAATGTGCAGGGCATATGGTGAGATAAAAAAAATAGAAAATCAATAACAGAACGTTACGCAAGAGAAGTCAGAAGAAATTAAAGACCAGCAGGTCAAACGCTGGTAGGTCGATGCAAAGAAAAGAGCTGGTCCGGCAAGGACTCGGGATAGGACAAGTTAGGATGAAATGGCCAACTTTTACACATTTATCGAAGTACAAGTTTTTGTGGAAGGCACCTACCTGGTTTAAAATAATTAATATTGACGATTTTAGGTGTAGTTTATGCTATGATACGTGAACCTATGTAGCGTTCATTAACAGGTGCTTATTACAAAAAAAAATACTTCTGCGAAGAGTTACTTGTTTAGTGTTTATTGAATTGAAATCCTATATACATATATACAAAGTACATTGATGTAAATTAGAAGCTACCAACACAAGACGGTAGCCTCAATAGTCCGCCTGTTCCATAAACACCATTTTATCATCACCCGATTAAGTATACTTTGCATGAATTAAAATTCTATAGCCTTATTAAATAAGATCTTAAATTATCGCCGTGCGACGAATTAATAAACTGATTTCTTATTTTAAAAAGTAGAGAGTAATTTTAGAAATTACCACTCGTAACTTTTTCTCCGTTTTAAATTTGCCATATTTTAATTTTGCTTCGCAAGTGAACTTAACGAGTTATTGCGAAAAATAACGTAATTTTCCTTCGGCCTGTAAACAGTTATTTTACGATAGCAGTCAGTAATACGTTCCCTTTATAAGTTCTAATATTTTATGAGTGTGGTGAAGTGGAAACTCGATTCGGCTGATAAACGCTTTAGTGATGCGAATCATCGATAAAGTTATAATAATATTTTATTTATCGGTCTTTCTATATGCTCTACATGCTCTCGACCAGTAGAATGTCTCAAGATTTGCATATATGAGTTTCGAAAACGAAAAAACGGAATAAATTATAAATACATAAAGGCAGTGTGCTATCGTACAAAATAAGGTGACTACTTTCGAATTAACTGTCGAAGTAAACATTTTTGATATTTCTATGTGATCCGAAAAATAGAGAATTAAAAAAATGGCAAAAATTTCGATTCAAATAGAATTTGTTGAAAACAACCACTTATCGAATAAGTGTAGGGTTGGTTCAATACCAATAGTCACGTTACATCAGCAAATGTATCTAGAATCAAATAACTGTTGAATATTTATATAAATGTAGGTTACTAAATAGACTTATTTATTGTCCATCTTTGTTTAGTACTGTATTAATTATTTTAAGATAAGTTAATTAGTATTTTGATTAACGGTCATGCCTATTTTAACTTAAGTAACAAATGTGGAGTAATAAGTTCAATTTATCTGTTGGATTTATTAATTACTTTTCTTTTTGTGTACTCTATTTGGCATTATCGTGTCGCTGCTAAATTTTAATTTTAAAGTTTCAAAATTTATTTTTGCAATTTAATATATGCATGAATTAAATATACATATCCTTTTCTCGAAACAGCTAAAAATTTGCCATTTTCTGAATTTAAACGTTCGGCTATCAGGTTGCTTCATGTTATTACTAAGTGTTGTACTAAATTATTAATCACTAGCTGGCCCGGCAGACCTTGTTCTGCACTTTATTGTAGGTGACTTGGTCGTATAGTTAATGTTGGCGCAGTTGCACCAACATGGACGTAGAATTAATTTTTCTTTGTAGCGTGCGACGGTGGGTTCATCATTTAAAGAACGACACACAAAGATGAAACAAATCAGTTTAATGTCCACCAGTGTACACGCAAACATATTATTTAGAAGAAATACCTTAAAATTATATAATTACATTGAGTTTTGCAATAACCGTACACATGTCAAGCGGGCTGCGGCGGGACTGCCCCGGTGCGCGCGTTCGGCTTTTAACGGCTCCCGACTCGAATTGTGCCGAAGTTTACCGAACGTAAACCGATGAATATTTGTATTTAAAATAAATGACAAGTGCGCGCTACATCTTCTTTTTTATCGATCAATGTCAATTTCTATCACGGTCTATTTTTCGACTCCAATCCCAGTTACACTTGATTCTGATCCTGTCCCCACAATTGTTTTCGATCCTAGCCCCGATTTTGCTCTACGTCCCGCTTTCAATCACAGTTCCAGTTTCAGCAAAGCCGGGGGTTATTATGAAAATAAAATACAGCTAATATTACTTGACGATAGTGTAGATTTTATAGTTAAATAAACTTTTAGGATCGATGTAGAAGTTCTGTTTAATAATACAAGTACATGGTCGAAGCTGGGGACAAACATTAGCAGGCATAACAAACAAAACATGAAACATCCTATTCACACTTTAAATTTTGATCCGGTCTTTACATTCATTTTGGACCCCTCTTTTGGAAATGATAATCCCGATAATCCCGACCGCGGTTTGGGTCCCGTTGTCGATTGCGGTTCCATTTTTTATTCAATGCCAATCAATCATCCAATTTTTAAGGGTTTCTTTTCACGTAAGAATCCTAAAAATATCGCGATAAAAAGTACCTAAATGTAGCCTAGTAAGCTCTTCATCTCCCAGTGAAAGTCGCATCGTGATCTGTTCAGCCATTCCGAAGATACTCCGGACAAATAGACAGACAGACACATAGAAAGAGTTATTTTCTTTCATATAAACATTGTCCTGATAATAACGAACACAACAAAAAAAAAATTCAATTTGGTGCATTCGTTCGGAAGTGATGCGCATACATACATTTTGGCAATCCATTTTCATATATATATATATTAAATTTTTGTATCGATGAGAAAAAAAAAACAAACCTTGAGTTTCTTACCCATTCTTCTCATGGTGAATCAGCATTTGGAATGGGTGGTAATGTTAATGTCGGAAACAGTTGCTTGTGACGCATTTGAAGTATAATTTTTATTACCTACGAAATAAAGATATTTTTGATGTGATTTGATTTAATTTATGAACGTATAGGCGTGCATTGATTCAGAATGACTTTTCAAGCCTTCTTGCCCAAAGGATGTCAGTGGGACCCTATTACTAAGCCTCCATTGTCCATCTGTCTGTCCGTCTGTCTGTCTATCAGCGGGCTGTATGTATCTCATGAACCGTAATAAGCAAACTGGATATTTTAAGTGTGTATTTCTATCGCCGCTATAAAAACAAATGAAAACTAAAAAAAACACGCTTTTGTAGCTAACCGAACTAAAAAAGAAAAAAATAATTTTCAATACATTTAAATTAAGAATACAGTGATTAAAGAAAAATATATTTAATTGTAAAAAGGCGCAGGGTGCTTGATATCAATTGTTACAAATGTTTTGGTAAATGTTGCTAAAAGCAGAATCATTTTGAAAAAAAGTTTAAAAAGCCCACGCTTTTATACAATACAATGTATTTTTTGATAATCGTTCTCTTCCTAATTCAAATTTATTGAAAATTATTTTCATAGTTTTTAGTTCGGTTATCCACAAAATCATGATTTTTGTTATTTTTAAAATAACATTTATTTTTTACTTTTTAGTTCAATTTACCATTAGTGTGTGTTTTCTAATTTTTAAAGGATAATCTATTGAGGTTATAACTACTTCCCTGTGATGGGAGTGGGTAATTTGCGTGCCTTCTGCCGTTCTTGGACTTTGTCGCTGTTTCTTAGGCTCCTCAGGCATTAGCCTGAGGAGCCTAAGAATAATTATTACAATTCTCCATTGTATTAATTATATTACAATGGAGAATTGTAATAATTATTACATCATTAATTATTACAATCTTCCATTGAAATGAGGTTTGTAGAGTTTAGCTATAATTGGAATTTATTCGATATAACTTGTTGAAAAACTACAGTACACGATATTTCATTCAAAGTTGCTAACTTACGGAGAAAATGGTAATTTGGGCGCCTGCTGTCTTCCCTGGATGTTACAACCGTTTCTCAGGCTCGCTCTACGAAAAAATATTCTATACGTGTACTTGGCGCTGTACACTACCGTGTCTTCCAATATAAATAAAAATATGGCATGCGCATGTCTTAGCACGCGCCTTGGTCTTTGGCACAAAGTCACTACCGGGTATCAGATATATCTCTAATCTTGAAAATCCTGGTAAGAATAATGAGATGAACTATTTAAACTATTGCATTCTCATCGGTCTTTGACAAGTGTGTAAAGTTTCAAATTAATCCGACATTTAGGAGGTGAAAATCACGTTCAAAGATTCCATTACATACAAACAAACAAACATACCGAGCTAATAAAAGCCTGTTAATAAAATAAAATTAAATAAGGCTCCCATACAAAATGTAAGGCATGGATCCGGAACCATTTCAGTACGTAACGAAGAATTGGAGTTTGTTAATACTGCCGAATTCCTAGAGGAATTACACTAGGTGACAGGCTTCAATGGGGTCCTTAAAAGTCTCAACTCTACCGCCTATGCAGTCAAAAAGATATAAAATTTATCAGATATCGAAACTGATAGTTTAGTTTATAAACCGACTTCAAAATTTATAAAGGAGGAGATTCTCAATTCGACTATACTTTTTTTATGTTTGTTACCTTAGAACTTTCGATTGGGTGAACCGATTTTGATAATACTTTTTTTATTTGAAAGCTGGTGCTTCCCGTGTGATCCGATTTTAATTTGGTTCAGTTCTGACAATGGCATCTGTGAGAAAATCGTATAAATCTCAAATTTGCATAAGTATGTGCGCGACAAATGAACGAATAACTCATTAACACGCTAACCGATTTCGATGATCCTTTTTTTATTAGAAAAAGATGTAATTCAAGGCTATTTTGATGAGAGTTTGGCTAGGTTCTGATTATGGGATTACAAAGTAACGGAACTATTCAATTCTTTGGAGCAAATTAACAATACTCGGCTGAATCTTTTATAGGCTATCCGGATATTTGAGCCAGCTACCGTAAGGTCGTTATGGTCAAGTAATTGTCGTAGTCGAATATGATGATGAATGGAACTTCTTAACGGTTTACAGTAGGGTGCGATTTATGAACAGCACGTTTAATAGCTCTACCTATATTCAGATAAATTAGTTAGTGTACCTCAGATTCAATAAAAATCAAAAAATAAACAAAAAAATTAACAAAAAATCATTTCAAAAACAAAACCTATTCTAAAACAAATTAATATGTACTAAAAAATAAAACAATAATTGTGTATTCTTCTACACCTTGATGAGTAGAAAAAGTAAGTTGATTATTAAGTTGTAGAAGAAAAGGCAATTTTTTTACTTTTTAGTACATTTTAATTTGTTTTAAAATAGGTTTTGTTTTGAAGTCTGTTTTTTTTTGTTAAAATTTTTTTTGGTTGTTTCCATAGCCTTATGTCGTATGACATCTTGCTCTGGTGACATGCCTCGGATATTCATAAATTTTTTGTGTTGCAGACGCGGGTCGTTCGCACAATTTACATATTCGGACCTCGTTTATCTCATAAAAGTAAGTTTAAGGAAATTGGAATGTTAACACTGGCATACAAATTCATAAATTTAAAAATTTATTCTACCAAAAAAAATATATAAATGTTTAAAAGAAATAGTGATTGACGTATACTCAGTACAAAAAAATAAAAATTAAGTATGTTTACACGTTAGTCGACTATGCAAAGTCACAAATTCATTTAGAGGGCTGTGTGTACGCATGCTCAATACTGTCCCTGCGAATATATAAGATTTGTCTCTATATAAATATAAAAGCATTATTAAACAATCACTCAGAAAAAAAGACGGCACTAGACGATTTCAGAATATTTAGAAGACAAATATCCATTTTGCAGTATTGGCTCGTCTTCTTGCCAGGCTGTTTCATTAGTTAATGGTTTTGTATTTATTTGGGAGATACATGATATAATTAGAAAAAAGCTGCTCATAAGTTTCTTGCTTATTCTTCTTGAACGAAAACTACCTTTCAAACGAGTGGTAAAGTGTAAATTCCCAAAAATATATGACGTATTAGTGTTATTTATAGTGTTATTTTATAACCGATGAAATAAAGATATTTTGAATTTGAATAACATGCTTTTTGGAGTTTATGGCTCGATTTCATTAACGACAACAGGTAATCGCTTTAAATATTCACACAGTATGTGTGGTCGTTGTAAAAATCAATAATAGAAGTAAAAAGCCAAAATAAACCAATCTGGCAGTTTGTATATCTGACAAATTTCATAGTGGGAGGCTATTCAGAAAACTGATGATAAAATTGGGGGATACAATTTGATGCTGCGGCTGCATACTCGTATCTATCATCCACATTTAAAGTTTAAATACAACACTGGACAGCTAAAAGATTCTTTACGTCTAATGAGGACTGTGACGCACCGCGCGCACCGGAGGGGGAAGAGCCGATATTTTGAGGTCCTTTCGCTGCGTCACAAAATTTCTCTTTAATATAAACTTTGACTCGGAGTAGCTACGATCTTCGTTCCAATCATCAGCTCTCGTGAAAATCTATTGATTGCGTACATGAAATATTAGTGAGAAAAAATATATACACACATTCATATAAAAACATGAATATATGTATTGTATGTATGTATGTATATATGTATACATGTTTTTGTATGAATGTGTGTATATACTTGTGTGTGTATATATATATGTGTTATGTGTGTGTGTGTGTGTGTGTGTGTGTGTGTGTGTGTGTGTGTGTGTGTGTGTGTGTGCGTGTGTTTATATATACATACACGCATTTCTGTATTCGAAGAGCTTAAAACGTATTAAAATTATATTTTTAAGTTCGAAAACACATAGACAATATTTAAGAAGGAACTCAAAAACACTTCGACTAATAACACAGAGGAAAATTTTAGAGATGCCCTACAGAATCAACCGTTTTTCAGATTTTTTTACATAATATGGTGCACAGTATTGTAGAGCGAAAGGTGCGGTTCAAAACACTCAAGTGGAAAGTAAATAACTTTAGCTTCCATTTTTTAAAGGGGCATAGGAGAGTTAATTCCAACTTCGACCGCCATCTCGTATCGGCCGCAATCCGTGACATTCCGTCACGGGTAGGCAGGGTCCCGTAGGCCGCGGCTTCGAGCCGGCGGACGTTTTAACGATAATACGTATGTACGCGTATTTACGGCCGGCGCGAAAGGCCGCCGTATTTGATTGTCGAATAAAATTGAATTTACAACTCTAGATTTATGCGCGTTCGTTAGCCGATGCGGCCGGCGTTTATGGCTTTTTATGAAATACATTCCCGACCGAAATAGGACGCGGCGACCGTTGATTTCCTAACGGGCGCGACGAGAAAGGCGGCGATAGATTCGCGGGTTACAGCGGCTATTTTTACTCGATTACGCCGCCGCTAAGGAAGGGCTATGTATTTAACAGTCTATGTACGCATGGATGTTCTACAATAAATCAAAAACTACCCGGTTTTATAAAATGGGGTCTTAATTATTTCGTCTATAACACAAAAGAGTCATAAAAAATAACATAGCTATCTATGTTCCTACTACAGATATATTCTTACTGGAATATTATACATAATTATCAAAGAATATTAATTGAGTATTATTCGATAGACTTTATTAAATTATTACGAGATATTTGCAATTATTTAATGCTTAAATAACGAAGACGGGTAAAATGATGGTGGAAGAAAAATTCAAATACGGAATTTTTAAGAGGAAATTGCTAAGAATTTGAATTTAAATATATATGTACGTATATAAGTAATTCCAATTTCATGTACTGACCCTGCTTTGACATTATCTTTTTTATTGGGCGAAAGTGGATAATGGACATATATTATCATAATTGATGTAATATTACAACAATTATAAACACACATAAAAGTACTTTCATTGACTTTTGAAGGGGTACGAGAAAATGTACAATAATATCGATTTCACAAAAAAAATACCTCTTAGTGGAGTTGAGAAGTGAGTTTTCTGCGAAAAATAGTTCTAATTGTCTTGAAAATAAAACTGCAGATCATTCAACTCGAAGTGCGATTCTCAAAAAGAAGTATTTTTGTCTTTTCTGAAAACAAAAAATGTAATTTTTATAAACAAAAAACAGAATAAAAATACGATTCCGGTTTTTGACTATAACTCAAAAACTTTAATAAATAGAGAAAATTGACAAAAAAGTATCTTAAAGAAGAAAAAATTGTCAACAAAAAGTCCCAGCTCCCGAAACTCTATCTCTATTATTTATAATTTTAATTTGACGCTGAAAATAGGGCTCCACGCGGCCGTTTGAGCGCTGGCGCTTCGCCGATGAAGAGAGTACGATGGAAAACTATTTTTTTACTATTAAACAATTGTTTAAAATTTAAAAAAAGTATGCTGCCATCAGAACACTTCAAAGAGTATCGCCCCACAAAAAAAAAATTTAAACGTTTAAGAATTTTTCTAAAAGTTATACAACTGTTAATTAACTATTTTTTTCGGACTTATAATGCATAAAGTTGAAATAATCAACCTATATTTTTTTTACTTCTTGGAGCCCTTCTTATATATGTAATAAACAAGATTTTATAAGAGTTTATAAAAGTTTTTTATTTGTTTATTATAAAGTTATAAAAAATGATAGATGAAAAGAGAGTTGGTAAAAATTGTTGAAGATAAATTAATTCTCTAAATAATAGTCCTGAATGTCAATGTCATATATTTAATAGTAAAAAAGTTACAGCAATTTCTAAGTTGAGAAATCAGGTGACCGCTTCAACTTTGATACTATGATATATTTTAAAATATAATGATAAATACCAACGAACGAAATGACGCGAAAATTTGCACTTATTTTAAATAAAAAGATATCGCAACACTCCTTAAAAATTTGAATGTTAAATAATATGAGCACATGTACATGTTTAAATAGTGGGTACTTATTTCATTAAAATCCGCCTGCGTTACCATATGTGTTGATGACATTATATTGTTAAAAATTGTAGATTTATAAATAATTTGTAAATAAATATCGTACGATTATGTTTTCGAATTTACTTCGTATTACCATAATTTTTTAAAGTTTTGAACTAGATGGTTTAAAACTTAGAAGGGTGGAGAAACACAAAGTTAATAATTTGGAAATTAATAAATCGCTAAGCTACTGAGCTAATTTCTTTTAAGAATTTAAATATATTTTTATGTATCCAACAAGAATGTACACGTTTGAGTGCGTAAATAAATATTTAAGGAAAATAAATATTTTTCATGATAATATTTCCAAGAAAATCCTGTTTATTTTGGACTAATAAGTTAGTTTTTCTCTGTAGCAGCAGCTCGTCTAAATTTATAGAGCTCTGCAGTTCAACAGAGCGTCCAGATTCAATCGAGTCGAAATTCCCTCTTATAAGTAGACTCTGTTCTATTTCATAATATAACAGAATCAATATTATACGCTAGGAACTTAGCCAAATGTCGTTTAAAATATTTGGATAAGAACATCCGATCTAGTCAGAATGAAATTATTAAAGTTATACTTCTTTAGGTGCGTTATGAAAAAATGATGGGAGTGAAATTTTAAGATGCGCGCGCATCAGTGTAACATAAAATTAACAGTGTAACACAAAATTAACAGCTGGTCGCTAAACCGCTCATCAGACTACCAACAAAACAGAAATGAAACCTCTATTAGTCGCGCATGTTGGCACGCTCGTCGCCTCATCACTGTATCCATATTTATAATATTTATCCACATGTTTCTAATTTCTACATTCATAACACGTGTTTTAATTTCCTACAAGTGCGAATTATATATGTGCTAATAAATTATAATCAGTAGTGATTTAATTGAATATTTTGATTAATATTATTTACTATTCGTAAATATTAGTGAAAAAAATTGTGCTTATACTTTTTTGAGTGCTACAGTATAATTGAGGTTAACTATCCGTATGTATTATTTATTGATATAAATTACAATATTATTATTTAATATAAGTAACACTAAATATTATTAAATTATTAATGTTAAATATTTATTATTGGTTATTTAATATTTACAAAATAAAGAAATAAATAAATTTATTTATTAACTATAAAACATTTAATACAAAAATTGTGATAAAAATTAATATCGAACATCTAATTAAAATAATAATTTTTAACATTTACTCTTAAATTGAATAAATAATAAATATTTAAAAAATGAATAAAGTTAAATTTATTTTTGAATTCATTGTTAAATTAATTAATGTAATCAATTATTAATTATTGCAACTATTTATTTGCATGCAATTAAAACTATTTTTAATGATGCCAAAGAAGTATAACTTCTTACGCATGTACACGCACCCATTTTAAATATATTTATGTCAATAAATTTTATATTGGCGTTACTATGACACCAAGTCATATTGCACATTAGTGTATTTATATTATAGATATTTTTATTTTGCTTTTCCAACAAATGATTTGAATATGGAAAAGCGCACAAGCTTATTTCTAGATTAATTCGATGAGACGATTCCAAAAGACGGGAGAAAGAGGCAATCATATCTTTTCGACGTACACCTAGACTATTTCCCACCGATATAATAATTCTGGTGTTCTCACTATGGTTGTTTATTAAAATTTTATTCGAAATGACACTGTATGAAGCTCCAGACATACAGATATTCAATACCCGGTGGCCCACACAATTGCCCAACGTGGCCCTAATTCAACACCCAGGTTGTCCAAATAAATCACGGTTCTCCCCGGCCCTCAGCTTAGACCAGTATGGAGTTCAGCAGTCCTCTGGGCAGGTGTACAAGCTTTTTTATTTTTATACTTAGTATTTCTTTTCTGATCTGTAAGCGGGACCGATGCACCCGAGTCCACCCGATCATTGATACAATGTCATAGACCAAATCTTTATGATACCAATTTGAATTGAAGTTGTGCACTGAAAGAAGAATGCGTGTTGTATCAACAAAACGCTTTTGTTGAGCATTTATTGTCAATATCAAAAAAGAATTTAATTTAAATTACAATTTCCTATGTTATATTAAATGTAAAATAATGGTTGAATTTGAGTATAACAAATTCAATTAAATTTAATAATAATTTTAAATTAAAAATGTAAAAATAACCTATTTCAAAGTAAGATTCAACAATGACTGCGGAAAAATTTACCAGTATACTTTGTTTCTAGTGGCAACGACATATTTTTTAGTAGCACACACTAGTAACTTTAATTAATTCAAGATTTATGTTTTATAAAATAGTTCTCATGATAAACAAAACAAACAGTATTTAGAAATAATAATTAATACGAAACATAACATTGACTAAAAGACAGGCCAAAACCAAACTTTTATTACATTGATTTTACCAATATTTACTTTTTCATAAAAGTGATTATAAATTACGTTTAAGTAAACTAAAAACATATTTGCTTAAAATTAAGGCGTTTTACAATTAAACACAACGACAATTAATATGATGAAAATTGCTTTATTTTATCTCATACAAATTCAAATATTATTCTTAGCTAAAAGAAGCATTACGCAAAATTTATGTTAACAGCGATATTTTGTAAAATACAAAAACACTTTTTGATAATAATACCAACAAAATGTTTTTGTGTTAATATTAAGAAAATTGTATTATTTCTACACAAGACTACTTTGTTTTGTTGTTTAACGTATTTTTTCTAATACAGTTTCGTAGATGGCGCTAACAAAAAAGTTTACATTGAGCCATCGGTGTAACGACGATTAGATTTAGGCAATTCCAAGAATGTCTCTACGCTATCGCTTCTTGGGCTTTTGACTGAAATGAGTGTGTAGTATTTGTTATTTTAAGATTACTATCTGAAAGTTTCTGCATAGCAGGACTGATATATTAAACTGACTTTCGTATCTTAACAAAAGTAATTTCGTAAACTACAGAACACAGTTTTGTTACAAGTACAAAATTAGTTTTGTTAAAAGTAATAAAACCATTTAATAGCATATGCCAAACGCCTGTAGTGATGTATACTTAAAACATGTATTTAAAAATACAGAGATTCCTAGTAAATATTACTGTATTCGTTAAGTAAAAAAAAACTCTTCTTTTACAAATTTTATTAATAATTATTGTGATTTGTTTTAAGTTTTACATTAAATTAATGCAATATAAATTAGTAAAACTCCCATAACATAGACTAAATTTACATTAATAAATTTAGTTACTTTAATAATATTTATTTGATGAAAATAACGTCGTATTATGTAGGTCCTATATTAACTTTACGAAATCGCTTATTTTGTTATTTTAACCAAAGTTTTCTTCAGTGTGCGACTTGAACTGTGCAGTTATATTTTGTAAGTAACTTTGCAAATGTTTTAGTTGGTTCTGCAAATACCGACACTAAGAATCTCATCTCAACTTCAGCCTCATATAATTTTATTTTAGTAAATAATTCTTTATTTTGTTTTTAAAATAAAATTTTCTGTACTTACAATTTAGTTTTTTTTTTTTGTAAACGCCTAATAGTTTTATATTTTTTTAACAATCTTTTTATCTTATTAGAATTTAAATTCAAACAAGGATTTGGCGTGTCGGATCGTGCCACACCATTCATATATATATATATCTATTTCGTATCGCAATTTATCAGTTTGCATTCTCTCGCTGCGTAAACCTGCCTGAACTGATTGAATTTGCAGAAGGAAGTAATCATGATGCTCCCGGCAGTCGTTAGTTTCATTGACCAGCATTTGCAAAGGTCGTTACACTTCAACGGTGTGCTTCGTACTCTCATTTGCAACAGTTAACTGCTAACCGCAAAAGTTAAAATTAAACATGTCAACATATAGGTAATCTTATCATATTGAAATTGGTGGTATTAATGTAATGTCAAAAATGTCAATATCTTTAAGAGTAAGTTGATTAACTGCCAATTGTGAAATTAAAACAACACATTTTAAGTTTTTAAATTTAACAGTTATAGTTAATTATTTCAAACGAGAGTTTGTAGCACATTGCTGTTAATGTCTAATTCGGCTAATAGGCCTTTCAGTTTGGTATTAAAAAATTGAACTGATTTTATCTCTATTTCGTGGTCATCGTGCTCGCTGACAAGACTGGTATATAATTCCTTGGATGCCTTAAGTTCTAGTTATAGGTTGTCTTCAATTTTCGTTTCAATTCACGAATAATGAGTTTGCGACTCATTATGTATAAAGTAAACGAAGAACAAGCAAAATTAATTATAGTTTGTTATATAATTAATACAAAAAAAAATGTTTTATGATATGGGGAACGAACCTACTATGTGCACTGCCGCGACTTTGTATATTGTAATTCAAGTCCAACGCACGACAAAGGTACATGCTACTATGAATATTATGTAATAATCTTGAATAAAGTGTTATATAAGACAAAATATAAATATAACACAATATATTATACTACATTATATTTACAATAAATTAAATAAAAAATCACAACACTTAAAATTCAATGATTAACGTCTCATTTATGAAACAAATTTGGTAAATTGTTTCTTTAGACGCCGCGCAAAAACAACATACAATTTGACAAAATTGTTAATGACAAACATGATTGTTAAAATGAAATAGAAATTGATTAAAACATTAATATGCACACGAAAATGAGTTATCAAATTAATAGCAAAAGAAAAATAAGACAAAATGAATTAACAAAACGGTAATTCCAGTTACGCGTGAGGTAGGCGTGTACGCCACACGCGATAGCGCACAGTGAAGTCCCGGAATTATAATATATAGACTGATGGAAAGAGGGAAAAACCCACAGGATAGAAGTATAAGGGTTTCTTTTTGTCTTCGATTACGGGATCCTAAAAAGACTATTATCGACAAGTCTATTCCCACGTTTATGTCCGAAGAGAATGGAATTTTACGCCGTCAGATAACGATAGCAAGACGAAATCAATGCCAGTTCAATTTGACTGTAACGTATTTATCTTAGATAAATAATAATTTTAATAGGTCATTGGATGATAATTAATATTTTTTGATAATGATTTCTGAATGATATAGGTCGTCGTTTTTACTTTCTCATGTATAGTTTTCTGTTTAAAAAAAAATAAAGGCTCTATTTTAAAACCTTATTGTAAAAAGGAAGGTATGTATTCATCTTTACAAATCGTAATATTTAAAGCATACTTTATACAAAAATGGCTTGTTTGACAGAAATATTCATACGTCTCTTTCAAGCTAATGTTATGACAATCAGTTAAGCGGCTATCCAATGGAAATTAACGGCGAACACTTATTTATTTATAGAATTCAATCGCGCGTCCAATAAAAAGAATCGTAACGGCGTCAATACGCAATATTATTAATATTCAATAGGCGGTAGGCATCGGGCGGCCGGCGCGCCGCGGGCCGCCGACGGACCCGCACACGTCCCGCGCGTTCCAAATTATCATATAAACAGCCGTCGGTGCGGGCGATTACGCGAGTTCCTAAGGCTTTTACTGCTGGAATATACTTATAAATGCAGAACGGACCTTATACGGCGCGCGTCGTCCCGCCGCCCGCGACACCGCGCGAGCGCGCAAGACAATCATGAATATAGTGTAGTGGGTGACCAGGCGGCTGCTCTATCGCTCTGTAGAGATTTGTAGAATGCTATCCTATTCCTAAAATTCTACGATGAAACATTTATGAGCGACGAATCGTTTCCAAATCAATTAAATGAATGCTTAAATTAATCTAATTTTTGGATGCAAAAGCGAATAAATTGTATTTTGCGTTAAAATTTGCCTTCGGTTGTAAGTTAGATTTCAAATCCATACAACGTTTTATAGACGTATATAGTATATTAAAAAACCCTTACCGGCTAAGCTGTCGAATTTTTTTGTAACAGATACGAATATTAATATAGTAAGTTAGTTTTTGACTTATATTCGAAAATGTACAAAAAAATACTGTGCCATTGATATAAAGGACTTTTCAAAACAAATGACCCGGAAAGCTCATAATTATTCGATATTTATGAAAGAACTGTGTGCAGTGCAGTTCTCACGCGGTAGAAATGAAACGTTCAAAAGATTAAACGAGAGAATGAGACGAATGCAATATCGGGAGTAGGATAATTATAGGGTTTATTTATTATAATATTGGTGCCAAATTTAAAATCATTTTGCAGATTATTATTTAAAGTCTGTGCTTTTAATTTTCACAAATGATAATATGCATACCTACACAAGCACACATATATATGTATCTCTTTTTCTCTTACAAGTAGTCGAAGCCACATCGCTGCATTCATAGATCCGAAGCCGGCCATTTAGAGCGCATACACGTCACGCTCGTTACTTCAAATTGATTTGTCTTCTGCGCCAGCGCACGGTAAGCGTGGATTAAAGTATGACTTCACAAACATTTTTATTTTCTCTACGAAGTGCGCTAGCGCACATGAGATATTGTTACTGTCGTTAAGAAGTGACGCTGTGGTGATTAAATAGATCACCAATTTATAAATATAAAAGAGTTATAATTTAAAATTATATTTAAGGTTCTAAATGACGAAACATTTACCACTTTGTTTCATTAAAACGTATTTTCGTTCATTCAAGAAAATCCGTTAATTATGTGAACTGTATTTCTTTCAATTTCAACCACTCCCTCGCCTTGGTGAGATTTAGTGAGATTTGATGGGACCTCCCCTTTGTCCCCTTGCGCGAGAATTGCGCTATAGTTGTTAAAGGACTAAATTTATTTTTATAAAGGAAGAAAATTGTACAATGAATTTATATTAAATTTAATGAAAGTTAGACTCCGTACACAGTAATAAACTGTGTTCTATTCTAGTTAGAGAAAAATTTAATTATTATTTTAAGAAAAAAAAAACTTACTTTTTTAATTATCTATGTAATAATATATATTCTTTAAAAGTTGAAGTAAGATTTTCAATTATACCCACCGCAATTTAAATGAAATTTGATAGATTTTACAAGACCCCTGTTCCCCACTTTAAACTCGCGTAATAAAGGGATACCCCATTCCTAATCTAATGGTTGTATAATCACAAACAGTTAATTTTTATATTTTGCGTTTCATAAATAAAAAGGAAGCTTTTAATTTTTTGTGTTTATCCTTTTCTTTTTTTTAAATAAGATTTATAAGGAGTAAACGAGAAAACAGGCCATCGGAAAGTAGATAGTTACAGTCGCAATCCCAGAGAAGACACTTGCGCGTTGTCGACCTTTTTAAATAGGAATACGCTTTTTTTTGAAGGCCTCTTTGTCAAAGTTCGTTGGGAATACCGATGGCGGTAAAACATTCCAGAGCCCCATGCAGAAAATTGTGCATAAAGCGTACTATAGTAGAATACCAACCATCAAGACGGTGCTGATAGTATTTCCGGCGAGCGGAACCAAATCAGCGATGGCGATGAGGTTGAATAGCTCTTCAAGCGCTCCCAATGTAGAAAGTGGCACTTAAAACTTTAATAACTGACTATTTTGAACCTGTAAAACAAAAACATATATGAACTTTAAAAATAAAACTCTTGCGAACCTTATTATGTATATTGCCCTCATCTGTCATTTGTTTTTATAAATTGGTGGCAAAAAAGAAATTGTTTGCCTGACGTCAACATGGATTTAACGTGAGAAGATTTTCGTACAATGATTTTCTGTATTTTTTATTGCCATTTAAGCCAACTAGAAAGTTATATTAACAGATTTTGGTTAGCTTTTCATGATGAAGCTTCATGTCTTGTCACTATTTTTAACTGTTTCATCGAGTTCAAATGTTGTTACACTATTCTGACTGACGATCTGTCTAAGTCCGTCCTTCTACGGTGACGACTGAAGACAACATTAGTGTCGTGTAGCTATGACAAAGACTGACAAAAGAGTAACGAGCCAACAGATTCAGATATGCTTAGGTATCGGTATGAGTCAAGTGCACAAAATCCATCATGAAGATTTAAAGGTCAGTAAGTTTTGAATTTGGTGGATACCTCATAATTTGACCGAAGTTCATAAACTCCTTCGTGTTAATTGCCGTGAAATGAGGCAAAGAAATGCCGGTGGTGACTCAAATGTTGTATACCACATAGTCGCAGGTGAAGCAATCTGGATTTACCGTTACGATTACAAAATCAAAAGAAAGTCTGCTCAGGGGGTGTTTTCTTTCAATAAATTGCTTACTAAAGTAAAACGAGGTTTTTTAATTTAGGAGGTAATTTTTGGAATTCAATAGGCTTTCTTCTGAATGACAAGTCATTATGCAACAATCGTTTCAAAAGATAATAAAAATAGTCACTGCAGAATAGTGCGCTAACAATTGCTCGTCTCTTTTTTGGAAAAAAAATCGGGAAGATCGACCTCACAGTAGGATTCTTCTTCATCATGTCTACGCCCCACTACGTGCTGCCAGACAAGCGACTGAGTATCTGGGGATGTTATGTATAGAAATACTGGCTGTCTTTACATTCACGACCTCGCGCCGTACGATTTTTATTTATTTCCAAAAATAAATTTCGAGGAAAGTGGTCTATGGTCGCCGAGGAGGTAATGGCTGCATATGAAATAGCAGTCGAAGCGAACCCTAAGTGCGAGTGGGCAAAGTGTTTCTCTCAGTGTTTCCATCGAATACAGTGATGTATCGATTTCAACGGACAGTTCTAAAAAACAATAATAATAAAAATATGTTTATTAAAAAAACTATATTTGTTAATAAATATATTAATCAACGCCATTAACGACTTCGTTTCTAACTGTCGGTTATCTATTTATAATATATTAAAATAAGCGATATTAATACATGTATTTCAAAGAAGATAGATATAGGAACAATGATATCAGAGAGCGGTGTGCTTTGAAACATGTAGTGACTATGGTGGAAAAAGGTATGTTACAGCAGTTGGCCATCTGGAAATGATAAATGAAGGTAGACTGACAAAACAAATCTATAAAGCTAATGTGTGTGACAGGAAGGTCGACAGGGGTTACCCTAGTAAATCCTATGCAAACCAATAGTCCACATATTAAAAAAATGGAACATTCAAAAGTACACATTTTATAATTTTATAAAACAGAAAAATGTAAAATAAAAAAAAGCAAATTTCGCATTATTAGTTCTTAATATTTTGCTGCATTTCCTATTTTACTAAAATAATGTTGAATTAATAGTCTAGCACACTCTACATTCACAACAAAATAAATAATGAGAGAAATACTTTTTAGCCGGAAAAGTAAAAAATGCAATATAATGAAGGTATATCTAGTAATGTATGGATTACTTTTTTGACTATGAACGTAGAGTGTCAGGCAGTTAATTCAATGGAATAGAACAGAATACTCCAGCATTCATGAAAACGATAGTAAGTATCATTTACACTGAGATGGCGTTCATAAATCAGTCGAAACAAATACAATTTTTATTTTAATTCATATACATATGAATGAAACGTCTATGAGTGTTACCAATTTGATAACGGACGTGTTTAGTCGAACAAAGTGCTTACCGAACTAATTAATATGAGTACAAGAAAACATTCTTTTAGGGCTAGTTTTTTAACCAGGTATTGAAGTGAAACTTTTGTAAAATCGTTGTGATTTGAAACTCGATAAAATGAAAACAGGTCACGACATAAACAAACACATAAATGCATAAGATTAAGCCGGCGAGAGAATGAGACAGAATACATTCGTAGCCTCCCCACTCTCGTCTAGTAAGCATTGTACTTTTGAGATCCTGCACATTACCAAGCTTTGAGAGAAGGCATCGTATAGTGAGTACAATGTAGTAGGAATATCTATATTGCACTTGAATATTTTCTAACATTTCTAATCCTATTTTAAGTACAAAATCATACTTTAATATTTTCTAACTTATAAATTGTATTTTAATTTATTAAAATCACATTGAAATGTAAAATAACATTTAAATTGCTAAAAACGTTACAAAAAATAAACGTTAAAATTATTCTACTCCTGATATCTTATATTTATCTCATTCTCTCGTACGTTACTTTTCTGAAGTTTCACTTTTACCATGCGGGAATTGCAAACACACACACTCACACGCATTTTTTTGTTAAACATAGGGAAAAACGAGCTTTTTAAACTCGGTTTTAGTCTGGTTCACAAATGCCATTTTCCACTTTAGCGGTTATTTTTCACCGAAAATTACGATTCTATTCAGCACAATATCTAAAAACTTTTCGAAAGATACCAAAGCTCGCGTAAAAATTGGCAAAAGATATAATCCTTTAAAAAAAAAGAGGGATTTGGTTTTTTGGGAATATCTTAGAAACAATTTGAGATATTTAAAATTTGAAAAAAGATTCTAAAAGAAGAGAAAAATTTCTAAAAAAAAAAATTACATCTCTGCCAACTCTACGATCAATATATACCTACAATATAACTTAGGCACCACTGGTAAATAAAAAAAAAATGATCCGATGGAATTCCAATTTTTTGCCCTATTTTCACTGCGCTATTAAAATTATAAAAATTGGTCATAAAGTTCGTGGAAGTAGAAGGTTTATTTAAATTTTCTCTTTTTTTACGATCTTTTTTCAAATTTTGGATATCTCAAACAGTTGTTGAGATATTCCTTAAAAACCAAACCTCTCTTTTTTTTACCAAATTGTTTATAACTTTGCAATGTTTTTGAGTGGACTTTGGTATTTTTCGAAGAGTTTTCAATATTATTCTGAATCGAATGACACCTCAATCATAATTTTCGGTGAAAAATAACCGAAAAAGTAAAAAATGGCATTTGTGAACCTGACTATTTTAATAATAGAAGCTTGGTTTGAAAAATTTACTTTTACTGTTTTTTTACTTAATAAGCTTAGTGAGTATTTAGTTCAGCCAAACATATCTAATATTCAAATCAGTTCTGTACAATTAAGGCTCGATCATACTAATATTACTTTCAGAAATTGCTGTTTTAATTACTTTTGGAAAAAAAATCCAATTAAAGCGATATAAAGTTTTCCACAAAATTTATTATATATTATATTTCACGGAAGCCTTTAAGTATTTTATTGAAGTGAAACTTCTAATGCGACTTCCAACAAGGTTGCGTTAAACGTTTAACGTTACCATGGAGGGGGTATGAAAGCACTGTTGCGTTAAACGTTCAACGCTCCTGGGGAGGGGGAATAGCGAGAGTGAATGCGTGGGTGGCACTCGAACGCATGCGCGTTGTATACCTGTTATAGATCAGCGCGAGCGTTAACAACGAGTAGCGTCCATAATTCCAACGCAAGAGGGAAAGAGAAAGAAAGATACACAAAGGTAGAAAGTAGGAGAGAGAAAGAGAGTGAGTCGGTAGATTTCGTCTCCAATTGTTTTTCGCGATTGTAACGTGCGACAAAAAACGCAATTTCTACCCCTTCCTATTTTCATTTCCACATTACGAAATTTCACTTCTACATACATTGAAAACTACTTTAGTATGATTTTAGTACGACTTAACTGAAACTATGAGTACGATTAATATTTGAGTATGACCTAAATTTATTTGTAAATACTTTATTGATTTTTTTATAACTTTTTATAGAGATCAGTGAAATAGCTAATTTGTTTTCGATTTTGTATGCGAAACTTCAAATATTATTATCATTTACTGAACTGATGATGATGATGTGAAAATATAAACTATTTGGAACATCACTAGAACCAAAAAGTGAAAAAAATGTAATAATAATGGGAATAGGACCCATTCGCGGTCTAAAGTTGAGCTTAAATTATTCATAGATATAGATATACAAAATACCAGTCAATTTTAGCTTTTTATAAATATTAATTAAACAAAATTGTATTAAACAGACATTTTCCATACGAAATCAGGAGAGTCAAATTGAAAGTTAATAAAAAAAATCTTCATATGTGGAATATTTCGGACGTTATCATGATACGGGATTCATACTTTATTGATACGTAATAAATGTTAATTTGTTATTGTAATTGTGTTAAAAGATGGCTTTTGTACATATTACTGTACTCATATTAAAGTATAAATGCGTTACGCCTATATGAGAGACAATCGAAGTTTAAGACAGCAGTTGCTTTTAGCAAGTTGAAGGTAATGCATCACCTCAAATGCCAAGAGGGGCAAATTTTAAGCACCCAAAACCGACGAGCTTGCATGGAAAGACTGATAAACGTCAGCGAAGCGAGAGAAATACGCAAAGATCGCACCATATGGAAATCTATAGTCTCTGTTTACCCTTCAGTGCGATAGGCATGAATTTATATTCATATTATTCATGTATTTAACTTACGCAAGTAATCACTTTCGTAATCCGACGACGGTAATTTCGCGAGTACTTACAGGGGTATCAGAATTGGAAGCGGAAAGAAGTGTGGAAGGGCATCATCAGTGGAACCCGAAGGCGCTGTTCGTCGGGACTAGCGGCCGCCGCGCGCACACACCATATAATCGACAGGGGCCCACCGCCGCTCGCTCCTATCTATTTATGGGCGCTTCATGGCGCGCCGTCTCGAGAGATCGTGATAATATTCAAATTTATGGTGTGAGACAAGCGGGCGAGTCGGTAGCCGGGGATTACCCGCCGCCCGCCGCGGCCGAGATGCTCTCCGACAGATTATAGAACGGGGATTGAATAACACGCCGCGCGGTCGACGCTAGAGACGCTTCGTCCGTTGACGGCTCGCGGACGTGAATTCGTTTTTTCTTAGGGGTCCGTAGATCCGACGAAAGAACGGTACCGTTACAGGATCACTCTCGTGTTTGTGTGTTTGTATGTCTGTCTCCTACAGTCCTTTTCTTCAAATCTACCAGAAGAAAATAATTGCGATTCCATACATATACAGAGTTAGGCGACTCGATCACGTACATAAACGAATTGCGATTTTTTAAGATATAATAAATATTTTGATCAATTGTGATACATATAATTATATATACCTAATGATTTCGAAACGCTTAGTTTGAAAGATATTAAGAAATGTAGCATTATTTTTTTTTGTTTTTAAAACTACTCAGCCCCACATTAAGAAAAAAAAAAACTAAATATATAAGATCAGGGGTTCTTCATAAAGCACAACACAATGTGATTCATCTAAAACAGAGATTTATTTATGAAATACAAATCAGTTTTACATGAAATATAACAATTGAAAAAGAAAAATAATAAAAAGGTGGTTACCTAAAACAGAGAATCGACAATTAAATGTTCATGCCTTACTCATCTTATTTCAAAACTTCAATCGTCTTTTGCACAATAGACTTAGGTAAATTCACAACGATAACTTTTATATAACACTTAATTTTTAAAGAAAGAAAAAACCACGTTTATTTTACTAAACTTGTTTCTTTTCTCTTGCTTGTGGCTCCCTCTTGTCAATGTCATTGTCATTGTCAACGTCGTTATCAACATCACAAAGGTTTCATATATATTCTGGAAAAAATTAAATGAATTTTTTTGTATTTAAATTTCTGGAGAAATTTAAATATTTTGGTAAAGCAAATGTTTATGAAAAATGTTGCTTAATTTTACAGAGGACTAATAAATTCGATTTGCTCCGCTACGTATTGATTATGGTCATATACTTATACTTAAGAAGTTAGGTTACAAATAGCTTAAAGTATATTTTAGTGTTTCCTTTTCATTCTTAAAAACTTTATATCACCAGACAAAATTTGGGTCAGTTTTAATAGATAAAAGAGCGGTTCAGTGGTTAAGAGCATTGCCAAACAGGAAGTACCGGATTCAATGCTTATCATGGTCAAATTCTCGAACGAGTTTTTAACTTAGTAAGTAGATAAGATGCGGGATTTCTAATACTACCTTGACCATTTTTTTTTTGCTTAATAATTCTTAATTATAAATTCTTGTATATATATATCTAATATTTTTAAAGCGTTTAATGACTTACTTACCAGAATTAGAAATACTTTGATGACTGATAATATTCTGTCGGAATCAAGTTAACGGAATTGAGTACGTAACTTTAAAAGCTAAAAATAGCTTTCAACAAAAAATGTCGATATGTCAATTTCTTAACACAAGCATATTGTATTTATCTAAAATATATGAATAGTCAACTTTCGTGGAATTTTTGTCGTATTTTTACTTAAATGGTCAGAAAAAGGCGCGAATTAATTAAAAAAAAATTGAAAGTCAAGAATGATTTTTATGAGTAAATTTTATTTCGTACTGACTATACACAATTCTAGAACTTACATTTCTCTGTCATTGAATATACCTAGCATTTGATGATATATGTAAAAGTTTTTTATCGACGTTGTTTTACGTCAAAACGATTTATTACGATCACTAAATACAATAATACATAAAGACTTTACGAAGCGGGAAATATGATTGGTGATAACTAATTTTCTCACAAAATAGTAAGTGTGGCGCTTACACTAAATTACCGCTCCGCAAAGCTATAGCAGCTCTATAGCTATAGAGCCATCGATACGTAGAAATAAGCTACCTCTATAGACAGCTTACTTCTAAGTATACTTACAGAAAAATGTTTCTGTTATTGTTACATTTAAATACGTGTTATACAACATAACGGGCGTAATATACACACAGTATGTCTAGATTATAACGTCTTCACTCTGTGGAGTCTGGGAGCACGCGTAACTTTTGAAGAATAAGGTGTTAAAACTGGTTAAATGGGAATAGACGACTGATATACGGCGGGCGGGTGGTAGGCGGGCGGCGGGCGGCGGGCAGGCGGCGGGTGCGCTCGGATTATGAATAACCGCCCGCAGCTCAATGAAAACATCGTCTTTCGGCCCCGTTAAGGCCGCGCTCCACGACCGCCTCGTGAACACCGGTGGTGAAGTTTTGAAAGCCTGTCGACGAATAAATTATAGTATTTGAAATATTTCTAAAATATTTTTCAATATTTATCACGTTCATTAATTTTCGTCGTTAAGTCACATTTTATTAGATAAAAATCTATAACGTCGTGTGTCGCGTTCGAAGTGTTTTGTTTATGTATTAAACGAACTTGTTAATTTTTCATGTCTGTACATAGGTAACAGTTCCATATAAAAATAGTCATAACAATTTTTAACCGCGGGTTCACTCGTGTGGATATAGAATAAATTCTTGTATCTTTTGCTCTGAGCGATCTCGCTTTCAATTATGATCTCGACCTCGGCAGCGCTCCGAATTCAGATCCCGCTTCCGCTTTCCAATTCCTAACAATATACAATTATACACATTCAAATAGAAAATCAGGAGCGCATTGCCACCGTTGCGCGTCTCTGTTTTAGTGGCGACATGATAGATTAAACATCGTTGTACTGTTGTTATCTACGGTTCTTATATCGCAATCAAATGTATACTAATACATTGCCATATAGTGTATTTATGTATTTAAAAAGTATGTTGTAAGTCAAGTTAGTGGTTCTCAATCTATAGGCGAACAAACGAACAGATGGACAATCAGAGAGACATCGTGTTGTATAGTATGTATGGATAATACCTTCATATCGTACTATCCAATAATCAAGTTGAAAAGTATACCCTTAATATGTTAGTGGTATTAGACGCAAGTAGTGGATTTTGCGGTCTTTTATAGACTGTTAACAAAGTGGGGCACAGTATTCCGGATGAATTTTTATGTAACAATAAAGGGCATGTTGGGCTGTTTTAATCAGGATACGTAAACAGGAACGCTCGCAGAGCGCGAGCTTACCTCACGCCACATCGACCGCTGAGGGATTTGTGTTAAATTAGTTTACTCCGTAAAGACGGCCGATATCGTTGTGTGAGCTTAGCGGAGTGCGCAAGAGTTGCTGATGAGGGGATACATTTGATAATTCTGAGCTCCTTATACAGACCTTCGACTCGAATTATTTCTCATTAAAAATAGGAGTCTTAAGAGTGTAATGAGCGTAAAGAATATAAGTGACCAGCTAGTCTGGGGCTCAATTGCGCTAACTAAAAACGAAGTAGCCTGTACCGTTGTAGCGCAATGTTTACGTCATGACGATACAGACGACATATTTCCTATATTTATTAAAAAAAACAAGAGTTAAGTTAGCGTAATAGAGCCATTGTTCAATTGAGAGTCTACAGCAATTTCAACAACGGACCACACTCGATCGATACCGAAGCGTCAAAGTGATCTCGAAAGTATGAAAGTGTAAGGGAATTTGAAATCATTCTTCCAGTTTTGTTATTCAGCGTTTAATAGATGATCTATAAACTTTAACTTTTGATTTCGTTCGCTGTATTTGTCGCCAACCAAATTTTTTTACCTCGACATACGATATTTTGTGAAAATTAGGTAAAATTGAAAATTCAAACAAACAATCGTTCAAGTATCACATTAATATCTCTGTTTGACCACCATGGTGACTCGATTTTCCACATCGGTTTGTCATTACGTTTGTTGAAATCTTGCAATCTAATTACGGACAATCTCTGACATTTCCTTGGATTTAAATTTTGTGTGCATATAATGTGTAATGTATCTAACAGAAATGCAATAATCTGATGACCCAAAGCTTGTGCTTGAACCAAGATGGTTTGCCCGTCGGAGCTCTTAATCTTAAACGGTCAACGGCGTTCCCTTAAATCGCTTTTGTTGAAGTGATATGTTAAAAGGTTCTTTCGGTGACCATAGAATTGTAAAACGTAAGTAGTTTTCTTTTGTAACAAATTCTCATTACAGAGCATGAAAACAACTAGTGGAAATTACCATGACAGTGCTGAAAATGTGAAAGCAATTTGATATATGATAATAGATGGATTTCAAAATACTTTTTACTAAAATACAATTTAAAGAATTTGAAGAGTATTTAAGTGAGCTTTTATGGGCTTCCTGTCAAATAAGTCGACTTCCTTGTCCGGGTATTAGTTAATTTATGCGTATTAAGTACCCTTAGCTTTATTTATTTATATATTTTTATTAAAGCGCCATAATATTTGAAAACGTTTGTCTTTTTAAAATTTCTCATTCCATAAAACAAACTCACTCGGATGCTCGCCAAGCAAATGTATATGCATGTTTTAAAAATTTGGCTACTTATTTTAATATCTATGGTGAGAGAGTTAAATTAAAAATATTTTTCCAACCAAAAACGACGAGCGAACGGGGAAGTGAGTTGTGATCGGCTATCGGACTTTACGAGCGGTTATACGGCGGGCTGCGTTTATAGCGTCTTTAAAGCGACTAACACTGAAGTGTAACGACGAGGGCGCGTGTTTTTTTCTTACGCCCGACTGCGACAAGGCCGCCCGCGCCGCCGCGAGTCGCGCGTACCGGCGCGCTTATCGCCGCCTCCGGCGTAAAGTGCGATGTTTATTGCGTTTCCTGCTTCCCGGCCGCGTCGCACGCCGCGCGCCAACCGGCCGGTTGACGCGCGACGATTCTTTGTTCTTCTTCGTTGAGCTGCATCGTGTTCTCGACGAACGGCACGGTTTCGTTGCGCCTTCTATTTTGAGGCCCGTCAGCGTCGAGAAGTTAGAGCGGTGATGGATCTTCGACAGCAGACAGTGCCTTCGACCTGGAAGGCAACCGGCCAAGTGCCCAATGGGTTTTTAGCTGAAGTCGATTTACGCTTCGCGCCTCAGAGGCCACGTCGTGCCCTCGACGATGCACGTTGTGACCGCAATGGTGACGACGGTCGTTGGAAGTATCCGACCCGCGCTGAGCAAACGTCGAGTGCTTAGGGCGAATCGAACAGAAATTAAGATTTATGAAAAGGTACACGTTTGTAGAGATATTATATGAACATGACACACCAGTCCAAAAGAGAGATACTGAAATATAATCGAACTGAAATAGCTCGCTGTTAGGAAGATACCACATATCACACGTTTCAATAGCATCTGTGTAGTTGTTCAATTATAGGATTAATATTCTTGATAAAGGTGTGTACTCAGATAATTCACATATAACATTAAAGGATTAATGTAATATGTGAGTTACCTGCGGAAAGGAATATTTATGGAAGTACCAGTATGTACCATAACTAAGAAGAGGGACACCTATTATATTATTTCGGTGCAAGTCCGTTTTTCTACCTGAAAGCACTTTAACAAAAAAAATTTGGGATGTTTGTGTAAAAATACTCAAAAATCTAAAAATTGGATTAGTTTTTGTTGATGGTCGCTATGTCAGCCGGTCTGAGTTCAATTAAGTTATTTATTTTATACGAGGTTATTCTTTGATTTTATTATTTGGTATTTATTACAATGCAATGGAAAAGACTCGAAACTCCAACTGGAGTTCATTGAGTTTATCAGAGTTCTATCAAATTGGTGAGACTCTAAATTTGAGTAACTGTGTCAAAAACGAAAATAAAGTTTGGCACAAGTTATTAATTTCCGTATCGTAGCTCAATATAGAATGTTTTATTAAACTGAAACACATTGTGATCAATCGGTGCTTGTAAAAATGACAATTTGTTTCACCTTCACAAGCGTCAGCAAAAATTGTAGTAGTAATACGAGAATATTAGCAGATATATTAATTATCTATTACATATAGTTTTATTGCCTGAATTATTTAAAATAATTATTGTTTATATTTAAATGAAATATGCATGTACATCACGTTTTTAAAATAGATTTAGATTACCAAATAGCCCTGAAATTGTGAATATGAATTTTCAGTAAGTAGGAAAATTCTTGGAGTGCATGCAGACAGCTGTAAGAGTATAAGGAGTAGCTGTCGTTCTGAAAACTAACAACGGTTCATATTATTTGCAGTGCAATAAAATAATTCGTGATTTAGACGAACTGTAGCGTACATCACTCAGGTAAATTTACGGATAAGGAATCGAGCTTATAAGGATGTAACAATGAAAGAAAATCCAAAGAAAAAATTCGAAACACCGAAAAAAGTGGAAAATGGAAAGCGCGATGGACCGAACGCGGCTCCCGCGTCCGCGTCGGCCCCTAAATCGAAGTCGTTATTGTCACAACAGAAAGGAAATATGTACCAAAATATTTATTTCTCGTATGGCGGATCCGACATCGAATATCTTATCCGACTTAACGCGCCCCGGCCGCGAATGATCGACGCTCGTAAACTAACGATGTGTACGGCCGTTTTGTGCCCCGAACGTCGGCGCGGCCGTAGACGTCGGCCGCGCGCTTATAAATTCGTACAAAACTTTCAACACGCGAACGTTTACGGCGTAAAGGCAGACGTACGCGCTTCCGTCATTCGGGTCTACGTCAAAAAAAGAAAAAAACTAGCAACGGCGCTGGGTGTTTGTTTTAAATAAAGGATTTACGGGTCCAATTAGCGGCCGGCTATTAACTGAGGCGAGGAGTTAAGGGACAGATAACGTCTACGGGATTTATTTTAATAACCGGCCCCCGGTTAGTTACGGCCGGGCCGGGGCGGCTGTGTTTGTTTGGTTTCGTGTCGACCGCTCTTTAGGGCGGGCGTCCGATACCGTACGGCGGTGTTTTCGGCGTTGCGATGTTTTTCTCTCTTACTTAGTACCTACTGAATTGCGTCGTTAAGTTTGCTTTCATTGCTGACGGAGTTGAATTAACGAAGAAAAAAAATGGCTTTTGTCTTTCGCTTTGTTCATTGTCATATTTATATTTTTAATATACGAGACGGAATTGTTAAATATGTATTATAGTATGGGTTCGCGACAGACTGTCTGAGATATTTGTTGTACATATAATTGTAACTGCAATGTAATGTAACTGTCCACTGTTGAGACACACCCTTCCACAATCTTTTGATTTCAGATTGAAGTACCTTCAGCCCTCCATGCTCAAGTGTATATGATCGTTACGACCGCATAGACGACCAGTGTACCGTTGGTGATCACGAAGGCACCAATGAAATCATTATTCCTCGAGGCGTGTAGTGATCGGTTTAAACCAACTTCAGTAAAAAGAAATGGAGTCAATTCGTCTGTAATTCGACGACTCCGTCACTACTGAGCCGAGAACTTAATTTCGCGCATTTATTTCTTCTTGAGTCTCTCAAAATTGCTGGACTCTATTTGTGTTTAATAAATTTGAGAGTTAGTTAATTATATTTGAATCTGTTATCTAATTTCTCCCGATACCCGCTGGCGGTCGACTGCAGCCATATCCACAAAAAACCAAACTTTCAGATTGATCGTACCTTAATAATAGCTTAATATAAAGTTAAACATGGTTTTCGATTGTACTGAAAACTTGCGTTGAGAATGGAGGGCGAATGTATCCGGTCCGTGTCGAGTGCCACAGTGCTGGGAGTGGTGATAGTTGAGCGGCTCTTTTTCGTGCAGTTCGCTATCACGATCGCAGAAAAAGCTTCTAAAAGCTTTGGTAGGTTTGTCCAGGATCTCGGCGATTTCCTGGAGACTGCGTTACCCTACATTCCCACTGATCTACCAAGAGACTTATGTGGCGACAGTGACGTATGCAGCGGGGTGCTGGCATGAGCGTGCATCTTTGCATATCGTGCGCAGCGCCCTTCCTAGAACACAAAGGCTGTCGTTGATACTGTTAACAAAAGCATACAGGATGGTTAGCTCGGTGGTGCTGCCAGTCCTTGCTGGGGTAATTCCGGCTGATTTAGAGGTTATCTGTGCTGACCAGACGCAACGGCAGCATAAGAATATGACGGAAGCGGAGGTGAGGTTGTATTGGTGGAAGGCCCGGGATGGTTTAATAGAGGAACGGCAGCGTAGATGGGATACGGAGATGAATGGTAGAGAATTACACCGCTACTTCTCGGTATTATCGGGTCGACTTCAGGCAGAGTGGATAGACCGGAACTATCAAACTTCCTAGATCCTGACGGGGCATGTCTGTTTCTGTAAAAGGCTGTCGAAACTGGGCCTGTGTGAGGTGAGTATGCGTGCTTGTAGAATGACAGATGAAAATGCACCACGTGGTTTGGGAATGCTCATTGTATAATGATTTACGCAAGAGGTTGTTACATGGTTTGGAGGTTCCTGGGCCTGTCCACTATGGAGCTGGTGGGGTGAACTTTGGCTTAAATGGAATGGATTACACCAGAGGTTCTAAGTAGCTAATATGGACAAAGCCTTAGATAGAGAGAATTGTAATATAGGGACTAAGTTTAAATTGAAAAAAGGACTTGTAGGGAGCATCAAGAGGCCACAAGTTTATCTTGTGGCGCTTCCGCGATTCGGCCCGTGTGACCGCAAGGTTGGAAGGGCCATGGGAGGTGGAGGGTTATACTAAAAACTTTATATAATTTGTGAAAACATTGTTCTATATTATTTTTGTAAATTATATCAAAAAAAAATTAAAAAAAAAATGTTTGTTTCTCTGATCATTTAGGAGAATTGGAAAAAAATACAATTCTAATTCATTGTATTTCTTGTAGACATAATGTATTGCATAAAATTTGTATGAACAACACTACATACACTTGCGAAATATGTTTCCTTGAGGCGTATTCTCTTTTACATAGTCTACATATAGTCTGGTCGAGAAGTGAGTTTTCTGCGAAAAATAGTTAGCACAATTTAAAAAATATGGGGTTTGGTTTTTTGGATTCAGAATTTTATTCTGAAAAAGGGGAATTTTGGAATTTTTTTGCTATAAAATATTGCAATTGTTATTAACAAAAAACAAAGAGAGAAAAAGGTGGTCTCCGTTTTTTAACAATAACTTCAAAAATATTAAAAAAAGCTCCATTTTGAAAAAAGATTCTGAAAGAGGAGAAAATTTCATAAAAAAAGTCTTAACTCCCGAAGTTGTAGCTCCATTATTTATAATTTTAATTTAACGCTGAAAATAGCGTTCCGCGCGGCAGTTTCAACGTTGTAACGTCGCCGCCAAACACACTAAGCGTCAGAAAATAATTTTTTTATAATATTTATTATCAATATAAAAATTTGAATAAATTATAGTATCATTTAGACACTTGAAGGAATACAACCAGTTTCCAAAATATTTTAACTTGATTTTGTTTGTTATCCAATTGTTAATTAAGTATTATTTCATGAACTTAAGATAACATAAAATCTATCATAAACGTTTAAATAATTTAGCTAAAAATCTTTTTCCTCTTGGAGCTTACTCTGATATACTCAATAAACAAGATTCCGGTATAAAAATTTATTAAAGTTTTTTTATTTGCTTATAACGATTTTTCTAAGTTAACAAAAAATGAAAAATCCGGAAAATGTAGTTAAAAAAATTTTTTTTACGAAATCTTTGATTTTCACTATTTTGTATCTATTTTTTACATTTCATTGCTTTGTTGAAAAATTTTTTACATCATTTGTTTAAAATTTTTATAAACAAATAGCCAAATTTAATATTTTAAAAATTTTTTTGCCATTATATTGTCAAAGGAAATAATGATTAAGTTCATGAAAATTACTTAATTAACAATTGATAACTTAAACAAAAATCAAGTTAAAAATATTTTGTAAACTGGATTGTATTCCTTCAAGTGTCTAAATGATACTATAATTTATTCAAATTTTATATTGATAATAAATATTATAAAAATTATTTTGACGCTTAGTGTGTTTATGGCGACGTTACAACGTTGAAACTGCCGCGCGGAACGCTATTTTCAGCGTTAAATTAAAATTATAAATAATGAGCTACAACTTCGGGAGTTAAGACTTTTTATGAAATTTCTCCTTTCAGAATCTTTTTCAAAATGGAGCTTTTGACGTGACAACGTCTTAAATTAGGTTGCGGCTGGGAGTCACTTATGAAAAGTGTAACGCTCGGTAACGTAACGATGAGTCACCGAACGAGAGAGAGGCCCGCCGAATGCCTTGCGTCTCTCTCCCACTCAACTATGATCGGTCTGCCGCGCGCGCAGCACTAGAGAATTAGTGCATAGCTTGCAAATGTATTGCAAGTTATTGTATGTATATTTGTATATAAATACGTATGTATGTGGTAAAATAAAATTTTGTTAATATGAAATTCAGTGCGAGATTCTTTGTATAAATTAATGTTTTAAATATAATTCTTTGTATAAATAAATGTTTTAAATTGTTACTATTATTTCATCCTTCTTCCTACTATACGAATGAATATTCACATTAAAATGATTTTACCATTCAAAGTCGTTGTCACGTAAAACTTTCGCCCGTATACCGACTTTACAGGCAACCAAATTTCTTTTTTAATATTTTTGAAGTTATTGTTAAAAAACGGAGACCACCTTTTTCTCTCTTCGTTTTTTGTTAATAACAATTGCAATATTTTATAGCAAAAAATTTCCAAAATTCCCCTTTTTCAGAATAAAATTCTGAATCCAAAAAACCAAACCCCATATTTTTTAAATTGTGCTAACTATTTTTCGCAGAAAACTCACTTCTCGACCAGACTAATAGCATATTTCGTACAAAAACTTTTGTATTTATAATGCATTAAATTTGATCATTGTAAATACTATGATTCGATTCATCAATAGTTCACGTTATTATAGGGTGGGATAGGGCCGGTACTTTTTTTTTTACTGTTGTTCCCAATTTTATTATTAATTTGTACATAATAATATTAAATACGGGCACTCCATAAATTAGAAGCTGAGTTTTAAGCTTTATGTCGTCACCTGCATAAATCTAAACTTTAACGAAACAATTTTAATAACACGATAAAATATTACCAACTTTATAATTATTACTATAAGGTGTAAATTTGTTATATATACTTTCAGAATGTGGCAGCCGCGCGAGTTCACGCTTGCTGTGACTATGATATCATACGTCGGCTGTCAAAAAAGTTAAACTTATTGTTGATTTTATAGGAAAAATAAATAGAAATATATAAATAGTTATGCAATGCTTTTTTAATTTAATAATTTCTACAAAGAAGGTTGAAAAATATGTGACGTCACAACAGTGGAGGGGAGAGTTACACAAATCAATGTGACCGTCTTTAACAAGGTCGGTGGAGCAGCTCCTAAAATCACGAAATTCGTGTGATGAAGTTCATGGATGGCCCCTTACATCACCCATATTTACTAAGGGGTGAATTACATATTTTGCGTTAGTGATTTGTGCACTTTTTATTTTTTTTCATGTATAAGGTAACACCTACAGTATTAAAATTAGTATTAGGTCAAGTAGAAATGCATATCTGTATTTTCGTAAATTACTACAGTCGCAAATTGAATAATGTAAAATAGTATGTTGTGACCTAAAGATTGATACACAATATTGTATATATATAAAGATGAAAAAATTACACAATCATAACAACATTTCCAAAATATTTTCTTCAATTTCAAGTTTTTCGTTAAAGTTAAGGCTTAGAGTTTTAATGCTTTATATTAATTCATGTGACGTTATGAATAATATGTGTCGTCCTCCCCTCTTGTCACACGATGTCGCACTTTGTTGATTTCCTCCCGTCAACTTGATGCGTGACGTAATACATGGATGGCCCATCATGGCAGTTAAAATTTTTGCTTCCGCCCCGTAGATTTCTAAAACGAGTTCCAAATATGACACCTTAATTCCCCAGTCCGTTTTCACGATCAAGACACTCGGTTTGGACAGTCAGACGTGGCGTCGCGTTAGTACTAAAGGCTCTCAGGCTAGGACTCGAACGCGTAAACTCTCTTTGATACGAGACGACAGCATTTTAAACACTAAAACCGCTGTCTCCCTCTCGCTCTCTCCGCGTTCACAACTAAAACACGGCGAAAGCGTTCGTATTTAAAAATCTAATTAGCGGATCAAGCGGAAAGCAATCTGACAAGCAACGGACAGGCTTTTACGAGTTGTTGACTCCTCGGCGGCGCGCGCGCGGGCGCCGCGGCGTTTGTTTGGCGGGCGTCCGCCATCGCGCGCTTACGTATTCATCTAATGGATGCTGCGCTATGATGAATGTCGGATCTTCGCCTGTCCGATTCGTGAAATAGAACAAATTGTTTTGCGAACCTCTCGCGCTCCAATTCCGATTCTCGCGAGTGGTCGTCGAGTGACGACGCCGACCGGAAATCTTTGACTCTCATCGAATCGAAATTGATTCTAGTTTCTGTTTTACACATGAATGAGTAGGAAGCAAAATTTACGGACGGAAATAGATATGTTGTTGCCTAGATATATAATTTTGTTTCTGTACGTACTTGTTCTATTCCATAGAAGTTAGTTTTTTGTAATCTCAGTCATACGTATTTTATAAAATCGAAATGACGTTATGTGAATATTCATTAATTTATTTAATATAAATACACTAGCCGCAAGAGGGAAGAAAATTACACTAATAAATAAATAAAAAATATGATTTGAACAAAACGTTGGAAGCCCTTTCCAATAAATATTTTAATAATAAAGAAATTGAACTCTTTCTTATTAAGTATGTTATTGCTTATTTTCTAACTACCTAGGCAATTGCAATCAATCATTAGTGTGCTTTTCTGTCCCATGACTGAATTGTGCTCAGGGTTTGGATTATTGTCAAACTGTAGTCCAATTGGATGTTTATTAACGTTAGTATTTAACCTTTCATATCTTGATACACCTACCGTAATATCAATTAGTATAAGTTTCATTGTTATCGTCGAGACTCATCGTGATTGTGACCAAATTTAGGACTTGTAATTTCGATGTTAAGTTCATGTATATTCATTTTCATTGCGTGTGTCTTAAGCGGGCTCTCGCTGCTCTAATGGTTACATCACTGTGAGCGATATCGTTATTGAGTATCTCGTAAACATATATTGCATTAGATTTAACCCAGTGCAATACGTCATTATTTTGTAATGCAGGTCAGTTCAGTTCTAAATCAACGTAACTTATGGAATCGTCTTGTAAATATTATACAGGTTGTGTCAGATTGAGACCGGTATAATGTCAATATCTAATTGTTTCATTTGTTAGCCACAGACCCAAGTTAAGAGACCAGTACGATGTAAGAATATACGTGAATGAGCAGGATAAATTGTATCTTATGACAATATCTTTAGTAAAATGCAATAACTGCAAAATTTATCCTAAAGAAAAATATTTATATTTGATACAAAATATTGATAAAAAAAATGCACTACAAGTATTACTTGATAGAAAAGCGCAAGTAAATAGCGTTTTTTTTTGTAAGTGAAAAATCTAAATTAACATTTCCTACTTGTTGCGGAACTAAATCTACGTTTCTACGTCGACGAATATACCTATTCGCGTTTTCAGTTCCGATCTCAAACGGAATATTTTCATCAACATGTCGTTATAGACCGACAAATATTTTTCTATTTCGTACTTACATTACGTTATTCAACACAGGTGTGAAAGGGGGGGGAAGGAGGAGAAAAACCCTATGGGTCGTCCATGCGCCCGGGCACACAGGTGTGTCCGACTCTCACAGACTAAAAACCTCCTGAACAACGTGGATCTGCGGTGGCGCAAGCAAAACGCTGTGACGCCTTCATCTAGAACGCGGCCATTTCGACATAGTGATGCCGTCGGCGCGTGACTGCCCTACGGGTGTCTTGTATAATTAAACAGACACCTCGGCATAGGAGGTCACGTGAAGTTAACAGCACGGACTGCAACTTCAAGGGGGACTCCGGGAGGCGCGGGGAGCGCACCGGATTGATGACCTTAGAAGGTCGTAATAGTTGGGTTTATCCCTACTCCTAGTTAATGGACATCTTATTTAGTTCTATGAGTTTTTCCACCTCCCGTTACACCACATTCTTTTCATTTGTTTTTACGTGCGACACCATCTCGCTTCAGCGGAGATGCATCCCGCAGCCAATAGCTGGTCATGTCTTTCATGGTTAAAATATAAAATAAGTAAACTTTCAATGTTTTGGACACATTTTACTTGAATATTACAGAACACTACGCCTCTCGGTCGGTTTGTATGTTTATCCGTTTGTGCACTTATAGTTCGAGAACCACTGGCCCTATTGTTTTGTTTAGCATGTAAACATGTTAAGTGTATAACTTGAATAGATAATTGTTTTTCCAAGTTTTAGTATACTTTAGCTTTTGCCGCAGTTGCTATCGTATGACCATAAAATGCATTCCTACCTTTTATACACATCGGACATCGGTGACGAGTGTCTAAAGAAGGATCAGGATCGACACCGGTCCCGTTTTGCGATCGCGAGCAGGACTAGAGTTGTGATCGAGATGCTGTTTCATAATAAAATTATTTTTACCGCAGTAAATGCTTTTTCGGTTTAAGAACGTCCGTTCTCCTAGGATGGTTTGAACGAAATTTAATCGGGAGTGGACCACGATCGGAATTGAGAGGAAGACCGGTACTGGGATCAATGTGGACGGAGTAATCTATAACATAAAAGGCGAAAGAATATCTACGCGAGCGGAGCTGCGGCAAAGTTTGTAATTTACAAACACGAATAATTTTAGATTCAAACCCTTTTGAAATGTACGTACGTCAATTACCTCATCTCATCTTAATCTAACGGCATGCCGTGTGATCTGAGGACGGTCCTATTGTATTTTTGAAAAGTATAGAATTTAAATAATTATTAAAACTACCTTCCAGAACAACATTTTATTTATTTTACTAAAAGATACAGTAAGCATACAAAATAAGTAAAAACTGCCACACCTCGGTAGCGGCCCGAGATGAACACTCGCCGTCAGCGACGCACGGCTGAATATCTAAGATCTGTGTCTAGTCTAAAAGTCGGAACTGTCTATAATAAGAGCACTAAAGCGAAGCGCTTCTGCGCGCCGGGCGGCGACATCAAAGGCCGCGGCTCGTTAGATGCGTCCGCGCGCTGTCACTTCGCGCTACCTGTCGGCGGGCGCGGGATGAAGGCGTGAGAGACGGGTCACGCTTCTTGGACTTCAATGTCGATATAAATATCGAGATGTATAGATGGACGGGAGTAGACGAGAGAGTTAACGAGAAAGTTTAAACTTGTGGATTCAGTTTCATTTCGTCTCTAACAATTTACTAAATGTTTATATTGTAAGTGGCCCGACTTTATGTTCTGGATCAAGTCCAATTTGCGTCTCCGTAAAAGATTCGTGAGGGTAAATCATTGCAGTGGTCGTATTTTTTGTAAGTCCTAAAGCAGAATGCGATACGCAAGTTTGTGTTGATCGCATTAATTTTATGCGCTTTTGCGATATATTGATATAGCAGTCCACTCCTGAATGTAAACTTCTCTTAGTGCCCTAGTCGTCAATTTCAATATATGGTAAAATAACCGAAGTGTCAACTGATCTATTGCACCTTGTGTCGCTATTAATGTTAACAGACAAGGTTGCCGATGTGCATGCATTGCCTCGATTTATACTCAATGGGGACGTCGATTGACCACAGTAAACACATCGCTATATATTATAAAATGTAATCGCTATCCTCGTCTATCTGTTTATACGCTTAGTGCTTTAAACCTACGGAACGGATTTTGATATAGTAATCATTACCATCTGAAAAATTTCTCCTGACAAGCTTATATGTACATGTACAATGCATATAAACTTTATTAAAAGAAAGTAGAGTCGATATTTAAGTAACGTAGATTAAATAAGGTCGACATTTGATGACACGGGTCAACATAAAATTTGATTTTGACTTTAAAGTATTAAATTTCGATTCTTTAGATCGTAATTAGACGATATATATATATGGCATGAAAACGTTTGCTTTTGTATTTATGAGACCGATTAAACGATATTTTTCAAAGTCTGTGGTTTTAATTTTTAATTGAAGATGAAACCATTCAAATAAATATGTTTATTATTTTTATTAAGTTTTACTATCAAAATAACTTACAAAAAAGTAGAAAATAATTTAAAAGTGCACGCTTTAACTTTTTTCTTATGTTCATGAGTTCTTTCTTTCGATAAACCCCAAATATAATCTCCTACCATGCTTTCATTGTATTGGCCTTGACGACGTTGTTCGGAGCTCATGATGTCCTGATGAAAACGTTCTCCTTGCTCTTCTGAATACGCTCCCATGTTGTTTTTAAATTTATCTAAATGAGCATGCAGCATATGTCGTTTTAATGACATCTTGCAGCCCATGGCCTTAAAATTACTTAGCATATCCTCAACTACCTTTTTGTAGTATTCAGCTTTGTTATTTCCTAAAAATCTAGAAATTACTGCTTCGAAACTGTTCCAACTTGCTTTCTGAGTACGATTCATTTACGTGGGAAATTTTTCATCGGCGAAAATCTGTCTGATTTGCGGACCAACAAAAACCCGTTTTAACCTTTGCTTCTGATAACCTTGAAAAAATTTTCCAAAAGCTTTTGAAGTTTCACTCAGGTGTTTAACAAATTGTTTCATCAATCCTAACTTAATGTGCAAAGGCGATATTAACACTTTTTCCGCTTAAAAATCAACTCAAATTTTACGTTTTGTTCTCCGACTCAAAGTTCTGTTCTTAGTGACCGTTGAGTACAGTGCTCAGCATCCGCTGTGCTATCCCGTAAGCACAAATAACGAAATAGAGCGTATTTTACGTCTCGGACTTTAATAAATTGACCACATGCTTAACGAAATGCATGAGCTTCATATTTGCACTTTCGCGACGAAATTTAAAGTTTTTCTGGACTTGTACAAAACACCTGATCGTTGTTTATCACTCGAGTGCCATCAAGCATTGGTGTTTGAATGTAAAAACCGCACTCTGATCGCGCGGTATTTTTGAATGTATTAAAATTTATAAAAAAAATTATTATTACTATAACTATCACAAAAGCATAATTTATACCAAAAAAGATATTTCCTTTTCGTTTTTGTGCATAATTAACCGGAAAATCATAAAATTAACGAAATTTTTTTGTAGTCACGCAATCAATTGGTAAACAAAACACATTAATATTTCCGGGTCATTGCTAACGCTGGCAAACCTTATGAGATACATCAAAATAATATACTACACAATGGTATGTCTTAAAAATACCTATAGAAAACTTTTTATATTTTACATAAATACCTAATAGGTAATAATTCCGAAGCCAATTTGACCAATATAATATTAATCCTCATCCAATGAAATATATTAGTTATGTTGGATATTTAAAGTGTACATTAAAATTGCCCTTTACAGCTTCTAATACATACATAATGTAAAAATGTCTGTATAAATATCTGTGTGTCCGTTCCCTTGTGTTCGTTCATACATCGTTTATCGGATTGAGTTGAAACTTTAGTGATATGTCGTAGGCATAAACGGGAAAGTTTCTAAAAAAAACACATTTGTAATCCGTTTCGTCCCAAAATTCTTTCGCTACATCACAGAAAACTGCACTAACCCTAAGTAGGCTACAAAAACTTTCTCCGCCTACGTCCAAATCGGATACGTGATCGGTAGCGGGATACGGAGTGGGAGCGAGATAAGGAGCGGAATCAAGGTCGGAAACATAATGGAAATCGAGTGTCAAATGGTATGAAAATCGTGACGAGGTACAGAATCAGGGACGATCCGAGATCGAGATTGATCAGGGTAGACAGCAAGGCCAATCGACATGATGAGCGAAGAAATTCATTATACATTCATGTCGGCGAAGCCGCGACCGGATGTATAATTACTTTTTTTTTAATTCTATAATTCGATGTGAATTTTTACAAGGTTTTCTTTCAAACAATAAAGCATTATCAACGTTATAATTATTAGAGTTTTAGTGACTTACTTTAAATATTTTTTTATACT
Organism: Eumeta japonica; assembly: GCA_005406025.1. Classification (NCBI taxonomy): domain Eukaryota; kingdom Metazoa; phylum Arthropoda; class Insecta; order Lepidoptera; family Psychidae; genus Eumeta; species Eumeta japonica. The sequence continues at coordinate 279,339 of BGZK01000433.1, read as the reverse complement.
TTAAAACAATAAATTTGAGATATGAATTGCAAAAATCTTATTTTCTCATCCCAGAAGCGCGTTTTTCAGATTCCGTTCATTGTATTTGAATATAATTTTTTACACGGAACCTAAAAGGTTTTTGTGCATTCTGCGTTTGATTGTTGAAGAAGGAAAAATCTTAGTTCAGTTTTTGAAATCCCAAAACATCGAACAGACTTCGCTTATCCAACTCTTCAGAAGGCAATCAGTCTAGAGTATTGACACGGCCGTTAATCTTTTCCTCAGTCACCTGTTATGTCCACCTGTCCACAATGTTAACTTTCTGGAACACTTTATTGCAAACCGCAACTCGTAGCTGTGAAGTTTTGACCGAGAAGAACATACGTTCCTAAAGATCTTAGTTAAGATCTTTAACGTCTCTTGGCTGGTGTCAACAACCCAGCGCAACAAAGTCTGCGACAACTCATAATTTAGTGTCCTTTATGTGCGGACCAGTTGCTCCAATAACTATTTTGTTGCTCGTATAGCAATCGAGAAAACGATGACAAAGTCAATTCTTTTTGGAAGTTGGCTTTATTAAATAACTTTCACGGTGTCCATTCACATCTGAAATAGCTCAAAATTTATAGCTCTTTATGTGCTAATTAGTAGCTTTAATGATAATTTTCGTTGCTCGTATAGCAACCGAGAAATCGACAATACGAACTTTTTTTAGACGTTGGCCTTGTCATATAATATAACAGTAAAAGCTTGTAAAACACCTCAAAAAATAATTATTGGGTAAAAAATGAAAGAAAGTTTCGACTTTTTGCAAAATAGGTGTCGCTGGTAAGAGATGAGGAACTCTGGAGCATTATTTTCCATAATCACGATTATCAACTTAGTGATAATTTCCTTGTACATTAGATGTCCAAGTGTACAACGTTGTATAACTACTAAATAGTTACTTAAACAGGAATGTAGTATGAATTCTACATTGCTTCTTACATGTGCTAATTATACATAATAGAATAGTACTCTGGAGTATCGTATTCGTTGTATACAATAAGCATGATGACTGACTTTGAAAAACAATTTTATAATATTCTTAAGAATCTACTATATCCAAAAAATATATTATTTTTGCAATAAACATAGGTTATTTAGAAATAAATGCTATTTTAAATACATGTTTATAAATTAGCGCCAAAGCGGTGTCTGGTGTCATGGCGTCTGCTTGTGACGTCACGCCTATGTATTTGGATTGTAAACACCAGGGAGCCAAAGCAAAAAATCGGATATATTTTATTCAGACATGAATTCGAAAGTGTATAAGTGGTGTGTGGTTCTTCAGTGCGGCAATACGTCATTAAAACCCTTAATAAATTGTTTGTTTATGTGTCACCCAACAAAACAATAAGATATGTGGCTTAATCTTGCATAGCGAGATCCAAGTCATATAACTAAATTCTCTTATTTATTTCTGTTAAGATAATTTTGACGTAAGTTGTAACTTTATATCATATATTTTATATGGTGTGACTTCTATATGTGATGTAATATTATCATGTGATAATATTAAATCCGCCGATAAGGCGAATACAATAGTACAAAACCAAGTCTTAAATAATATCTTCATCAGATCAGATTTTATGGCCAAAAATAGGTGGAGCCCCGCTTCTAAATATTTACCGAAATCGATAGGTAAGCATATGCTATATAATAAAAACATTATTTAAATAACATAACCTCTAACACATAACATATGAAACGGTGCTTTATTAAATAGATTTTAAATTTCAAATGATTGGTTTTAAAAATTATTAATATTTTACTTATATTGTAGTTTGACATATCTAAATTCTGCTAAATAGAAGTCTTTCTTTGATGCTACGAACTCCAGCAGCATTAAGAATTAATTGTAAGCAAATTACAGCTGTTTGCCTCGGTAAATATCCTTCTTCCGTGACTTATTTTGTTATTGAGAATTCAAAACTAAGCAACAGATCGATAGGAATCACGAAATACTCTTTAAGTACAGGTCAAAACCATTAATAAGTGTAGTGTACGTTGAAATTCGTACGGAATTTATGTGATAGCGAGTTTGTACATAGGTGTGATATAGCTCAATGTGATTGGTGTTGACTGAGCATGGCGCACGTCTGTATGTTGTAGTTTTATTTTATTAAATAAATTAATAATCTCGCCTTATAAATGAAAATTAATATTTACTTCAAAATATATTAAGTATATTACAGTATATAAATACTTTATTTTAGTAATTCTCGTTTATTGCCATCATGCCTGTTCCCGGTCGTCGCCGACAGCCCTGATGGTCGTAAATAATTAGTTGCCCAGACAGGAAGTACAGCATGTATTGCTTCATACATGCGCTGATAATAATGTGTATAATAGGAGACTCTGAAGGGTTGGATTTCTTGGACATATTCTATTGTGTGGTGTTAATTCGCGGAAATCCCTAATTAGACGCTTGCCTACAACTTGCATTATGATGCAGGCAAGTAGCATGCTGCATGTCAATGCATGTTGCAGGCAAGCGTCGTTGAACATAATTGCCAATCATTTTCAACAAGCTTTGGTGATAAGATTCAGATTTTTTATTGTTATAAAATTTTTGCCTAAGCCACACGTATTCGCGGTTACCAAACTTTTTGTTTTATATTCGGAATAAATAGAATTTTGATAGGATCTTATTTCGATTATCTAATACTTCTAAATTTTAATCTACACAGATTTAATTTGATATGGGTATGACCATACACATCTTATATAATCGAGTTTTTTCATTAGACTGATGTAGATTCTGTTATGAATCTCAGTAATTTATTCAAATATACGAGTATGAAATTTAAAGCTGCGAGGAAAGCTTATTCGAAAATAAAGAAATAATATTTTACAATTCTTAATGATGATAATTTATAATAATACACTCTTAGGTTTAACTTGCATATTGTAATAAGTGTTGGAATTCTAAAGATTATATTTGTTGTGAGCAAATATATAGCAAGAAATTGAATATTACAAAAGGCCTACAAACGACAAAATATAAAACAAATTATAGTTTTTATTATTACAAAATTTCTAGAAATACTTTTAATTTATACCATTTCTTCAAAATTAAAAAAAATATATACATTTTTTCCGGATAAGAATATTTCCTTCATTCATTTTACTAATTCAAGTGCTGACGGCTGAAAATAAAAATTATTTACTGAGAATTTCAGATGAATAATTCGTTAAAGTTTACATGGTCTTCCGATTAAGAAAATCAAATGTCAAGACAGAAAATGTTATTTATTCTAAATATTTAACAAAATAAACTGAATTGGAAATATGTAATATAAAGTATAACAAAATTGGGACATCGATATAGTTAGGTTGTTAGATACTTCATATATTCGGATGTCTATTAAAACTAACCTAAGCTACCAGAACGGCAAATGGTTTTATATCCATATCATAATTTGTAGAATTATATTTTAGACATTATAAATATTATATATTTCATATTTTTTAATAATGATTTCATTTTTTAAGTCTTTACCGCAAACGTTTGTATGGTGTTATATATTTTTTTAAATATACATCGGCATATTTGAAAATATATATAACAATTGTGTAAGAAAGATAATTACTTTGCTAGTTAGAAGAGCATTAATTACATTTCAAAATACTAGTCTCCATAGCGTTAAGAATAACAAAAAAAAATTGTGTATACAATAAAAATAAATAAATAAGTTCATACAAAAAAAAATCTTAAAAGCATTATTTAAAAGTAGCTTTTCAGAAGTTTAAAATAAGTGATTTTAAGCTACGTATTCCCTGAAAAAAAAATTCATAAAAGAATGTCTGAAATGACTCGGAAATATTGAATACGCTCGTGCAACAACGCCACATGTTAAGGTACGCACGAAATGTTCAGACTCGCAATGAAGACGTTGGATGTTCCCACCTGTTTGTATCGTATCAACTTTTTTATTGAAATTTCGCTGATGATTTCGATCTGAATGCAAAACCCTAGTGATTCATCTCTTTGACGTTGCAACACATTCATCAGGGTCTAAAAACCTGATGTTTTTGTTGACAGCAGACCATACACATTTAATCAATAATTTTACTTACAAAACATAAAAATCGTTTTACATTCTTATATTGGGCTTTTCCCGAGGGAAAATAGTTAATAAGTAATGAAAACAAAAATCAACATCGGAAACGAACTAGTTTCCATTTTGCGTAGCGTTCAATTGTTATTCCATTTGTACCGCTGTTGCACTGTTACATTTTGCGTTCCATTGACTGGTCTATAACTTATGCATCCGCAAAATAATTGTGCCATAACCGTGCCAAATCGAGCCACAAATGACGTATTATATAATATCCGAGGGTGCATGAACTACCTCTGAGCGCTCAGACGTAGCACCTCGAAATGGCCCAGAGCCGTCTGCTTATTCACCTCGGCCGGATCCGGCGCTCCCGCTCGCGGTCCGCATCATTTGCATCTCATTAATTCGGGCGCGTCCCGTCATTAATATCCGGCGCTGTCATAAATATCTGACAGCGAGACGCGAAATAAATTCGTTACAATATTTCAACGCCCGCGGCGTGCGATATGCGCCGGCGGCCGGCGAACGGCGCGTGATTTATACGGCGCGGCGGCGGCGTGATTAAGGGGCCCGTCGTAAACTTGTTGAATCATACTCACTTGTTACGACAATAAAAATTAAACAATGTATTCCTTCTCCGTTCCTTTTCTCGGTTGCTGTGCTCGCTTTCAACTTCTGTGATTAGTTAGACTTAACACACGATATGTATTTCAGGGTCACAATACGGATAGAAGTGTCATGAAGTGGATGTTAAGTGTTTTATAGGTGAAATTTTTTGTAATGTCTTAGGAGATCAATTTAAGTATCCTAAAATAGAAAGCAGATTATGAAATATTTAATTTTTTTTTGTTATATTTTTTTGGAAATGCATATAAAATGCTCATTTTTGAATTGCACCCACCACAAATCTTTGTTTATAAAAAGTAATCATTGTTTTATGTACAAAAAAATTTTTATTACTGATTTTTTGAATACTTTTAACATTTGAATTAGGGCTGAGGAAAGGTAACTTTTCTTTCATTTCATTGCAACGATACCTAAACGGATGTTTATGAAAAACATTATCTAGTACATCTGTTAATGCTATATTGTTAAACTATATTAAAAGAAAATGTCCATTTAGTTCTGGTTTTGTAGTAGTTTACACATTAATTATGAAGACTACAAGCATTCGCTTTCGCCAGAAATGTTATTTCTGGTGATAGGATTTTCAGAATGAGAAACAGATAAATTTGTCAGTCTTCAAAAAAAAAAATACAGTAGATCTTCCATAAAGAACGACCCGTCTTAGTGGCTGGATTAGATTTGGTACATCATGTTGCAGACATATGGAGGAATTTTGTAGTCGGCGGTGCATTTTGAAGCGGTCACAGATGGCCATGCAATAAATTAGAAGTTATATTGCCAATAATTGGATAAAGGGTAAATGTATACTGCAGTTGCTGCTCTAATATTACAATATTATTAGTGTATCGCCTTAAATCAGCGAGTAGTACTGCTCACAGTTTGCCTACAAACATTTATATGACAAAATGGATTTTTATGCAATCTGTATCCATACTCAATCAGAAATTCAAGGTGAAATGGAAATTTCGTTACATGTGGTTTATAGTTCCAATGTTACTCCGTCCGCCTTCAATTACTTCATTTAAGGCATTGTGATTTTCACGGAAATGAAATATGTAATTTGAAGAAACCAAAGCGGCATAATCAGATGGCCCAAAAAACAAAATTAAAATGTGGACCTATTAGAATAGATGAAAAATACTATTATAGAATGCGCAACAAATTAAATTTAATATTGTCTGCAATATGTTATTAACACAGATCATACAAAATTAAAATTATTAAACATTTTTTTAGATTTCGACCAAAAATGATGAAAGAACATTTGTCACCATTTTTGGACCAAATTTAAGTTACAAATCTCGTATTGTGAAACGTTTTTATGCCAAAAATTACGAAGAAAATTTCCAATTCGCAAAATTAAATAATACTAATATTGACAATAATAAGAGTAAAAGCAATAGGTGACTATGCACAGTGCGAGTTAACAAAATAATATGTAATTCATTAACACATGGTATTACCATTCGTAATGACGTACGACCGATCAACAAGGTCTCGCCATTGAAAACACTGTACAAAATCGATGATTGTTGATAATGATAATGAGATAAAAAATGCTGTTCAAGTTCTATGAGATTGGTCCATCATTACTCATCGTATTTATAGATTGAATTGATTACGAAAACCGTGAAACAGAAACTGGGTAAAATCAATAAATACGTTTCAATTCAAAATGTTTACTATCACGAGACAGGCTAACACTGTCTCCTGCAGCATGTTGCAAGTCAAGAATTATTAAAACGTTCGCTCACGAGTCGATAAGTGCTCCACGGGCCAGCCGGTGTCTGCTGACGACACTTTACGTCATGGGACAGTGAATAAACTGGGAAATATGCCCAAATCCCTAATTGTAAAATTTAAGTAAATAATTTTGTTCAATCGTAATATTGGTTTTACTAGGAATTTTTTACCACGCCTTTTCAATTAAAATTCTATTCAAATATTCTGGTATTTTAAAGCTGTCACAGTAAAGGATACAGCTCGATTTATTTGATAAGTTTATAAATAACATCGCGTTCAAAAATCGTTTTGCGCGGGAAATAAAATCAATCTGCATCCTACAGAATATGTCGGGCTGTTGCCGAATGCTGATGTCGAGCTGTTGCCGAATGCTGATGTCGAGCTGTTGCCGAATGCTGATGTCGAGCTGTTGCCGAATGCTGATGTCGAGCTGTTGCCGAATGCTGATGTCGAGCTGTTGCCGAATGCTGATGTCGAGCTGTTGCCGAATGCTGATGTCGAGCTGTTGCCGAATGCTGATGTCGAGCTGTTGCCGAATGCTGATGTCGAGCTGTTGCCGAATGCTGATGTCGAGCTGTTGCCGAATGCTGATGTCGCGTGCCCGCCGAATCGCACCGTGCGCGAGGTGGGCATAGAAAATGTGTGGAGCTACAATCGATCGGCATGTTGTAAGCATACCGAGCGTAGTTTTTGCCGGAAGCTGGTCGACCCGTGAGCGTGCGTCTTTAAACGGGAATGGAAGTGGCGATGAAAAGCTCCACAGCGAAATAATGAAAACATTCCTTCAAAATGCGTTAGCTTTTGGATCTACAGCTATTTCAAATATCTTTTTTTTTTTGGTCGAACAATAATAAGTTAACAAGCAATGATCAAAACATAATTGTACGTGCTATACAATGAAACTTTGAGGAAGAAGACAGTTATTTAAGTCTGTCCATTTTTTCATAAGTCTGAGTTTTGATAGCTCTTCTAGTGTGTACGTATATAACCGTATCGATCTACTGTTTAAAGAAAAGTAAACAGTATCACACCCTCTGACATCAAGTAACTACGTATTTTTATAAAGCCGGTAATTCACATTCTTGAGCCTATTAAATATATTAAAAATTACATTCCCTTCATAAATAGACATTACGTTTGTCCATTTGTGATATCAAGCCTAAATAAATATTTCGAATCTGGATCAAAATGGAGATCTAGAATAGAAAAATCTATTTAGGTCTTTTTGAGGCACATAAAAAATGTGGTTTCTCGAGTGGTGTATCCTCCTTTTTATTTGGCATCCGACCGATAGGACACCGGATATCTGATTTCAAAATGTGGTTCTGCATAACCTTTCTATGTATCCACTAAATTAAAGGTAAGGTATATATACACTGGTAACTTTTCATCGCAATTATTTGCGTAATTTTCTTCTGTACCTGAAAAAATATTTCAGAATAACGCTATATTTTTTTTAGAAAGACTTACAAACATTTAACTGTTATATCGTTAATGAGAACATATCAATAGTCAATGTAACATGGTACCTGTTCATAGTATGAACCCTGTAGAATATCGTAGTATTGGTTTTGGCTACGCGTGATTTTACAAAAGAGCTACCTTTAAGTTTCTTGCTCGTTCTTTTTGAAGGAAAACTGCTTTCCCGACGAGTGGTAAAATGTAGATTCGCACACAATTATGACGTACTTCAAGTGTTATTTTAGAAGTATATCTAAAAAAATAATTTATATGGTCTTTTGATGCCGTAATATCATTTAAAATCTATACTCGTGTTATCCTGACATCGATGTATGATCTCGTAAATAACTTTTGATAGTAGAAGTTACTTAATTTCTCCATGAAAAGGTGTAAAAGGCAGTTATTGTATCTAGTACTTCTCAATTGTAAATTGAAGAATTAGTTTATTTTTATTATTTCCGTATAGTGACTTACAGCCATTAGATGTTTTACAAATTTATCTGTCAATTGTTATTTGTTTTAAAGTAGAATATATTGACGACTTCACGGTTTTTTAAGCCACCAATAGACTACTAGTCTAGAAGCTTGTTTTCAGGATATACTATATATATCATAGTTAAAAGCGATAATAATGTTTACTTCGGCGGTTGTAGTAGCAAGACTATCGTTGATATTGTCGAAAATTTCCTCTTATAATACAGCTTCTAAGTGGTAATGTTTGTATTACTAAAAAATAAATAAAAGAACTTATAAATTAAATATTTACGTATATTTTTCATTTCAGATTTTTATAACAATAAATTTATGTATCAACAAACCGTTGCTGATCGCATTTTACATAGAATGTGATAGACAAAGTACACTTTGGATGTCGTCCAAGCCAGAGCCAGCACGAGCGGTGCTACATAGTCAATTAGTTAGACGTCGTTCGGGAATCCGAGACGATATATCTATTGTAAGACGCTTGTCACGTGTGCGATGCATAAAGAAAGATTCGAGATATGAGTTATTATTCATTACTGATTAATTCGGTAACACCTCGAATAGTATTGTTTATTAGCCATTAAATACGATTATTTATTACGAATACTCAGATCGTAAAAAGATATGTCACGGATTATCTGTCTATTTACATAAAAGGGAATATGAAAATACTTGACGCATAAAACACAAACACAATTAACGATCCTCACTAATCATAACAACTTAAGTTACACGTAACCTAACGATTTGGTAAAGAAAAATTCTTTATAGTTTAACTAAAAACAAAAGAACGTTCCGCGAGAGTGCGCAGACGGAGCCAGTCCTCGATGTCAACACTACAGTACTAATAACGTTATATAAGAGATCACAGCTGTCGGCGCGCACGCAGGCCGGCGACTACAACCCGCGCTGCGCACCACTATGTACACACGACATACGGAGGGCGCGTGCGCCGACTCAGGGGTGAAGCGCACGTGGTCCGAACAGCGGATACGACGGGAAGTAGGCCGCCAGCGACGGATGCGGAGGCAGCGGGAACGGTAACTGTGGCGGCATCAGCGGCGACGCCGCGCCGGCCGGTTTGCTGTACGGATGGAAACGCGGCGTGAGCGGCGATAGCGGCGGCGTCGGGTACGAACGCTGTAACAGCGGGTGTGCCGCACCCAATAGTGCCAGTCCCGCACTACTCGCCCCTACGGTGCCGCCACTGTCACCACTGGTCGTGTGTGAGCGTAAGTGTTGCAGTAGTTCGTCGGAGCTTGCGAATCGTTTGCCGCAGTAAGCTGTTTCGCCGCCCATCCAACTGCAAACGAATGGCAGCTGTGACGCGGCCGCTAGCGCTGCCAGTTGCGCATGAGCGTATGCTGCCGCAGCTGGGTGTCCTGTCAACGGAAACGGGGCCTTCGTATGATCACAATGGGCACAGCCCGCTGGACACGATGCTTTTAATAAGTGCGAGCTCAAAGAACAGCCCGTGCAATAAGGGTCACGACACGCGCCCAGTTCCGCACTGCCATTAGGTGCTTTCATACGCGCGTACGCCAGATAAGGGTTTAGGCCGTTCTTTAATGCATGGTGTTGGGCCGCCATCAGGCTGCTCGTCATCAGGTCGACGGGAAGTGGGAAACTGCCTGGTGGCAATCCACCTAAGAACGCGGACGAAGTCACGGGCACGCTCGGTTTGAAACTTGATGTGCTATCTTTGTTTTCGGCGGATGAAGTAGGAGTAACGAAAGCAGTCTTTCCTCCATCACTGGACTTGGTGGGTGCAGGTGAGTCGCGCTGTGGCGAAGGGCGCCCGTCTGATTTATCAGAAGGCGTTTTACGATGCGCGGGCGGTGAAGTCCGTGAAGAACAGCTTTGGTTGCTGGCGCAACGCGGAGTCGGCACAGATGCGGGTGCCGGAGTACCGGCTGCGCTACCTTTACCCGAGAGCGGCGTACGCGGATGCGCGCTCGAGCCGCGGTCCTCGGGTGTCCTAGTCTTGTCTCTCGCAGTGAGGCACGATTCGTAAGGCTTGAAACTTGGCTTGTTGTCGTGAGCGGGTGGCGCAGTCGGTGGCGAACGCTCGCGGGGTGTTTCCGCGTATTTGTGGCCTGACTTGACGCTCGCTTTCTCCGCTGCCGATATCAGCTTCGGATTAGGAGTATCAGCGCCGATGGCGCTACATGTTTGCGCCAGGAGAGCCAATGGACTTTTCTTGGCATCGAGCTGAAACAACAGCAAAGGAGCTAATCAATAAAACAAAAAAGTTAATTGCTAAAATTAAAAGCTATTGGACAAATGAATTTCAAGTGAGCGAAGAGTCAAAGAGTAGATAGGGCGAAGTTGCGGGGACGCGACCTATATTGTATGGTGGCATGATAATAACCGTCTGATTTCCATTCAGTTTGACCTTTCAATTGACAGCAGACCATGGGAAATCTTACTTTAAAAGAGTAATTTGTATCACTGGGGCTTGACGGTAAAGTTGCCATATTATCTGTTAGGTTGCACATGAAAAACCTCAGCAGGTGTTTTTTGTTATTGCTACAAAATTATTTGTAATATTTGTGTAGTTGTCGCTTTTAGGATTAAATATTTCATATGGACATTTTAAATATTTACGAATACATTATATTCCAGCCCATTAGCAATACGAAAGAACATTTCTCGAATGCTGTTAACTATTAAACACAAATTATTTTTAATATTCATTGCAGGAATTAACACTATTTTTTTTTTGTATAATTATGAGATGGATTAATTGTAAAAATAAGGGCCATTTCCCATGTTCATTCTTTTCGCTAATTTTCGCCTGCGACTCCGCTCTCATGGTACGGTATTCCGTAATGAATCACTTAATCTTTTCTATCGATCGCGTTCAACCCTGATCTTGATCTCAGTTTCGCTATCCATTTTGATTGAGATCTTTATTTCTATAAAATCATCTCAGAGATACGTATATTTTAACACCAAAAACACACATTACCGCTGAATTATTACGTTATGAAACAACTCGACTCCATTGTTGATGTTTCCTTGAACATTGCTATTACTCATAACCAATTAGTATACAGAAGAAAGCAATATCTTTAAGCGCATGAAGCCGCGGACAGAAGGTAGAAAACACTACATGTTACTCCGACTTAAAATTTTTATTTCTCACAAATTGGATTTTGAAGTGATTAAGTGGTTTTTGCATGATGTGCATTCAAACAACCGAATCGAATCCAAATAAAGATGTAGTATTTTGGATTTTTAATTAAAAAACACTGCTAATGAAAAATTTAGTTTTTAAAAATAACCCTAGAAAATAGTTAAACATCCCATTCATATTGTTTTTCATACTGATCGATGTTAGTAAGCCATAAATTTGCATGAACATATAATTGAAATTTCGTTTTAGCATTAAATCTGCGAGTACGAACATTAATATCCAGTCGGGTCTAAAAGGGGGCAATTACTCTAACTAATTTCCACCTCAATGGATAGCGCCTATCAAACATAGAACTAATTTATATTTACAACTAGTGCAACAGATATAGTTAAAAAAATATTTTGATAGTTAAGTACAGATATCATTTTCTCATTATTCTCTTGCTTACTAAGTACATAAAATAAACGATATATTTCACATGTCCAACAGTATATAAGACTGGGATTTGTATTAGTTAATATTCGATATAACACTCGAAACAAATCTCAAAGAGCTGATCCACCCAGGTGATATTTTTTTAATTTCCGATTACAAGGTAGAGGTTTTCAAGTTGTTCGACAGTTTATCAGTATTTTAATGCCATGTAATGTGCGTTAATTATCATATAATACATAATAATTTGTTCTAATGTCTTACTTCAATTCTTCGTCTTTTTATGCTATTAGTAAACATAATTTAAGATTTTTTGGTTCATTGGCAGATTTGTTTTTGATTTGACATGCATAGATAGTATAGATATAAAAATATAACTGTACGGTATTTTAGTTCCAATTTTTCTATTGATTTTAAAATATTTGAAATTATTTCAACGCGAATAGACACGGGAAAATGACTTCTGCACTTATGTTAAAAGTAAATAATTACATTAATTAATTATTGAGATCAATTGATGCAATTAATTACTCACAAAAATGGTTGTGCAGTGTATATATATCATGTCAGCACCGAAATTATAAGATGGCCTTTTTGACGTTTTTGGATAAACATGTATTTTATGTATGCAATTTAGATAAGTAAAAATATGTTATGTTCGGAGAGAAGATGAAAACAATTCTCACATAAATGCAATATACGTAGGACCATGCATTTTTCAAATGTAGACTGATTGACATTTGAGATAGAGATTTATTTTTATTGCACAATTCTTTTACATATATTTATTTTTATAAAAAATTGAAATGATCTGATTTGTTTCATTATAATGTCTTTAATTATAATACGAATTTTCCAAAAAATAAAAATCTTTGTTTTCGAAGGTACGACTAGTTCTTTTCTAATAAAATTAAATCTTTAGGAAAATTAGGTAAGTTCTTAGGTAAAAAGGGGGAGAGACTCTGAGAAATCTTATCTGATCTTAAATTGTGGAATTGGGGGTGTCAAAAATGACCGATAACTTTCACAATAAATGTCTCCTTACGGAGTTCCATTAAGTACGTCATTATACCAAATTCCAAAGAATTTGAAAATTAGAGTCTCTCAACCAATCGTATTTAGTTAGCATTACATTTCGCCAGAGGTTCCGGGCGCATCAACTCAGGCTACACCTATTAATATTTTAATTTATCATATTCCTATACTTGGCGTATCTCAGTACTACATACGTAATTCATTTCAATTGGATTCTAAGCAAATAAATTGCGAAAAAAAAATTATGCGGATGCGAGAATCTAAAAATCATTGTACAGTACAACGCGCGAAACCCTGCCGCTATGAAGTTAGTCGCGGAAGCGTCGCAATGGAGTCAAATAGGAAGCGCGCGGGGAGAAGAGGGAAGGGTCGGGGAGCGATAAACCTGCGTTTTGCATCATTCGCAAGCAATTCAGGCAAAGTTTCTTGTGTTGCACTGTAACTGCCATCAAAATGATTAAGTACCTCACTTATGAATTCTTAAATGTATTCAATGCGCAGACACGGATCATTCGCGGTTTCATGAAATGAAACGATTCCGACTGGACGAATCGCAAGCTGAGGCGTGCAGGACCGCGTTGTACCAAACACGCCAGTTTGTGTGGTGGATCGGCATAAAAAAGGCAATTTATGTGGCGGCATATCATCATTACAGTGTTTATAGGTTGTAATTATGAGTAAGTTTTCGTTTTTTTTTTTCCAATTAACATTTCATATATTTTAAAAACTAATAATTATGAAAGTGAAATTTCGAACACTCCCAACGAAATAGGTAACCATTATAACGCCTAAAAGGGCTCACCTTAGATCAAGTTTGAGGATGGCAAAGGATGGTAATATCTTGTTCAGGGTTTAGGATTCTGCATCTAAAATATAAAAAAAAAACAAGCTCTATGTGTAGACTTCGGTATCCGTTTTTCTGTCTGTTTAATTGTAATATAACATTATGTCATTCGAGAGCGTTTGTACGTCGTTTGAACATTGTAAATGTTATTAATCTTGCTTTTATTTAAATATTATGAACGACTATAATAAACGTATATTTCGTTAAAGTAATGCAACAATAAATCTAATTTAGATGTTATTAATGACATAAAAACGAGGAGCAGAATATTAGGGCTTCGTTTTATTTTATTCCACATGGTGGAATAATTGCGAACATTTTTACTTATATCTGGGCAAACCGCATGACCTGAAACAATCTGAAATTGTACAAGGCGTGATACATGTTTCAGTAAAAACGAAGTCTCATATTTGCATACAGTTTTAATATGATGTAAAAAGCCTTCCATCCTATTTTGCTGTCCAAACTTTTGACGGACCGGATCAACTTATCTTTAAATATTATATTTTACGAAACCCTAGTCGGTACAAACGTCGCATTGTGACGTTGCTTTTAAATTTTCACCAGCACAGATCTATTACGCACTGTCCTCTCGAAGTTTTCTCATGCAGATGTGCATAGCAGCAGTCTTTGCGTAATATGTGTAAAAACAAGTAGGCAAACACAGGTTCTGAAAATATACTTTAGGCTTTTGTTAATGTTATATCACCACACTTGTATATTTTTTAAATCTTTCAGGTAATAAAACTATGTATTTATTTTGAAGGTATTTGGATAGAATTTGCATCAGAATTTATTTTCAAATCAAAAATTTAAAGGTCCTTTTCTCATAGAAACCTAGAATGATTATAGAAATACTTTGTAGTAAATCTAAGTATATGTACGTCAAAACCCTGTTTCTCAAAAATGGCTTGTTAAAGTATCAAATTAAAATTAATATCGAATATTAATACCTATAGCATCAGAACTGAAAAAATGTTCTCGATTTTTTGTTAAACATAATAAAAGATACGGCTCTTTAAGACGTATTTGCGTCCCGATTACTGATCAACCCAAAAGCCATAATATACTTGTAGTTAACCTACAATCTAGATATTTGTCACAGAGGTACTCCTTTTGGTACACTTGAAAGGTCAAATCATCAATTTCCAATCCCGTTTGGAATTACGACAAGGAAAATGTTTGCGGTTAACCGCGTACAGCAAATACGGAGCACCCGTAGAGCAAAAGTTTTCTCTCCTCGCATTTTCGATATTGCACAGAATCTTCGGTGCACGACTCTAGTTTGCGCTTGTCTGTTTTTTTTTACGTGAAACGACTTCAAAATCGCACCGAAACATACGGGTACAAGGTCAGACAATTGGACCGTAACGAAAAGGTCTATAACGTCTTATTTAATAACTACGAAACTATTAGTCTTAAAAACATGAATCTAGTGTCATTAATTAGCTCATATAGTCAGCTCGGTGTTATGACCTTGATATAGCATCGCGTAGGGTCGGGCGGCGGGGAAGGGGTGTCGCGTAAAATGACGGAAACCGGCGTTTTCGCTTATTTCTATTTACTATAACTCACGACTTGCGTGTGTTAACGCAGTGTTTCTTTCGCGTATTATATAATTTATTAGAACAATCTATTTTAATAAAAGTAAACGTAATTTGAACAATAATTATAGATAAAAACAACCAATGGAATTGAATAAAAAATTATAATAATTCAGTATGACGGTCTTAGCCCGTGCCAGAGCCAGCCAGAAATGTCGATCACGGCTATCGTTGGACAGAGGGGGTTATAGGCCACGCAAAGGTATAGGACATTCAGACACTGAACGGTCAACGTTCAGTGTCTCTTTTGTACTAAAATTCTTAGAACGAATTAAGCCTTGTTTTCGCTTCAAACTTTAAGACTAAAATCATCTCGCTACGGCCACCAAACGATTTCTTTAATACTGTTTTGCTTTCAGGAATGCAATTATTTAGTTGTTGGAAATTAAACGTAATTGAAATCAAAATCTTGATGTGAAAAAAAGCAAAGACAATTATAACTGTACGTACTGTTGTTGTGATAGAAGATGAAAGAGTGGAATATCGTTGATTAAAATTGTAGACGTGGATTTTTTGAATTCAAGCATGAGAAAGATAGCGAAAAGCGTGATAACAGTGCAAATGCCGTAGGTATAATAACGGCACCTTGTCGTGAATGACAAAACCTTTTAGAGGGAAGCGCATCCTGTTCAGTGTTATAGTCATTGGTGTGTAAATTGCATCAATGGGTGTGGTCGTGAAAATGTTTAACAATAAGAATGACAAAAAAAATTTCGAGGGTTTGGCCATCTGCAATTGCGATAGAAGGGTAAATTTTAAATTGTTAAAAATGTAACGCCACACTATAGGAGGGGGGCATGACCACCCGCAACAAGGACACGGGGGGGTCATAAATAATGAAAATCATGTGACGTAGTTAATGGATGGCCCTTAATGGCATAACAATGGTAGTTCTGATAAGAATTTTAAGCCACTTGATTTCTATTAGGTAGGCACTTTTATATTTCTTTATATTTTCGGTGTGTTTATGTATTGTTTCTTGGTATGTTAGCTCACTTTTTTATAATATTGTATCAGAAAGTAAAATAATTTTAAACTTTTATCGTTTTAGTGCAAAAAGTTTCGAGTGTTTATAAACTTTCATACGATTCATTAACGCACTTTAATTCTCAAAGAGAGAAATAGAAGCCGAAGGTGGACGAAAGTTTTGGAAATAAAAAATAGCGATCGGAGAAACAGATTTTTCTTTCGTAATTTTGACTCGCATTTTGTCTACAAATTAATACAAAATTAGGTTTTTTCACAAATGAAAATAATTGGTAGCGATAGGATCAACAGAATTATTTTTATTTTTAGAAATTGTGCGTCATAATTTCCCTACAAATTAATACAAAATTATCATTTTTCTATTTTGTTTCAAATTTTTGAACATGCACAATTAAAATGTTTGATCGCAATCAGCCAATAGAAATTTTATTTTGGACTTTTGCAAGTTTTTTCTCGAAATTCCCTAAAAATTAATACTTTTTTTTTCTTAAGCACTTCGCAGCTTCATCACATGACCGCCCCCATCCATCCACCCCATTCACCAGAAGTTATCTGGCTGTAGATAATTAGTGCTACCTGTGCGAAGTCAGATCAGTAGTGTATAATAAAAAAAAAACAGTATAATGATCTCACTCATAATTTTCAGGAAAACCTAAACAAAATTCTAAATCTTTTGCAGAATAGTGATGATGAGACAATGTATATAAAATGCGTTATCATCTAAATTTTAGAGTATAGAAATCTGCCTACGCGACCCCGACTAGTAGGTACTAGCCTGTTTTAATTTTCATACAAAAACCCCCACTTCAGAATTCTTATAGGTATTAATTACGCTTTCTCTTAAAACTATTTGGGGCAGTTGCCAATAATTGTAACTACTATTACTAATATTTAATGTAGACATTGAGTCAAAGAGAAAGAGTCTAAGAAAAATTACGAAAATTAATAATAAAGTAGATAAATGTCCAAGTCACCAAAGTGGCGCTACAAGCGATTTAGGTGCGCGACGACACTGATCTATGCGTGTTCATAAAACAAAACTGTAACCGCGTCAATTCTATGCTTGGAGTGTAATATAGGTTTTACGTTTGGAGAGTCAGAGACCTAAGAGATCAAATAAGTATTTTAATTTTGACTGTGGTGTTAATTCATCGGGGCATACGGTAATTACATTTTTACATTAGGTAAACTAGTTACGTACATATCAATTACATAGAAGAATTTTTTTTTTTTGCTTTTCTTTTGCACGCTTCGAAGAGGTTGTCGACAAATTAATATCTAAACTTAGGTCATAAATCACCAACACCAGTATAAAAACGAATTCGATAATTGTTCCGAATCCTTGGATTGAGATAAATATAAACAGAAATCTAAATATATTTGGTTTGGCCACTTAGAAGCACTACCTATCCAAATATTGGCAACTTTAGAAAAATTTACTTGATTATTTTTATCAGTTTCAGATATCCGAGCTTATTGAACGCCACGCGGGCAAGTCTTCTTGTTTAATTTTGTTGGTAAATTTATTACAAAATACAACTTGTGATGACTATTATACAAAGTACCTATCGACGGATTGTAAGTTTTAATTTTTTTTTTACACTATTTTCAAAATCTAATAATTTTGCAATAATTCAATCTATTTTTTCCATTTTGAAAATAAAATATTTTCGGAGTAGGTGTCATTAGTTTTCTAAACATTTTAACGCGTTTTCCACTCCCACTCATAGATGGCGTTACAAGTATGAGTTTTATATTAAGGGCATTTTAATAGTATCGAGATACAAAACAAAAAAGTAAAACAAAAGAAACAAGAAAATTACGTTCTATGACCATGAAGGTTTTTGTACTTATTATTTATTGCTAGTATACTGCATTTAGTAGTTAATTATTTTCATGCCTTTATCTTTTGTGTGATTTACATTTCTTTCTAATTTATAACTGTTCTGTGGTTGGAAATGTTAGATATTTTTTTTTTTGTTAACACTGCTTTTGTGTAAATACCGATTTCGAGTCTGACTTGAAGAAAGCAGAATTA
This sequence comes from Eumeta japonica, assembly GCA_005406025.1. Classification (NCBI taxonomy): domain Eukaryota; kingdom Metazoa; phylum Arthropoda; class Insecta; order Lepidoptera; family Psychidae; genus Eumeta; species Eumeta japonica. The sequence goes on along the minus strand of BGZK01000433.1, from coordinate 260,861 downwards.
TATGTCGAGAAAAGCTTTGCCTAATGCATGGGACTCGGATCCAACTTCACCAAGCAATGTTGGTAATTATCAGAAAGTTAATTTAAATTTAGAATACTTCAAAATAGTTATTAAATCTGTTTAACGGCTGATTAACTTTTAACATAGGCCGGTGAAAATGGATCTATGTATTAACTTAATTACAGCATTGTAACAATGTTAAAAACTAATAAGTTTTTTGCTTTACGTGCCCGTAAGATTATGAAACACCGACTAAGCAACTCGGCGTCTGTCACAGATATTGGCCTTTATTTTAAATGATTGAAATTAACTGTAGTTGTAGGGAAAAGTTAGATTTTTACAGTTAGATTACGTAACTGCCCAAGTTTCTACTGGTCGAAGCTCTTTTTTGAAGCACGACTTCGAAAACGTAAATGCAAGACTTTTGAAAGAAAAAATAGCTTAATAAGGTAGCGACCTGCTGGTGCTTATGTGTGAATGTCGATAGGGGGTACGTATCACGAAGAAAAATCTGAAAATTATTGCAATTGCGATATACGACTTGTTATTAATAAGTCAAAAAATCGTAAAGTATTCCTGCAGCCACTAGGTACCCGGCTGCCTTTTGTCACCGAGTGATATTATTTAAATTTAATGATTGTTATGAACATTATTTTATTAAATTCTAAGTTACTTATATAAAATTGTATTAAATTGCAATTCCAACTCTAAATTTGAACAGTACGGATGTTATACCTACCTGACAATTCGGTCATAACCGAATTAAAAAAAATATATGGAATGTAATTGAGCATAAATTACATTGATAAGAACTATCTCATATTTACTTTTCAGTTTATGTTTTAATACATTGACTAGGCAAAATATTTCACCGAAGTATTATTCAAAAATCTAATGTTTCTTAACGTTGATAAGCTTAGAGTATTGACATTCAAAATAGTAAGGATTTGTTTTATATTATTGAATTTGGGAATGGAAATGCGTTTGTTTGATTTACGTAAATTTGGTTCAAAAAGTTATCTCTTCATAATTCACTCCTAGAACTTTACCAAACTTTGTTTGGAAATTGGTTGGCCGGTTTCAAATTATACCTAGATTTCATTTCTAATTACAAATCGCATTTTGTGATATTTACGTATGGTCTTCAAATGTATTAACGTCTTGAGATAGTATTTTTGTATACAAAACACTAATTTAAATACAATTCATATTTTTAAAAATTGCTACAATTTAGTAAGGGAGGTAAAAGTGGTGTTAATGTCAAATTATTATTAACTATCAGCTAAAATTTTATGTCAAGTTTCGTTGTTTATCAATTTTATAATTTGTTTCCGTCTTATATTTTACATGTTTAGTTTTATTTACTATCATTTGAAGTTTCTCGGATTGTTAGAATAAAATATTGGAAGGTTTTGGTCGTGTCAATTATTTTGTGATACATTTATATTACAAAGACAAGTGAATATAAAATACGTAATTTTGACAAAAATATTGCTTTCGAGTTCTATAATTACAGTGTTCTCGCCATCGACTCGGACACTCACCGTGGTCGGCAGCGGCGACAAGTAATCCGGCCGCAGGTACTGGTTGCTCGACGTGAGCATGTTGCTCCACACGGTATTCCTATCCTCTTCCAGGGTAAAAACTGATCGCCCACTCGCACAAACAAAAAAAAATTAATAAACACAACAAACACTGCAGCGGCAATCCAAAAGCTCGGTGTCAGCACATCTCGGCGACTCGTCACTCGGTGTCACACCGCTACAGACGAACTAACTGCGGGGCGGTCGGCGCGAGACTGACCGGCCCGCCGCCGGCGGTCGGGCCGCCCCCCGCGCCGCCCGCCCCGCGCGCTCGCGCCGCGCCATTTTTGCATTCTGTGTACTTTGCGGGAGCTTCGCCGCCTCATCCCCACCGCCGGCGCTCGACACCCCGTCCGCCGGCGGAGCAGCTTGCTGCGGGCGCCGACGTCGGCCGTCGGCGGCGGCTTTGGTGCGCGGTCGATGCAGATGCGTCCGAGATGCGTCGTCGTCGTCGTCGTGCGTAGCCGCGGGCGCCGCGGCTCGCCTCACCCTTTCACGTTTCATAAAACTTCAATATGTGCCTCGAGTTAAGATGCCTTTCGTCAGCATTTAGAGTTTAGTCGGTGGGATTCTCGGCTTACGTCGTGGAACTTGTTTTGAGTCGCTGTGAATTTGTTCGAACATATTTCGTGTGTGCACATAGCACTCGTATTCATTGCCGAGGTAGGTGGTATCGACTCGGTTTAGATTGAGTAATTTTTTCGTTTTACAAAAATTAACACATTTATTTTTACTACTGAACCTCGTTTCTATTTAACAAAAGTACAAGATACACTGTCAACTCAAATCTTGTGCTAGTTCTTTGAAACCATCATTTTTATTTTGTCTATGTAACCCTAATATACATCATTATATCTACAATTATTTACTGCTTATTTAGATGCATTTGATAATAAAAAGATATAGTGCCGTAACTGTTGAGTTAGTCCAAAACATTTTGATGTGAAACATCAAAACGCGTGTTAGACTGGAATAAAACCAAAACGTCTCAAAATTCAGGAGACGTTTAGTTTTGACCTACGCCGTGTGCCGCATTGTGATGAAGCTTTTTTAAAGCGATAAACAGTGACCTCTATTTTAAAAATTTCATCATTGTTTACTAAGTTTCCAAAACGAGTGATAATGTATATTACATCCAAAATTTACGTTTAATATTTTAGAAATCTTGAACATCTTCATTTCATTCGCGTACATCTGCAATCCTCATCTTATCTCAATTATAATAATACAGTATACAACAGTTTTGATGTTTCACACCTGCCAGGTGTCTCCTGACGCACACATTTGATTTTTTTTTATTATGAATTATACCATCACTAATAAAAAACAACTTTAGAAGTGATCTTATATCTCGGAATCACTTAAAACCTCTAGATTCTAACTACCCCACTGACCTAATTTAAACACACACTGACGTAATCCTAAAAGGCGTTTGCTTAAAGATTTTTTCCTTTCGCGATGTCGAAGAAATGCTTACTCCCATAACAATAAAAAAAAAACCGTTCAACATTTGGATTAATAACCAACAGTCACGGTACACACAAACGTCAAAACACGGAGCGCTCGCGCACAAAGGCCTTCACCCCGGCCCCGCGCGGCGGGCGCCGGGCCCGCTCAAAGGGAACTAAATGGATTCTCATTGAACGATCTAATCCTCGGTGACGCTGCAGTTAAGCTGTTCCATGCAGGTACAGCGCGCGCGACTCCATAGTGTGCATCTTTTTTTTTTAGTGCACCAAGACTGTATTTTCTTTTTCGACGTAAGTTTATTGTCGGTCAATCGAAGACGCATTCCCGTTTGACAGTCATTCCAAATAACGTCCGACACAGTGGAGATTGGAATTGTGCCACTTCGAAACACGAAAAATACGCAGATTATATTAAGATTTATGTATTTAATACGTTAACAAAATATACATTGTTGTACACTAATTTTAATTATACTTTTAATATTCAAAAAGATAATCAACATTATAAAGCCATTTTTTTCTCCTTTTTCAAAAGTTAAATTGCGTTATGTTTTATAAAAAGGGTTATTTGGAAAAGATTTTCGTTTTACAGTGCTTACTATTTATAAATTAACAATACAACCGAACTTATCGTAGCTAATTAATATGGATAATGCGTATAATTACCTAAGTAAACATTATAAGCCGTTGTGACAAATGGATTTTCAGCAGCTAATTTTTTTTAGTACAAATAACTCGTGTCACTTTCCTAGACGGCACATAATTTCATTCGTACACAAACAATTTAGCAATCGTTTTGTACATACTCGCTAGTTTCGGGCACGTAAATTTGATGTTCTTTAATTTGCGAATTTATTTTCTAAAGTTTTTCTGGAGTACCCGTACTTTTTTGGTCGTGATTAAATTAGTATAAAGGAAATTTAGAGTTGATTAAAAAAAACCGTTCAACTCATAAAAACAAAATTAACACACAAGTAGAAACTTATTTCGTTTTGTTTTAAATTATAGGTCACTTGAAATTCGGATGTTGTCGACATTAATTATTTTCATATCATCTAAATATGCACCACAAACGGTCGAACGGCCAATCAGTGAGACGATAACTACGTATTGAGTTCGTTTCACGGCATTCTGATAGAAGAGGTTGCGCGGGCGCAGCGCCGCGCCGCGCAGCACGCAGACGCCACGCGTTTCAAAGGCGCCGACGAGCGGGCGGGCCTTTGTAGCGCCGCCCGCGCGAATCAAGTTACGCTCTTCTGACTATACACAAACCAGCTACTGACTTGTTAATCGGACAAAAATAAGTTTGCAGTTCTTGAATATTATATAGTCGAGTAAGGTGACACATTTAATTAACTTTCATTTTTAAATCCTGGTTTATAAAATAATAATAATAATACTATCTATACAGATCTCGGTCATGTTAGGCAAAACTTAAAACCTGAAATAAGGCACTTATAGTAAGGTATTCGATTATGGTACCCCTTAATTATATTCAGCAGAAAAAAGCTATATATACCGGCTCTCTAACAATAGTTCAAAATAATATAAAATGCAAAGAACGTCCAAATATTGTGAGCTTATCTGTTGAGCGAACTATTGAAGTGGCCTGCTTAGAACTAAAGCGGCTTATAGAATAGCGTATACAGACCTCCAAAGTCATCATATGAAGTCTTCGAAAAGGAATGCATGATATTTTGTACAAAATAAGTAATAATAATAAATTTATTGCTTTACGAGGAGATTTTAATATAAATTTATTGGAAAATTCGTGTCTATGTACTAGAATTGAATTCTTATTCCAATGTCACCATTTAGAGAATTTACGTTTGCAACCGACCAGGTTCACAGCCACTTCGTCATCCTGTCTCGATAATACATTCACGAATATTAAACCAGAATTGAAGTCACTTATAAATAAATTATCATGTCACTATTTTGGGTAACTGGTTTTGGAAAATAACTTTAAAAAAATATAAAACGTAAAATCAAAATTGTATCTATGAACACTGGTCGTCTTAAGTAGTTTAGAAATAATGTACTAAAAAAGTTGTTTAATTTATCGTATTGTAAGGATCCTAAGTTGTATGCTTCACTGTTGACTATAATCAGTTCTGAATGCAGCAATTAGTTTAGATAAAAATATATTATTAAATGTTAATTCTACCTTACCATTTAGTAATTCGGCGATAGTGCTGGCGTAGATTAATGCACTGTCAAAATTGAGTAAAACAATGTTTATTTCCTCAACACACGTACAAAGCTTTAAAGTAATTTCGCAGTCCAAAAGAAAGACCCATTAAAAAGCTCTTCCCCTCTTATCACAAAGCACGCCAAGTTAAATAGACAATCTACCTGCAAACAATCGACCGTAACGTTTCCCGAAGTTAACAGCTTAAGCGAGTATCAAAGTTGACCTCTGTCTTATCCGGCGCTGCGTGCCGACAGAGGCCGCGGCGGCCGCCCATCGATCCGCGCCGACAAAGGGCGGCATCGTAAAACCTTCTGTGCGCTAAGTCCCGTTTAAAATTTACACGGCGTAAAATGGCACGCTGTAAAGGTAACACGCGCTTTTCATTCACGCAAACCGGCGCCCTACCTGGCCGAGATAGCGGACGTTTTTTTTTTTATGACTTATTTGTGTCTTCCTACATCCCTCGTGGCCCGTCTCGACATTCTCTTTTGTATTAATTCTTTGTAGAAAATAATATATTTAATATTCTAATTCAACCCAAAGTTGAAGAGTGCAATGGGAACTAATACTTTGATAATCGATTAGACAGTGGTGCATCAATAAACAGAACTAAAAATCAGTTTAATTTTCTTAAATACACGTCAACACGAAATATATCACGCGAGACTTCTTTTGAAGGAGATCCGTGACAATTGGAAGCTTATCTGTGATTTTAATATAGTATTAATATAGCAAAATTTCTATGCCAAAAACAATTTTCAATATTAAGACACTGACCGCATTTTGAGTTATAAAATTTCATCGGTTAAGAGAAAAAATTTGGACAATTCGAATTCAAATCTTCTTTCAATTTTTATTAAGAACAAAATTAAAATATTCTGCATCAGAATTTGGACATACAGAATATTTTCGCGTGATGATGTTATACGATTTCAAATGTCGATTAAAACCGAACCAATCATTCGAAAGACTTCAAACAACGTTCAAAGACAAAAGTCATTCTAAAGCTATTCTGTTTGCCGTCGGTGCAATAAATTTAAGTGCGGTCGGGCGACTGGCGGACCAAGGCCAATAGTGGCCGCCATTTAACGCCTATTATAGAATACAACTTGCTGGCAGTCAAAAATGTAATTCAAGAGAAAAGTCGAATTACATATGAAAAGATTCAGCATATGCTGAAGATTGGTGTGTCTGCGTGAAATTCTACGAGAGCATATTCGCGCGAGGAGGACAGATTCAAGTATGTAGGGTACCGCAAAATCTAACACTAGTTAAGAATTGGGTTCCGAGAGTATGCCGTCGTGATTGCCATGTCAAGAGGCCCTGCTATTTAGAGCAGACTTATTTCGGTAAGTTTACGATATTATTACACGTGTTAAATCATGGATTTATCAATACGATCCAGAAACGAAACGGCTGTTTCGTTTCTGGATTTGGAAAAATGGACCGACGCCCATCAAAGTGAAGCGAAATTCAGCCAAAATGTTAATAGATTTTTTTTTTGCATCAACGCTGAATGATATGTTACGAAATGTTTGGCAGAAATTTTTATTGCTGTGCGCAGTAAGCGACAGAATATTGGCTTCCGTAGGCTACAACCTCATCACGATAATTTATTCGCGTCCTCGGCACTCTAAAAAAAAAGGGATTTCCGGACAACGCACCGTTCAACCCTATAGGTCGCTGTCCATACTGACCCGATTTGGCATGTGTGACTTCTTTTTTCTCCAGAATGATCAGTCAAGGAAAAAACAGCCGGAAGACGACGTTAGAAGAGGTGTCCAATGCAAATCGGGAAAATGTGTAATGAAAATTGATTAATGCAAACTTTGTATGAAATTTTGTTCAGTCGCCGACGGAAAGCTGTTTAAGGAGATATGAAAAAAACGAGTGGTGTCGTGGGACACCAGGTAGGAACGAAGTTCCTTCGGCTAATGTAGAATCGACACAATTTGCAAAAAAAAAATTAAGTGTTATGACAGGAATATGTTTTATTATAAAATGCTACTTAAATCGTTTGGTGATCGTAGTAGTGGAATTATGACATTTAATCCTTACTATCTGTTCTTCAATCATCTTCATTTTCTGTTCTTATTGTTAATTCTATTTTCGAATAAATTTAAGATTATTATGATTTATTTCTTATATTTTACCGACATATATTTGTTCATGGAAAATAACCCCGACCGATTCTAGGTAATCGCGCGAAGTCGTAAACAAGTCGCGCGGCCTCATGCCAGCCGTGCCCGGTGTGATCCACCAATCAGCGCTCGCCGTTCGCCGAGCTCGCGTCACCTTACGCCAATAAACGCGCAGTAAAATAACGACATATCTAAAAATATACGACTGTCGCGCCTGCGCACGTCTCATTTAACGGTTTTATTCCACGGACTTTTTCTTACGGTTTTACTATCACATTTTTTTTCAGTTTGGTTGCACAGCAAAATCCCTATCTCCTCCAATCCCGCCGTAAGGAACTTCGTTCCAATAAAAAAAAAGTAACCTGTAGTTATATCTCTCTGTGGTATCTAAAATTCGCTTTGTTCCCCACGTAATATGGACCAAATACGACTCCAGATTCCGACAACACACATATATATATACACACAGTTAAATGGACACGTAAATATACTTACATATATTTGTTTGTTAATAGTATTTTTTAAGGCAATCACTATCTTATTACAAGCGCACACTTGCATGTAAGAAAACCAGAACATTTTTTTCAACTATAATACATTATCTACAAATATATTCATTGTTTGTACAGATAGATGAGCACCAAACATCATAAGACTCCCTTTGTCGATTTCCTCGTGCACGGTGTGACAACGGTCGGGAGGAGCGCGTGTCCCCGCAAAGCGTTCTCGGTTCTCACGTTAGCGAACATTAGCATTGTCTAAAGCGCTCCGATGTGGAGCTGCGACTTAGCCCCGGCGCCTCGGCCCAGATAAGCTGGTCTGTTTGCATAACGCGCGCCGTGCGCGCACATGCACTCTGTACACATACATGCACACATGCGACGCTAGTGCATCGGCTTTAGCGAGATTTTCCATGCTGTGCTCGAATGCCCGCGGCGCCGTGGGACGGGAAGTTGCATGGTGTCGAGCCAGTGAAATACGTCATGTAAAATTTAACAAATTTTCTTACGCGAGTTTTCTCCCTCGGCGGATTCCTTGTTTATTTCGTTTGACATATTCTTTTTAATATACCTTTTATAGGTTTTTTGAACAGATTTCCGGTTTAAATGTATTAGTAAAAAAAATGCAGTGGGTAAAAACGAATGTAACATTAAAAATGTTTACAAATTGTTAATTTTAATTCAATAAGGCAAAGAAACAAATCTCTATGTCAATATGTTACATAATTATTAGACTTTGGGCATTGTAATATTGTTTAAATCAAGATTGTGAACATTAAGAAAATACAATTTGAAATCTGTAATAGTCACATTTTCTTTAAAAGTGAAATTCATGTACGTAAAAAGACGTAGATTACTCTTAACTATTATTAAATATCGTTATCATATTAGTTTATACTAGTACTATTTATGCTTATAGTCAAATGAAGTCGCTCAAGAATACTTAGTGTTTTATCAGAAATATACGTATAAACATTTTTCCTACGTAGGTGTCCTAAAGCCTTCTTATCTACGAATATTCCCGAGCTGTCAGTAATTACTTAAACAAGAGACTTCGCATCGCCGGCCCCCGCGGAACGGAAGTAACCGAAGAGGGGAGGTTAGTCAGCGGCGGGCGGGCGCGGCGCGGGCGGCCACGTGGCGTGTCCTCGCCGTATTTATCGCCCATCCCGCGAGAATTATCTCGCACTCCCGCTAATTTATACCGGCGCACCGGCCTCGCCGCTCCCACTGATTTGTGGGTACCTAGCGAAACGCAGTCGCGAGTTTGTCGCAGCAGCGAGCCGGCGAGGAACGCCGCTCCGTCGGTCTGTCTATGCACGGTCTCCGTGCCTTCTTACATGGTTTGCGGTCGGGCGTACTGCGCGGGATCAAAGTAATTTGATTAGCTACTAAACTGTAATATTTCATTTTTGTGAGACCGAAATAGAATAATAGCTGAATATTACCGCCTAGGGCGGCGGCGTGGATTGTATATGAAAAATCTTGTGATGTTCGTTGAACAGAGAATTAGTCGAGAGATTGGATTAGTAAGAAAGTTGTGTGAGTGAACTCATAAAATACATAGCGCTGCCGTCTTTATGAATATATATTTATGGCGTCTTTACAAATTTATGTGATTGCTTATAAATTAATCGACAGAATTGTTGTTCTTTCGGAGATGAAATTATACATCATTTCATTTTCGAACTATGACTGCTGCTTAAGCAATGGATGATATTGACATTAAAGGAAAATTTATAAAAGCAATGATTTATATTATTTATTATTATTTTCAGAGTAAATGACGTTCGGGAACGAAACATACCTTTATACCCTAACACATCAAAATGAACATCGGTGTTTATTAGCAAATTTGAATTTCCCTCATAAAGTGGTAATTTGATAGCAGCCTCTGAACGAGATATCGTAGTGTTATTCTAATGGTTCCGTGATTTGTTTTGATTTAAAGTAAAACATTTTTTTTTTTCCATTTATAACTCGATTCAGTCGATGGATCATAAAAAGGAACAAATTAAAACTATCTATTTTGAATATCTAATTGTCAGTCATTCAATCTTTCATTGGATCGATCTGTCATCTGTTCTTTGTGTCATATTGAAGATCACTTTTTTTAAATATAAAAAATTATGGGTATTCTTTTTCTGATTATAGTAAAGCGTCAGGACAGGCATTGTGAAAATTGAATTTCCTTCAAGAAAATGTAGAAAGAAAGAAGAACAAAAAAAACCAAACAATCTTCTGTCTAATATAAGTTTTTATCGTTGGATTCTCTTAAGCAACGGACAAGATGTGATGTTTTGTTCAGAGAAGAGATTTGTAAAATCTGTTATCCCGGTTAAAATCAGTGGTACGTGTCTATGGTGGTTCAAGGATCCCTTTTATAACCTACGCAAGAGTAGATGTTTGAATGCGCAGACGCCTGTTAGGAAGTGTACAGCGTTCCATTTCTGAGGCACTCTAAGCCTGCAATATTTTTGCTAAGACACATCTACTTGTACTGCCTGTTGCCGAGGTTTCACCACAGATGAGAATCCCAATACCAAATATGTATAGGTGGTAAGCGAACCCAGTTCAATGTTCGAAATCAGGTACCTTAATCTCTTTGTCCAATAATAACCATCTTTATTAACTCTCCGTGCAAAGAGGTTCTATCAAATTTATCTGAACATTTGATTGATACATCATTCAGTTTGATTATACAGGAATCTTTTCTCGGGACTTGTTGTCGGTTGGCGCCCATTAATTACATTATAATTACGTGTACAATGTTTATCATAAGTCTTAATTGATAAAACAGTTAGGTGTTTTAGACCTGAGTTGGAACCCTATTATATGTCAGAGGTCACATAAAAAAAAGAACCATACACCTGTGTCTTTGAATACAATTAAATATTCTGTATTGTATCTTTGTGCCTTTCATTCACTTATATTGATAAACTTGCTAATGAAAAATAGACCGATACAATACTCAAATGTTTTACACCCAAATGGTATTGTGAAAAACACTGTTCACCCCCGTGAGGCGCATGTGTAAACTTGCGTCTCACGGCGTTTTGATCTATTATATATTTTATTATCATATATTAATTTTAAGACTATCAATAGTGTTTTGAGTACTACAGTAATTATATACATTTGAACATGTGGAGTAATTTTTACATGTAGTTGAAAAGGTTTTAAAACAGCATTTTAATGTCATTTAGATGAAAGGAAAAAACTATTTTTGCCACTGATTTTCATATAGAAATAATCCGGCAAGGGTTGTCCTTGCAGGCCAGCTATGAAATTTCGAGCTCTTTTAGTTCAAAATTATTATCGCATAGATTTAGGTGTTCTTCAAGACAAAGAAATAGTTTGGGTATTTTCAACTTCTTCGATATCTATTCTACAGTATCCTTTTTCGAAATTATTAAATACGTCGTAACATTAAAATAAAATATTAATTTTGATACATTAGTGAAAGATGATATTATTTGTATGATATGAACGGGTTTTACAGCCTTAGCAATGAAAAAAAATATCGAGTACAAAAGAAGATTGGATATTAAATTAATTTAAAAGTTACTTTGAAAAAATAAAACTTTTTGAAATCTAGACGTCGAAGACGATATATCCTATGATCGAATCACCAGATAAGAGCAGCGCTTGCGTCATACAAGTCAGTTTTATAAACGTAAAAATATTTGAATTTCAACATTCGATCAGATTAAAAATCTAACTATTATTTCGAAAAACACTGAGAACGATACCTCTTGAACGAGTCAACCTATTTTGTTCCCATCTTTGCAATTTGACGCAGTTTTGTTTTATGGGAATAGAGCTGATTATTGGCATCGACGAACAATTTACGTGGGCGAATCGGTTCAAATTGCCCGAAAACCTAAATTGACCGTCACTCTTTTAAATATTATAAAATGCATTCCGATAAGTCTATCTCTTTACAGTTTATCTAAAGTTTACATTACGCAAGCACGGATGCAAGCACGCACGCACAGTAAAGTTTTTTATTTCATAACGTTGATATCAGTCGAAAATTCGTTTTTTAAAAATCTTTAACTGAAAAACTGAAAGTAATGTTTTCTCAAATTTAACAATAATTGCTCAATATTCTTAGTAGGAAACTAAAAACGAAATTAACAATGAATGATTATTAGTTAATATACATTATTTAAATATGTACAATTTTTGTCTAGGTATGCGAACCGACGTCTACAGTACAATTTCGAGCTGTTTATTATATATAAATACATAAAAAATAATTTTAGAGCAAAATATTAATGTTATCGTGTTCTGCTTAAGCGTTCATTCGTAACTCAACAGTGATTTGACTAATTTTCGCGATATCAGATATCCGCATGCTAAGAGGAAGACTCTAGACTTCGAATGAATTTCGGGTTTTGATACGCGGTGACCACAGATGAATAGAGAAGTACATTTGAATAATAGAATTGACACTGGTAAGGTGGGCGACAACGATGTAATTAAATTCAGAACGGCGGCGCGGGCGCAGTAGCGCCAATTAGGCACCGCGTCGCAAACGCTTCGCCGCCAAACTGAATTCCGGGAATCGTTGTTCACTTAATTGCTGGACTGATTGCACCGAATGGTGCAACATTTTCGAAACTATAGCGCTGTCAATAGGAGCCTTTCGACGATGTTTCATTTAATTCTATAATCACAATTTACGCGGAAACCACGATTGCCACTGCAACTATTGTATAAATAAGTATTGTATGAATATTAAAAATCATGGTTATTCAAATAATGGAATTTTAAATATGTATTTTATACATAGTTTGCACATTTGTTGCATTGTTTTACAGTTATGATTATTTAAGTGTTTTTTCTTTTATTATGGTTTGTGTAAGTAAATATCCTGCAACGTTAAATAATTTGAATTGAAATTAATAAATAAAATATGCTCTGAGAAAGCACAAATTAAAAAAAATCATCAAGGGAAAAATAATAATAAAATATGATACATGATAATATTAAATATGCCTTTTCTGTAGCAATTTATTTCGTAGGTGGGTAAATTAAAAATGGTGTTATTAATAGCCATATAGGTAAGTAGATTTACAACATTGTAAGAGATATGTACCAACTCTATTTGTTCTGTATATAAAAACGTATAAATGCGACTTACACAGCTGTTTAACGTTTTACATCACAACCAAAGTAACTAACTACCGTACAACAAGTTAGCTATTATTTAAAGTTGACAAATTAATTAAGTACCTTACAATTTGCTTAGTAATCTCGTGATTGTTTATGTCACCGACCATAGGAACGTTAGAGATATGTAAGAGTGTCGGAGGGCGTTTTTCACGAAACAAACAAAATGTCTTATCTGTTCCATAAAAGCGATTACCACTTCTATACCTTATAATTTATACAATATTGTTTTGTTTTGCATCGATGGTCGTTAAAAAAGCTATGTGAATATGGGTCGTTTTTCATTTAAATTATTTACATAATTTTTATTTTTCGTTCTGCTTTTATCTATGAATGCCATTTGAAGGTGTTGTCGGAAATGATCGATGTATTTTGTATTCAATGTTTTTCATCTTTGTTTATCACGCAGGTATCAAATTAAATAAAAAATAAGTATTTAATAATAACCCGATAATGTCAGTAATGTTGTAATTTTAATTAGTTACATAACCTTAAATAGTTGGTCAGGTAACCATAGCACAAACGCATACCCCCGCATTAGGAACTTCCGATACAACTGTTGAATCCGCACCGTCACTGTCAGATCACATTTCGTATTCAAAGAAATCTGATCCTGCACCATTCGCTGTTTCACCTGCTCCCTACCGGTCGGCCGGCCAGGGCCTCCTGCGCCGCCGCCCGCTTGGCAATCAGTCGTTGCCGACGGCCGAGCAAGCTAATTTAAGAACAGCCTGCGTCAGTTCCAGTGTGCCTGATCAAACACAATGTTCATTACTTCTAAATCTTAAATCTCTTTACCGATTATCACTTTGAAATGTCGACACAATGTTTCATTCCAATAGGCGCGTGTTTTTTTTTGTATCACCTACGTAGTATAATTTATCCAAAACTTTGTCCGCATATTTGTACCATTGAATTTAACCACTGCACCGATTCTAAAAATTCTTGCACTCTCTGCAAATAATACATTTTACGTTTTATTTCGTTACGAGCATTTGCTTCGGCTTTGTTAGAATCGAGAATCGGAACCGGGATCGAAATCGAGAATGACAGCGGGACCGAAATCCGGCGCGGGACGGGGACCAGATTTAAGGATGTGATTGGGATTGCAGTCAGAACTGGTACCGGGATTAGAATTCAGAGCGGAATAAAAATTGGGCTCGACAGCAAGATTGATACGTATTAAAATACATCGAGGCCTTAGTTGAGTTTTAGGTCTGGATCAGATTCAAGAACAAAATATTGTCAAAATAATACTCTTAAATGATATTACGTAATCACCAAAAGAATGCAAAATTTGAACAGGGGATTTAATGTGATACTTTAAGAGTTGTTTAATTAACACTTTCTTAAAATGGCGGATGACAGTCTTTTTGTAGTAGTACTGTAACAATCAATTTATCAATCAATTGTTAATATAAAAGTTTAAGCTTCGGACCTGACCATGATTCGTACTTTAACGAAGGGACGAGAAAGTTAATTACATCTATGACAATAAATAAATTAGAAGGTGACTTGTACACGCTGCGGAAATACGTATAATAAAATAAACATTTATGATAACACAGTGCCAATGAATTACATAGGGCGCACTTAAAATTTTTGGGAATAAATGAGAAAAAATTACTATGAATGGTCAAAAATGAATTTATTGTATCTCAAAATATTTTCCGTTAGCATAAATGCACTTTTTCATACGCATAAACCAATTTTCAAAACATTTATGCCACTACTCTCTGGTGACTTGGAAACATGTTTTTCATACTCTTAGATTGCTTCGTCTGGTGATGAAAGTCGCTGACCGCGTAATTGGTCCTTAATTATTGCGAACAAAAGAAGTCACATAATGCCATATCAGGACTGCCTGCAAGATTGCTCATAAGTTCTACGTTTTTTTCCTTCAAAAATTTATTTGTCTGTTTGGGCATTAAAGTGGAAGTAGATGATACGACGTTTATGGTTTTACGAAATTCGTCAATAATTTCCAGCAAAGGAAAAAGTCTTGTACGAGTCACTGTTTACGGTACGATAATTCTCTAAAGCAACAGTAGCCACGTATCCAGCTTTATTAAAAGAAGAAGCAATCATTTAGAGGCAATCGGTTAGAGGTACTTTGCTCGCGCGTCACTTTGGTTGGTTTCGACTCATCTTGATAAACCTATATGGTCGATTGCTAATTTGTTTTGGGGTCGTAGCAATAAATCCATATTTCGTTACCTGTTATTATGTATTAAACCAATTGAACGCCCTTTCCTTAAATCAGGTAAGCATAGCATTACACTAAGTGACGCGGTCCGTTTTTTGAGCCTCAGTCAAATTGTGTGGGATCCATCGCAAAGACAGCTTTTTCATACCCAAATCTTTGTGTATGATTATCTGTATTTGACTTATGCCTATGCCTGAGGATGCCCGAGTTTCATGGTCGGTCACATGTCTTTCTGTTTCGATCATACGGTGCACAACATCCATGTTTTTGTTGTTCATAGCGGTGGACGGACGACAATTATGAAATTTGTTACTAAAATTGACAAGACCGCGCTTGAATTCTGAAACCAGTTATAAATAGACGTCTTACATGATGATTCATCGCCAAGAGCAGCTCGAAGCCGAGCAAGGCTATGCTGAGCTATTAAATTACACAAAATCGTAAAAAATCACACCACAAAAACTTTCATGACTTAAATTCATAGTGATGAAGACACACAATTTTTAAAATGACGCCATAATGTAAAAACAATTGATAATTAAATGAAACAAACTATACTTTACAGCCAATGAGCTCCATTTTTAAATGTCGTAATTACTTTTTAACTTCCCGCTAAGAAAATTGAAAATATTCTAAAATTTTCGGGAAGTTATTGGTTTCACCCCATTTTGCAAAAATCGAGTTCTCATCAGATCTCGGCGTTCTGAGGGTCTAGGAAGCTTCCCTGATCATCCCTGAGATGATGTCCGTATGCTGTGTGGATGTGTGTGTGTGAGTATGTGTGGATGTATGTAAACCTCTTATAACTTTTAAACGGCTTGACCGAATCGAGCCCACTAAACGGCGTTCCAAAGAGTTTCACCAAATTTAGATTTCCTGACAGTTTGGGTCGATTTGGACACGTAGATTCTGAGAAATTTTCAAAAAAACTAAGAAAAAAAATTTTTTAATAGTGGTTTTTTCAAAATAACTTTAAAATGGCTTGACCGATCAATTCCAAATCTAATCAGCCCTTAACCTATTAAAACCACGTCGATTGCCGTAAACCGGATCAAAATCGGTTGATTCGTTTGCGAGAAATCGTTGTCGAAAGAAATCGAAAAAAACAGTTTTTTTGGAATAACTACGAAACAGCTTGACCGATCAATTTTAAATTCTAACCAGCTTTTGACCCTGTAAAAAAACACGTCGATTGCCGCAAACCGGTTCAAAATCGGTTGATTCGTTTGCGAGAAGTCGTTGTCGAAAGAAATCGAAACAAATCGTTTTTTTTTGAAATAACTACGAAACGGATAAAATTAGCGGAAAGTTGCAGAGTTGGCCTTTAGGGTCAACTGTTTTCCACATTTTTAAATATTTTATATGTAAGTGGTCAGTTATAGAAACTTATAGTGCGCTCCACGTACCTCGTGGGCTCAACTGCACCGCTCGCCAAATCATAAGCGAAGTACATAAACAAAGTACAATCAGTACCAATCATCTGCTCACTAACTAGAGAGAGTTAACGTGCTGGTCGACAATATTTGCAATTATTTTGCAGTAACTACATAAGTACACCTAAGTATGTGGTTTAAACAGCTTCAAACGGGAAAAAAAAATATGCCATAGCATTAGATGCATCTTCTGTGGGCGTCAACTGCTGCGTTGAATATCTACAGAGATCTTAAAATTATTAAAAACCTTTTGCAAAGAACACTACGTACATTTTAAGTTATCTTCGACTTTCTTAAATTACACCGAACCCCGGGTATGAATTTTCAAAAGACTACTGTGGCTCATAATACACAAGGTATAGTTCACAAAAAACTAAAAATGGTTCTGGCGTAACATGATACGGGAGTCCATAGTTCCGTGGACATCTATATCCTTTACTTTTATGAAGCAAAGCTTATTAAAACGTCAGATGTTATATTCAGTCAAATTAATAAAGAATTAAGTGTAAATTGTTCGTTGGTATGGGTTCGTAAACGTAATTCAAAATCACTTTGAAGTTCATATTGTTTGAACTTCTTTATTCACGCAATTCTTCGTAAGTTATAGGTTACGCAGAGTAATTCCTGTGTCGTATGGTAACTTCCCGTCACCGCAGTGCACGAACGCGAGCGCTCGCCCGCGGCGCCGCAACAGGCGGTCGATTTAATTGCGCCACCCCCTCACGGCGTATGCGTTAAGTTCCGAAATAGACGTCTGCCTTGGAATTGATAAGGTATCTGTATAACTGTTGACACCTGTTCTGTTACAGCTGAGATAATATTTACTCGTTAGAGCAATATGAAACGTTGTTTTAATAAAATAAATTAATGCGTATTTTTTTTAGATAAAAATAAATCAATATAATCTTCGTTTATGTACATAAATATACAATTTCTATATTTTAATGACAAATACATGTAAAGAGATACAGGATCGAAATAAACGTGAAAATTGAATAACTCAAGTCATACATTTCTCGTTCGAAATACAATAATCATATTCATAAATCTATACAGTTATTAACATTATACAAAATTAGTTATTTTTGAATGTATACTTAATCGATGCTGTTTAATACAATCTCACTGTGATTTACTAAAACGACTTACTGTAATCTGATGGCATATTAATTTGCGAAAGATATTCATCTGTCACCAGTAAAGTTACTATAAATGATACAATGTAGTATTAAAATTTATAAGCCATTAGAAAGTATTCGTCTTTATGCAAACATAATGCAAATACGTGCATAAATTTCGGTATGCATAAAAATTCGATTAGTCATCCTTAACTGCAGACGACTCGAAGTAACAACTTTGTTTTTTTTCTAATTGTAATTCCTAAAATTACTACGGTTTAAGGAATTTTATTCCTATGTTAATGTAATAAAATGTTCGAGTGGTTCTTCTTACCGACGTTCTAAAGGACATGCCAAAACGTCTGGCCGATTAATGCCGTCACGTGGACGTCGCATCATCAGGTCACGCCACCGCAGGCACTTCCTTAATTTCAAATTGCTGATTTTGGACCGGCTTCTTAAAATGCTCTCCGAAAAGCGGAATAAATGGCTTAATTTGATTTTTGTCGGGACTTTACTTTCTGCGCTGCAAAGGTTATAACTTGCCAAAAAAATCTTTTTTTTTTTTTGTTTAGGGACTTCGACTGTAAACCCTCCAGCATGTTGATGCACTACTGGCTGGGGGCTGTATCAGCAGTTCGGTGACAACGTCCTGGATAAACTGGATCCACTCGCTATCAGGTCGGTCCGAAAGCGACGCGTAACGCATTCGGCCAATGATCGCCGATAGGTGCCGCACATATTAATTTATTATAACAAATGCAGGCCGAGACGAGAGGCAACTAGTTTCTGTTTCTACAAACGTCAACGTTTTACCGTGACCGATATCCGCCTCACAACAAAACTTAAATTTTCGCTCTTATAAATCACGTGACATAAGCTAATATCGATCCCGTACACGTGCTATTCTCAAGTTTCGAGAATCGAAATTTAATTTTGGGAAGCAAATATCGAGCACGACGAAGCGTTAGAGTTTGCATAAATGGAAACAATTTGCCGCTAGTCTCGGCCCTCCGACAGCCCTCGAAGCACGCCTGCGACGACTCCGCACGGCCGGGCCCGGTATTCGATTCGGGCACCATTCGTCATCGGCCACCCTTTCCCGGGCGCGGCGTTAATTTCCTATGATCGATCGGCGCGCTGGCTAATGAGCGGCGCGGCGGCCTCATGAATTATGATCCGTTTTCTAACACAATAAGTGCATAAATACGCCGGAGGAAACGCTCGGGGGATAAATCACCCGCCCACATCCATCAGCGCGGGCGGCGCCGCCCGCGGGACCGGCTCGTGAAATTGACGAATTACGCCGCGTCGATACGCCCGACGGCGGCGTGCAGATGCGTCATTGTGTGCCGACTCCTACAACTGTTTAATGACAGCCGTGCCGGTGGTTGCAGTTTTGAACTTAGTCGCAACCTTTGTAACGGGCCGTGTCACGGAGGTTCCGTATTAAAAACTACATTTGAAAGAAGTGGTTATGTAATATTCGGTTTATGTATTGGTAACGGTTATCTGCTCGCTTCGCTTGGCGTTATAAGTTAAGACATTAAAAGCCTAAAATCGTCTACAAGCGACTTTGCGTGGAATGGTCAAGTTCCATGCCGATAGCCAATATGTTCAGTAATTTTTGACTAATACTCTGTCGAAAGCGAAATCGTTTTAATTTTATACATATAGTATGAAGAAAATAGATCTCTTTAATTTAGCAGTACACGTTTTCATTTAGCCATGTTGGTGCGCTGTCAACGGTATACAAAAAATGAAAGTGTGTCATAAGCAATGATCATTTTAGTAAAACAAAGTTAAAATGAAAATTAAAGTATAAATCACATTTAAAATATAACAAGTTTTGGACATCCATAAAAATAAACTTTATGTGATTTCTTTGTTTTACAAGTGAGAGTTTTAATTTAATAGTGTAATAAGAAATGTAATGTAGTAGTAAAAAAAAAAAATTTGTTTTACAAAGCAACATATATATATATATATATGCTTATACTCACTATGCATAGGTATATAAATCATATAATTTAACAATATTATTTCATTGTCAGATGCAAACCACGGATGAACGCGAATGACTCTTTCCTGAGTGACCCCATTTAATGGTATTTTCTATTAAGATGTACCTTGATCGTATCAGAATTCGGGCAAGCCGTTGGCGGGTTCGGCACAAGTCTTCGTGTGTTCGTCTTACAGCGATGATATGCAAATCCGACATCATTTTGGGCACCAGATAGAAAAATCATACTCTTGTCTAGAAATTTTGGGGACAAAAGAATCTAAAATAATGAGGCGCTTAAGTAAGTCAAACTCTGAAAATTTTTCAATAATAACGAGTTATACGTGAAGGATTTTTATTAAATTAAAACATTATATTTAATTCTATACAAAAAATTCTTCTTCGCTGAATACTAGGACTATAATGTGCACTATTACTGGCTCAGTTTATCGAGTGTCTAGGTTTCACTCGGGGTCTAGAGCTGTCGGTCGCACAATGCAAGCACTAAGTGGTTCCCGCGGAGGGGGCGTCCTTCGCTCGCACCCAACCCTGCCGCTATTTATCTGGCTTTGATGCGGAAATGCATTCGCAGACTTCAGGAAATGCATTATGTCTGAGTGAATATCTTACACGATTTAGGAATAACTAGAACTAGGTAGAGAGGATATGTTTTATAAAATGATATTTATGTTGCAAACTTTCATTAGTAATATATTTTTTATCTTACGAATGTCATATTGGAAGAGTGTCATTTGCAGTACAGACTATAGAGATTGATAGCAACTTGTTAAAAATGAAGCGTGAAAGACAAAAATGTTTTTTTTTTCATTCCAAAACTGACATTAACCTGCAATACGTAAACAATTAGCGTAAATTAAAAATGTAGAATTTAATGTAATTAGTGTGAATGATTTATTCGCACTCCCTAGCTACAATTAGACGTACAAAATATTTAATTTAATATTGTACATTTGTGCGATATATGATTCTGTTGTTCCAACATAAAATTCAAGGTTCAAAATGAACTCTGTTTAAATATGATTAACAACCAAAATAGGCGGACAAATTGACAGAGTAATAACGTTATTCTCAGCTTCCATAGAGATGCAAATGTCGATATGCATTCTCTCGTATATTATCGTTGCTCGTATTGGCATCTGTTAAACCTGACAGCGATCGAACCGTAAACGACAAGGATGATTAAGTGCACGCGCAGGTCTGGGCCGAGTCGCCACTAACTAAGTCATCTTAATGGGATCGACGAATCGATACCGTACTGGCCTCACTCGCTAAGGGGTCTTATAGCTACGTTGCGATGATATTGAGTCGTTCCGCGCGCATATAAATAAAATAACAAAAGCGACACGAAGTCAACTCGATCGACGGCGTAAACAGCTGCCGCACGCCGCATTGTGGATTCGAAACGGGCGTAATCACGTCAAACGCGCCCGAGAAGTTCCATTAGATCGGCATTCTTAGGCAAATGAACGCATCAAAAAAGAGTACGGGATCATTTCCGCCGCACAATCGGCGCCCCATCCGTCTTTGTCGACGGCGCGCCGGCGCACCCCACCGCCGGCGGGAGACGCCATAGTCCGCGGCGAGTCGCGCGGAAAATGATATGTTTGAGTGCAAACAAATTATGCGTATTGAAAGCTCCGATGAATTAACATGCGTCAGCGCCGCCGCCGCGGCCGGCTTTGTGTCGCTGCGTGCATTGTCGGCGCGTCGGTGCGCTGATTCTCTCGGCGGCATTAGTTTACGATATTTTATCCGGTGTCGGCCGCCGGTTACCGGTTCCCGATGATCGATGTCGTCGCGATCGTGACAATGGCGTATGATAAGAAATGTTTCCATGTATTGTTTTTTGTAATATCGACTAACATTACCATTGCTTTTATATGCTATATTGAAGTTTTCGACGCCGTTTGTGCCTGTCTGTATATCTTCACGTGCCGATAGGTGGAGCGATCACGTGAGTTTGAATGAGATTTAGAATTCTTCGATCGCGGCCTCGTCTAAATTTGGGTTACACAACCCTCTGGTAAACGTATACTCTTACATAAAATACATACGTGCTGCCGCTAAATTATATGATTATGAAAATATCTCACTCCCATTTTCTATACCGACCCCGGTACAGTTCACGACTCCAGCTCCGAGCCGGTGTCGACACTGATCTACCTTCAGCCAAACTGTTACAAATAAATGATCAATGGACATAAAAAAGAAAGGAGTTCGTTGCATATGCACACGAAGTTAGCTGCGGGAGAAAGCTGGCCAAATAATGTACTCGTTAACAATGTTTGCTGTTAAATAAATGTGCCATGTAAATCGAATCAGGGTGTTCGATTTGCATGATAGACTGATTTCATGGTTCTCGTGCTATAAACGCACAAACAGACAGACAGACACAGACTATAGATTCCTTTTCATTGTCATACCACTGAAAGTATTAAGATATATCTATTGATGACATGTAGTGGGTTAATGCTTCCAATGTGTGGATAATTGTGATATAAATGTACCAGTGTAGACATCTGACGTAATTATATTAAATACCAACAGGAAATATTATGAAATACAAAAATGTCAAAAAAGATTTTTATAATACTGAGAAATTCTCTCGTGTTGCTGGTGCCTTAGATTGTACACATGATAAAATATAATTTCTTTGATTAATATGAATAATAAATCGTAAAGTCAATAAAGTTTTCAATTAATTCAAGTCGCAATTTAATTTTATATTTGTATAGAAACTACTAACCTTACTTAGAAAATCATAGATAAAGCTATCTTAATAAGGCAACTCCTAACTAAGGCTTTGCCTGTTAAGACGATGTCTGCGCAAACAAAATTCTGTCTCAGACGCGTTCTGTTATAAGAATTACCTAATTAGGAGGCACAGACTACATATTTTGTGTTATGGCAGCCAGTTTCATTTTTTTTTACTTTGAAAATAAAAAACTACAACTAATGATTAATCACCTTATTAGTTAGAGTGGGTAGGTGTTTTTATCTTTACATATAATAAAATTATAACAGACCGATGTCTGTAAATTATAGATATTAAAAAAAAAACTGATTTATTAGAGCAACAGAAGCCAAAACAACAGTTTTTAGAGTTTTTGTCTGTCTGTGTGTCTTTATGTTTGTTGCCGCATCACGCAAAAGCCACTGAACAGATTTTGATGAGGTTTTCATAGTTCGATAGTTTGGGGTTCGACTTAACATGTAAGCCATGTTTCATCTAATTCGGTTGGATAAACCAGATACAGTTTGGTCTCTCCGTATTATTGTTTTCCTATACATTAGGGAGGTCATTTAAAATGGTCGTGTGGGAAAAATATGAATAAACGCCACGAGCGCTTCTAAAATGGTCTGAATATTGTAGTTCACGCGGGCGGAGCTGCGGGCAAAAGCTAGTACGTAATAAACTCCCTTTCTCACTGTTACAACTTGCTTATTTTCTTTTATCCACATCCGTCGTCCGCTTGATGTATACTGACCTTCCTCCGCCTCCCATAGGCCGTGTCCTTTTATAATTTATTACCAATCTAAAAACTGCATATTTTTGCAGCATTTTCGAATACAAATGCAAAAAATTAGCCAGAACCTTACACATATTATTATACAAAAACTATCTAAATACTCTTTTATGATATTGTGTGATGAATCACGTTATCACATTTTGCAAAAAAAATAAAATGATACAAACATAGATCTATGATAAGATAACTTTGAGTAATTTCACTTCCTTACAATTACTAGCGAATAGGTTTGAAGCGGCTCGATGTTTGATGAGATCCTTCTCTTCTTGTTACCGACAAACGAGAGGAGTGGCTCGGAGCGGAAGCCGGTGTCAAAGCGGGCGCCATTTCGCGCGCCACTTCCGGCGGGCGGCGTGACGTCACGGCCGCCGGCGGGAGCGCAGTCCGGATGCGCCCCCGCCGACGACGGCAAATGGACGCGAAATTGCCGTGGCGCTTGTCGCCTTTTCCGTACACCGTGCACGAGCTGCTTATTATCCGGGGGTTTTAAATTAGTTTTCGTTTTAAATCTTAGAAAATGCAAAATTTTGAAATGAGATAAGCTTCGGTAACGTTATTTATTTAAATGCTTGCCTGTCTCACTATCGATCTTGATCCCGACTCCTGTCTTGTTTTCCGATTCTGTGTATTCTGATAACGGCACCGCTGCCCTACTCGGCCCTCTATTTAGATGTAGCTTTTAAAAGATAACATTCCTACGGGCTAACACAGCTTAAAATTGTGCTGAATAGTAATGACAGATTTTTCACGGTAGGTATTTGTACAGACATGAAGCAAAGTACAGTTTTGCATGTGTAAATAGGTTTTGACGTGATAATATCTTATCGCGTTCCGCTTAAGCCGAGCGTGCGAGCGAGAGCGCGAAACGAGCGATCTCTTTTCCACTCCATCGTCCAATGCGTGCGAGTAGAAGAGAAACAGCGGCCGCACACAACCTACAACGTGAACTGTTTTATCAACTGTTTATAAAGTGAAGTGAAAAGTTAATGTTGTTTCCATTATTTATTACAACATTGCGGCAAGTGATAATAATTCAATTCAATTCATAAAAGTATGCAATTTTTCATCAATGTTTTTTTATGACGTTATCACGTAAAATTATCGCTCGTAAACCGACTTTACAGACAACCAAATTTTTTGGATCATTAAATGTTCCTGTGTAAATAAATTTTTTATTTTCTTAAATTTTAAATTGACACACTGTAGGAAAATTTTTTATTGTATTATGTCGAAATGTCTAGTTTAAAACTTCAAATTCAATAGCGACAACAGCGGGGCTATATACCTACGTCCGGTTCTTCCAGCAGATTCGTTCGTGCGGGGAGTATTTGTATATTACACAATTACCCGCCCGTGCGCCGTGGAGACAGCACACGCCCTCCGCTCTCGCCATTTCTTAGGCCGGTGCGAAACACATATTAGGTCGGGCGGTCCGTCCGCTGGCCGCAATTCCGCGCACTCGTTTAGCGCAAAAGATTCGCAATTTCCCAGCGGCGGACGGCGGCCGCGCAGGCAATTCTCTTTTTCATTACGGCCGAACGGGGAAAGTTGTCGGCGGCGTCGTGTATTTAATATTGTCGAGTCCGCCCGCCCCGCCGCCGCCCGCCGCCGCCCCCGCCGCCGGCCGCGTTGTTTATGCGCCTCTAATTGGTTGTTAGCGCCCGCCCGCCGCCTGTCTCGGCGACGTCTCACTCCGGGCGTCGTGTGGCGCCCCCACGCGGCGCGGGAAAGCGTTTACCGAGACCGGCGACACGGCGACAACATCGTCACGGTTACACAGAGAAATACGGCTTTCTGCGTTTGGCCTACAAATAATTAAGTTCAGATTAAATCAGGCTTTTTTAATCTCATTAAAAAGTTCAAATCGTGGTAAGAGTTTGAATACAATTACTTGTTTTTAAGTCGTTACGTCGTTGTTATTTATGTACTTTATTTGTGTTTGTTAAGAAATAGATTTGAGTTTAACTTTCAATGAGACAGTCAATTCATTTCAGTGCTTCAATCATACTTGGTCACGATTCAAACCCTTCTAATTCGAACGCAATATACTGACCACACCACATTACACTAAGTTATTTTATCATTACTTATTTATTTTAATACTATTTGTAATTAAGCGATGGAAGTCATCACAAAATATGCTTTTATAATACACAATATTATAAAAATATAAGCATTAGTATTTCGAATAAAATATATGAAATTTATGAACATCACATGTATAAACAGTAAATTGCGAAACACTATATCGATACAGTAATATAAGATAATGAAACTGAAAATATATAAAATTCCGGGGCCTGACTGGCAAGACGATTGCTCCAAACAATATAAACAAAATAAATATTATACGTTGTTATTTATATCTGTTGGAACATAAATTATAACATACAAGTAGATTAGTGGATCAATTGTTTGAACATAAACATTATTTTACATATAATGTATACATTTTTATAATATTGACGTACCTACCTACACTAATATGTCAATTTAACGAAGCGTAACTATTGTGCTACGTGTAGAAAGATGGAAAAAAGTCAGAGTGTAACACTTTCAGATGTTTGTCGGTGCTTACTAAGGAATATGAATTACCTTCGTCAATTGTTAAATTTATCACAACTTCTGAACGAGATGTCGTAGTGTTTGTTAATTTTTGTGGTCTCAAAACTCGTTTTACTTAAAAGTCAAACGCATGAAGTGCCTGACAATGGTTCGCCAGCCATTATAATGGTGCAGCTAGTTTTTCCGATGAGTGGAACGATGACGGAAATCGGCAGCAGTAATGAGGTTGAATAGCTCTTTTGAGCATTCTCTATGGTATACGAGATAAACCATGCACAAACCTGTTACATCTCTTTGCAAGGCCAACGGGTTGATTTAGTCGGATATTACAGGGTCGCCGATGATTCCAAATGCTCTACATTGGGGTGCCCCAGCCCAAATGTGATAATAATACTCTAGATGAGGTCGGATCTGTACCTTGATGATGAGGGGATGATCCGTCTTGAAGTACAGCCCCCCCTCCATGGAGCGCCCTGAGGCTAGTTTCACTTTGCGCTTTAGATGATCCCTAAAGTGAGACTTGCCCGATATGTCGATAACAAGGATTCGGAACTTGGTGTAGCACTAATGGGAGTGCTTTCAAAAACAAAGGGACGGACAAAGAAGGATTTTATAGCGGTTAACGGGCAAAGGTGTGTCTATTGGGGGTTAAATTTGATGAGGTTAAATTTATTCATTCCAACATTTGCTCTAAAGCTGTCGTGATTCCAGACACAATTCGGTTTCAACACTCATTGAGACAGTCCCCAGAAATATTAGATTAGGTGGATAGAATTCGTCTACAGTACTGTCCTATTTGTAAAAGCTGCTGTTCCTGTTAAATTTAGTAGCACGTGTATTTGGTGGTTTTAGAATACTTCGTTTTCACTCCTGCAATAATGAAAGACTAATGTTTGGATTGAAGACTAATGCAGTCGTCGTTTTTGAGTGCACAGCAACTCCTAAATTGTCATTTCATCATAGCATTTTTGATGGCATGCAACCGCCTACACTGCTTAGTACCGAGTCTTTATCACATCACATAAGAATTCAAGCAAAAGTATAAAGTGGAAAGTAAACGCAATTCAATCATCGAAGTCAGGTATCTTAATCTTTTTGTAAAATAGTGATCATCTTTATCACTTCTTCATGTAACGAAGTTGTGTCACACTGAACACAGTGACTAGTTGTTTAATTGTGAATATTAACAAGTTCGAATATTAATCAACCTATTGTTATAAAATTTTGCTTGGTATTTTTTATATTTTTTCTTGATACTTTGTGTTCGATGCCTACCATTATATTAAAGTTAAAAATTGATTATTTATTAAAATAAAAAAAAGGTAGTTCAGCTCTAAGGCAAAAATTAAAGATATGTCAAGAATCACATACAAAGAATCATACAATCTGAAACTCATGTCTATTGGATGCAATTAAATATTGTGGGTTGTATTTGTATGCCTTTATTTTGATTTGGTTCTGAATCGTTTGCGAAAAGTACAATGTTACAAGAGCAATAGCAGGTCGTCAAGAATTGAATAACGAGATATCATAGTCTGTTCGCAAATAGATCCGAACTTAAATCGACCTTCACCGAGCTGATAATAGAATGAAACATATTTTATAACAAATTTCGTATATTAGAAAAGGATTTGATAAAAAAATCCTGGACAGACTATGTTTAATTATTTAAAAAAAATATTTTAAACCAGACCGAATTTTTTTGCAGACAACCCTATATCAACGTGTTTGCAATAATATTTAATTATATATATATATATATTTTTTCTATCATCCGATAAGGGAAGATATTGGCATACGTTACCGCACACCTGACATTTAAACGAGGTTTTGACAACAAACCTATTACTTGGCTATACGTTTTATATACTATTAAGTGACAAAAATTTTCATCTTGATGTTGCAACATTTAATAAAAAATATTTTTTAAAAAATAATTAATAATTAAAAATAGTCTGTCCAGAATTTTTGTTGTCTACCCATTTTTAATATATTTTCTAATAGACGAAATTTGTTATAAAATATATTTCATTTTATTATCAGCTCGGTGAAGGTCGATTTAAGTTCGGATCTTAGACTAAAACGTACCACCGCTTGAACGTTTAAATCCTAAACAAGTCACTTTCAAAGAAAGTCTATTTATTAGACCACACAGGCTGTTAACTTGTAAAGCTCTCATTAAACTTCTCGTATAAATTCCCGGGAGACGACTATCTGCATATAACATTAGCGATGCTGTGCAAGAAAGCTCAAAGTAAACAAAGTTTATTCGCCCTCTATTTACTCGGCGCGTAAAGAGGCGGCACGTCCTCCCTCGTGCGCGCTCGTCGCCAGAATGAGCTCCGATAAGAGTAATCCCGCGGATCGGCGCGCTGGCACGTTACTTTGAGGGTAGTAACATATATGTACGGAAACAACATTTTTCTTTTTCCTTCAAAGTTTATTTTTGTCTTGATATTTTTTTTCGTGAACATTGCTGTTTAATTTTAATAATAAAATACTAATAAAACTGTTTGAATGTTTCTTTTTTCGTGCAACTTTTTCAATTTAGCGATTTAAATCCACTTCTAAGAATATGAAAATCAACTACCTACCTATTCATATGCTCAGCAAATTCACCATAAATCGCCTTTAAAAGCGCTGGCGCCATGAATACATAAAAGAATGCGTGTCTAAAATCTGAAATCGCGTATTCGGTGGGTAGCTATAAAAAGCTCAGTAACTTTTTTATATAGTGGAGCACCAGTTATGAACGGGTGGAAATAGTAAAAAAACTCTTTGACTGCAAAAAGAGAGGTAAACATTTTTGTACTAATGATTTGATAAAACTCCGATTGTAATAGTCAGAGGTCTTTGTTAGTTTTTTTTTTTGCATAGAGTTGAACTGTCAATTCGTTGTCACGATCATTTATAATATCCGATTTTTATTTTTTTGTAGTTTTATACAAATATAGGAAGTATTTCAAGGTGTATTTATTAAACGTATCATAATGTACTATATAAGATCATAATCTTTGAGATCAACATGTCTCAGATGTACACTATATAACAGATAAATTTAAACGGCGCCTACAGTTTTACTATTCAATACGCATTTGATTCCTCTCAGATAATAACTTGTCTTTTACATTTTTCGTTTTTGTTTTCTGATTTCGATTTTATTCCTTCGGTGGCTTTTAATGCCAATATTCAAATGGAGAATTACCTTGCTTGGTACAATTTCTGTTCGAAAAGTGACCTGAATAAATAAAATGTAATGTAATAACCCAATTATCCTCGCATTGATTTCAAAAAGCTAGCTTAACGGTACCCCATAAATCGATTTTAATTGTTAAAATTCTATTTATGATTAGTGTATTCATTATTAAATGACAGTCAAAAGAAGTACTCAATAAAAAGAAGTGATTTTAAGTTCTGTAGTACGAAAGTTCCTTGGACAAAGAGGCCAATAATATTTTTAGTCAATGTCTGTCGATGATCCACGGACATTGTTTAGGATTTTTCATTAGTCTAAAAACTATGATATATAGCTCCTGCAATAAAATAGAATACGTATATTGTGCTGAAATCATAACTTTCTCTATAGCTTCGCCGCGGTCGGGTAAATATTAAGACACACTTGACACGGCGTGGTCCACCGGGTGTGCACGTCCGGCGTTGATTGCCGGCCGGCACTTAGCGGCGATTGCTGCCTCGGCCATCACAGTCGCTCGCAGTGATTGACTTTTCTTTAACTGGCGTGCGCTTCGATTCCTAATTCCAACTACAACCTTCTCTAGACCTTGAGTGCTTTTACGAGGAAGCGTGTCGCATTCAATTTTAATTTTTGCCTTAAACTTAAAATATGCTTTAAGGATGAGCTCATGTACTTGAATTTCATTTAGTCTAATGACTCTTTTCGGAATTTCATTGTTCCGGGTCCATGACGCGATTATTCGTAACGATTCGCATTGCAACTTTCGAAGACTTCATAAGACTTAATTGTGGTCCAGTTGGTTAAGTTCTTTCGTAATAGTATATCACGAAATTTCGATGTAAAAATTTGTTACGTATATAGAGAGTGAATATATTCATTCAATTAATATATTTATTAGGTCGTGGCCTAACTAACTTACTATTCACAATTCTTGTATTTACACTATATATGTGTAGTGCAAGTAAACGAATTATGATTTTGGGGTTTAGTTATGAAGGACAAGTAGGAAATTACGAAAAAGACTTTACTGAAGTGCAACACACACGCACGTACGCATGCGTGCACGCGCTCGCGCACGCACTTCAAGTATCAGTAAAATGATGACGTGCCTATATTAATAATATGCATACATATTCAAAGCTACAACTTTTTTGTCATACGACGGACTACTTGAATTACTCGCTGTATATTTAAGTAGGAGTAAAAGTTTTCCCCTTAAGTTTGTTTCATTTTAAAGTGTAAGAAGCTTTAGAATGAAACTTTCTAAATTATGAATTCGCGCAAAGGGAGATTTATAGTTTAAGTCTGTTATGATTTGTTGAAATGAATATTTTATATAATGCAAACGAATATATGTGATGATATTTTATTATTTTATGCTCATAAACATTTTTGGCGATGAAATAGCTTTACTCCCTTTGGCTTCATACGTCATCTGAACACATTAAAAATCACCGTTTGCCTGTTTCTTCGTTCAAATTAGTCTTCAAAAGGGCCGAATAGATTATAATGAAATTTTGCATAAAAGTAGATTACTTCCTGGAATATGACATAGGATATTTTTTTAATAAAAAAAAATAGAACATGTTGAAATATCGGACAAGTAATAACAATGTCCAAGGGAGAACTAAGATTGGCATCGGGACTTGCATCGGAATAATGAGCAAGATTGGAATGGAAGTCGATAGCAGAATCGGGACCGATAAACAATCTCGGTAAATTTTAATCAATACAGAGTCGAGCGGGCGGGAGAAGGCTAACATTTAGTATTGTATATTCGTGGTTTTCATTATCATACATAATTATTCGTATTTTCATTTACCGATTTCGAAATACCTATCGGACAGTAATAGCAGCCACATAGCATTTGCGCAGAGCACATCCACGCACCGGCGACGACGGCCGATGGCCCCGGGCGCGGAAATTGCGAGTCCGCCCGTATCTGGCAGCCCCTCGGCGCCCGCGGCACCGCTCTCCTATAAATAATTCAATTTCGAAAACGGTTCTAGATTGTAAAATCGCCATTTATCAAAAGGGCGCTTTGAAATATGGCCGGCCGGCGGCGCGCGCGGCGTGTCGGGGGCGGCCGCGCGGTTCGTTCCGCGGCCCTCTGACGCGCGCGAGTTCATTCTGGCGGATGTTGGATATGATCGTTGAACCGACTGCGATGCGAAATAATAAATATTATGTCTTTGAACTTGTAAAAGAACGGTTAAAATCGTCGACTGGTTAAAATTTAAAAGGTTTTTATTGTCTGATTGATGATATTACATCATAATGGCCAGGGACAGTGGAACACTTATTAGAAACAACGTCGTGAGATTTATGAGATGATATAAAACAATAGGTAATTTCGAGACGGCAGGATAATAAATTAAAAGCTACTTTACAAAGGATTGGATAATGATATTAAAATAATAAGATTGATTATTAATGGAACAGTAAATAGTAATGCGATAATATCGCTATAATGACAGCTGCAGTGATATTGTCGTGATTAATAATTTTGGGGTCAATTATATATTGACATATATATAATATATATATATATATATATATATGTCAATATAAATAATGACATTGAATATATATCATATATGTAATTGAAAAACATCAAATATTGAAATATATAGCGAAATTCTTACAACGTCCAGTGTACCTACATATATTCAAACCACAGTCATACACATTCATAATTATTATAACATTCATAATGCTTTATATAATTTAGTTGGAAGGAATCATGTACATTTATAAAGATTTAGGCATATGGGAATTATTCCCAAGAATAAGGTATGGCAATTTTTTATTTTATTTTTTTATTACTGTGAAATATACCACGAAAATTAAAAAGAATTCATATGTCCTAGTATTTAACTATTTTACATACAATTCTAAAACGTCATTTTGTTTAAATAGAAAAAACCAGTAAAACGTTTTAACTCAATTCGAATTAGAATAAATGTCAGCTTAATACATAAATATATCTAAATAATGAGATAATAGAAAAACGTGTTGAAATAAGATCTGAAGGACATAATTCAGATTCTTTGTAGGGTTTCAACACAACCAGCCCCTCCGCCGGGCGCGCGGCCCGGTCAGCTTAACAGCTGACTCGCGGGCGGAAAAAGGCGCGCCAACCCCGCGGCGGCGGCGGGCCGTTGTTTGCGCCGGGCCGGCCGCTAATGGTCCGCGCTCCGCGTGCGCGCCCCGATAAAGGGTTAAAGTAAACACCGACAACTCGACGTGAGCAACAAATCCACCATTATTATGTTATTGCGGGAGCCGCGCCGTCGCGACCCGCCATTTACATACAATTTAACGTGAAACGCGGCCAATAATTCACGGCGGCCCGCGCCCCGTGTTATTATTTCTTATTATGGTGTGACGCGTTCCCACTTGCCGCATGACGTGTTCTCGAATGCGTTTCTTTCGCTTCGCGTGTTATGCATTGAGACTGGCCGTGTAATGTATTCACGGGGCACGCTGACTTATAAATAATTTTTATATCAAAGAAACCGGTTACGCTAAGTGAACCGGTCTCGTTTACTCGTTAATTATTGATCCGAGTCCTGTAAATGATCGTGCATTAACGGTCACTCGAATGCATAATACGTGGCCGTTAAAAAGAAGAATGCTTTCGGAATCCCTCATTTGAATGATCGATCGAATTATCGACGTCAACAGAAGCGTACTAATTGTATTCCGAACGCACGTCGGTCGGTCGGCGCGGTTCACGAGCATAGACAATGGAGCACTATCGAGATTCGACAAAACAAATATTGAACCGGCGGGTGCGTTAAATCGACGATTCCGTATATGCACCACTACACGCATTCAAATGAAGGCATTCCCCGGTTAATATGCCCGGCGATGTGAGAAGCTCATTGAATATATTTTTCCACGATTTATACTCAATTAGCATCCGTGAATTGAATTGTTTGTGAGGCGAGCACGATAATGCAGCATAATATTTATGGACGCCGGGTCGTGGATCGTAAGCGCCCGGCGGGAGGTGGAAACCGTGTTGTTTACGACGCCCGGTGAAGGGTTAAGACCATAGACTTATAAACCAGATAGAAGACTTTTGAGTGTTATGATTTTATAAGCTATCCTACGTCTGCGAGTTGAATAATACGTAATTATAAGTGTAGCCAACGTGTTGAATGTACAATTACTTGTAATGTACACATTACATTAATTTAATGGTAAAACATGAAGCTTCTTGGGCAAGTATCAAAACATAAGGGTTGATATAGATTAAGTTTCAAAGCCGTCGGTTATGTGACATAACAACTCAGAGCATTAAGAACATTAACGTAAAACAATACTATCAAATGTCAATGACGAATTTGATGTTAGTAATAAATATGTCATAAGCATTGCAGGACACTAAACATTTCAATTTGCTAACCACACGCAATGATCGAAGCGAGAAAACCGTGACTTTCCTTTTGCAGTTTCATTCGCATAGTTAGAGGCGATACTTCTATCTTTCTTTTCGTACTCTACGACCAAAACTTCACGGAGTTCTCTGGTGCCGATGCGCCGGCGGTGTGGTCCCGCCGCCGCCGCTGTCGGCTCCCAAATGTATTTTTCTGTTGGAGTTGACGCTCTCAAAAAACCGACTCAATTAAATTTAGTATCACGTCTGAATTTATATGTCTTCGGCAGTAAGTCGTGTTGTGTCCGAACGCTCTGTAGAATTACACGTTTTTTGTAGTTCACGCTGACGATTTTTTAGTGAATACAAATGAAGCCTCCGTGTTGGTTGTGGGTGGGTTTATTTTTTTTTTTACATAAATATCAGACTGTCGTTACAAATAAATTATCATAGTAACGTCTTCGTTTCTATTTTTCTTTGCGGTTCATCAGTATGCATAAATAATTTCCGTTGCAACACTCAATAAATAAAACTCATAAATTACAGACAAAACTTTCACGACATGTATTAAAGATTATTGTGATAGGATTGTTATAAATTATACTATACTTCTTTTTCTACACGAAAAACTAAGGCGTATTTTGTCATACTAAATCGTTTTACATATAAACAGTAATCCCCTTGCGAATTTGTCTTTCGATATATTGTAAAGTTTGTTGTCGAATATTTTTCACACTACCGTTATAGGATGCACGGTGTTCTTATTACACGTCGACAAGCAACAACCCTAAGCCCTGTACAGTCGCTCGGCGTAGGGCGGGGGCAGCCAACCGCCGCTCTGACCGATGGAAGGGACAGATACAGGACCGACAGCTAAACATGATGTACTAAAAAAACGTGAACTCAGAGGCACAGAGCGAATGGTTTAAGTTGAATGCTCATTAGTCAAACGACTTTCTGGTCAGAAGTTAACGCTACTAACCACTGAAAAATCGTAGTTAATTCTTGTCAACTAAATATTGGCATAGAACTCTAATTATACGAGCGAGCTCTAATTATAGCTTTTCGTCATATAGATATGTGCGAAAATACTTTATTGTCAAACTGAACCAAAAATTACTTTAATGAAATGAGTGTCATCCTACATTGGTTAAAACGTTCGTCGTTCATCCTTTATTAGTATTTAATAAATTGTTTTACCCATATTTTATGGGAATCGGGACATTATACATCAATTCTAAAGTTTGCAACGTTCTCAAACAATAAACGGTCCATCGTGGCGTTGAGTATTAGCGCAGGCCATAGGTTAGTCATGGGTACCCCGCGGTATGCGCAGAGAACTTTTAATTAACTTAAGTAACTTAATTATGTAAATATAGAATATGTGCCATCGCTGTACAGGTTATATATAGTTATTTTTAAAAAATGAGCAATTGGACACTGAATAAAACTGAGCAGTTTATGCATGAGTGGCACCTAAATTCCGAGCAATAAATACATTAAGGCGTGGGCTGTCTCGCGTTTTACTTTTTTTAATGCGTTCCTCCGTTTTAAATATGAAGTAAGCATTTGAAGCATGAATTCTACCACTTATTCGCATTGTTCCGGGTCAAAACCAAATAAAAATCGTTGATACATAAACATTCCTTTTACGGTAGAAGTGATAATATTACTGTTCTGCCGGTTAAGTTTGTGTTTTAACTGTACTAGTACTCATTATATAATTCATTTCAATTTGGCTGTGGACACAAAAAAACTGCGAACGAGAAATGAATTGGTACACCGATAAAAATACATTGCAAGTACAGTTTGCGTCTTAAAAATAAATTAATGTGTATCCGGCTAGTGCTGGCGATATTGCTTTTGTGACTTGCAATTCTCGCCTTGTCGCATGTGCCGGGTTCATTTCGATATTCGTGGTTCAGTGACGATTTTGCATCGCAACAAATAATAAAAATTAAATTAAAAACTAAAGGGTGGCTCCCATATAAGAAACGTATATATTTTGGCGTTTTTCGCTCTATTTTAATAATGGCGATAGATAGTGCGGTTACCCTATGCATGTCAAAGTAATAGATGACCGTCTTGCATTCTCTTAGATGTTTCAGAAGACAAATTGAGTAGTTGGCTTCCAACAGGCTTTATACGAGTCGTCAAGCCTCACTTTTGTCTCAACTCGCCCCCGGCACTGTGACACGTAGACGCATATAAAATATTCCGAATCTTCACAATGGCAAGAAAATAAATACAAATACATCGATTAGGCGCTGCACGTTCTACGAGGTATGTTACACTAGTAAATCCTTCATGTTAATGTGTTTTACATGTAAACGTTCAAAATATTAAGGGATAATAGGAACTAAAAAATATCAATACGTGTGAGGCCTTTTACTGGAAAAAGCCTTCAAACTTACATAAGTGATTGTGGCGACCCAACTTTAAAAAGTAAGAATAAGCTCTCCATTTAAGCCTAATTGTTTCTAAAACAAAAACAGTTTATAAAGAGATTTATGAATAAATGAAAATGAGAAAAATTAGCTAAACACTTATTTATTATGAATGAAAATTTTAAAGAATTAAACATATCAAAAGACAATAACTTATCCTCAAAATGTTACATCCAAAAAATCTGTAATAATATTCTTTGTACATATTTTTATAGTCTAGTAGTATCGAGTTCCCAGTTTTTAGATTTCACTAACTATCAAGAATATAATTATTTTTTTTCGATCAACAACTCATTTTTTTTTTATTTTTTATAATTTTTGTATTCGTGTTTAAAAAAAAAATCTCCAGTGTCTTTTGAGGCGCACAAAAAAATACTTTTATTTCGCCATTGGTTGGATATGAAGAATGTTAGACTAAGTTGTAAATTTGAGCAGTTATTTATAAAATGTAAGAAAGCATAAGCTATTATCAAGTTTTCATGTCGCTTTGTACGTATTTCGGGTACAAAGGCAATTTTTTTTAACTCCCGTCTCATCGCATTCTTTAAAAAATAACGTCAGAGCTGAAGCAATTTTTGATTATTCGTATTCGCTTTTTGTCTATGGCCTAAGACAACAATAGTAACGAGATGGAAAATTGGAGATCGCTAAATTACTGTGTTGACTTTTTTTTTGTAGGATATAGCTCCATCTTTAGATTTTGACAGGAAAATAACTTGTTACATGTGAAATGAAGCACGTACTTTTGTGTTATCAATCGAACTAGATTTCTTGTTATCTTCTCTTAATTTTCAAACTGTGACCTTTTTCAATAAATGATTTTTATAATTCTGTAATATTTCTGCAGAGCCATCTCTGAAAATCATGTTAAGTCGTTTATTTGATACAAACGATACACAGCCAATTGTTTTTTTATGGACAACGAAATGCGAGATTCATGGATCTAAAAAAGAAATTCGTGAAGTATTAGATGTGTAACTGGAGAATCGTTGTCTACAGAAGCATTAAGCTTGTCAATCGACACGCTATACGCCTTTACTGTAAAGTCGCGATATAAATATTCTTTGGCAATAGCAGCCCTACAGTGATGACATGAATTATAGGGGGACCTTTTATGTGATGTTTTAACATATAGCGTGGGGCGGCATATTTTTGTTTTAAAGGCTTTTGTTTTGCTATATTACCCTTCCTTTTTAATTATTGCCAAAGAGCCAAATTTATCTATTCGCATAACTTTTTCAATACAGCAATGAGTTATGAGATTAAAGTTGCGACAATGGCAGTTTGTGTCGCGAAGTTTTATGCGATACCTATAAAGCCAATAGCCGTTCCTCGATTAATTTCTATTTGTTCCTAATTTTTTGAGTTTTATTTTTTTTCTTTAAATGAGTTTCAATGATATCTGATAGAAGAATATTAGTTTCAAATATGCCGTTTTGTGATAGCCTAAAATATTTTATAAAGAACATGTCTGTATATTTAACTCATTTATTTGAAAGGTGATCACTCACGTGACATACACTTGTGTGTCACGTGAGTGACGAACTGAGGCTAGGCTTATGTTTCTCAATGGGAGGTAGGTGCACGGATTATTTGTAGTCGGCTTCACGATTAGGAACTAAAAGTTCCTAGTTATGTAAGCTCAAATTAGTTAAGTCTTAGAAATTGTAAGTCTTGGGTTTCACAACTTTTTTATAGCCTAAAAGAGGACAAACATAGGATTTCTATGATTCTACGACGTTACCGATTCGAGCTTTCATGACTGGGAGCTCTTATGTCACGAACGGTGTAACTTAAGTATGTCAAAGGTACAGTTAGTAAATAAAATGGGGATTTTTTTTTGTAGGGAATATTCATATGGGGAAAATATAAGTTCAGAAATTGAGAATAATGTTATTCATCCGACTATCGAGGCGAATTATTATCATTACCGTTATCATAATTATGTTCACGACAACGAATACGCCGTCCGCCCATCCGTGACCGATCGCTTCTAAGGCGTCGCCCAAACAAAGCCACCTCATTACCCGGTTATTAATCGCAACAGCGCGCGTTGCGCCCCCTCTCGCCGCCCGCGCGCCGCTTTAATTAGCGTTTCCGTGCGGCCGGTCGCGCCGATCAAAGCTCTGCGCCGTCCGCTGCGGAGGTGCTTTAATTAAACACTTCAACCGCGCCGGATTCTAGAAACGCACGTCCTAGAATCTCACCGTGGGACGACGTCGTCCGCCGGGCTGCGAACGCACCGGCCCGCCTACCGCCGGTGGATCTGGAAGACGCGCCGGTGAATAATTGCCCGTAAACACGTCGCCACCTTTGACTCCGCCGACGTTAATGAGACCCCGCTTTCCGGATGAGCTGTTGCGTTTTGAAATAGAGCGGCGTTCGTCCTCGTTCAGATGAATTATTCATAAATATCTTAAGAGAACTGGGCGATGTAAAAGAGGCAAATGCATATAATGAAATGATATCGTACAATGAATGCAATGAATTATATAAATATAAGTACATGCCCGTACTAGGCGCTCAAAATATGTAGTATAAGAGTACTACAATAAAGTTATTTGTATTCTGTTCTATGTTTAGTGTTGGATTCGCGAAGAAAATGTTTGATTAGTTACGAAATTATTACAGTACATAATTCGTATCAAAGCGAAGGGCGGATAATTTTAGAGTAGGAATACGAAGTGATGTTTTATGATAAATTACGAAATTTATTTATTCATACGAATATTAGGCTAAATTGTATACTAAGAAAAATATTCACAAAGAGACTTAGGACCATTATGGAAATATCGAACATATTATCCATTCAGTTAAATTATTAATAATTACAGTATTGAGCTACAACACTTTAAATAAAATTAATAATAAATGTTTATAATTAAGTAATACGTAAATAAGAATATATAATAAATTTGAGTACTGCTATCGCGGACGTAGTAAAAAGCATGAAGAGGTTGCAAAGGGAAAGAGATACGTTTGTATCGCGACCTACTACATAAATCGTACTCAACTCTAAGAAAAGTGCGAAATTTTCAGATGTTCATTCTGTTAGATTAGAATTTTTGGATTATTGTCTGTGCCCGAACGGCCGGAGGAATTTTGCAGGAGTGATGTAGGATATAGTAGAAATCTGTACTAATATATAGCCATTAATAAGGGGCGCCATCTCTCGCTGAATTGTTACTTCTACAACGATAGTCTATAACCACGGCTAGCGATATCTTTTGGTGCCAATGAATATTACACTGTAAAAAAGATGAAACCGTTCAACAATAGGAATTTGTGGTATGTGGAGCATTAAAAATGCATGAAATCGCACAGTTTCAGTTTTTATTTTAATATTACTACCCAATTTAAAACTATATATATTTTTATCTTGTACGTAAAATAAATATTCGTCCCCGTTCATATGATATATTGTATTACAGCAAAATAGACATTCAAATGTATCAATTCCAGGGCCATACTAACAGGAGTTTCATCGAGATAGAAGTATTTGAATCGATTCCAACAATGAAACCGGACTACAATGTAAGCACATCCCTACAGGCGTCAGCGGCGACACCTGTCGGCCATAAAACACCGCCGCCGTATAAATATCGAGCGGCTTCTCGCGGTCGGGAACAACTTATAGCGAGTTTCACTTTCGACGCGTTCAAAGGGTTATTACTCTTGATTTATTCAACGACTCGTTTATATACAGCTTTTAATACAGATCGGTTGTTAAAAAAAAAAAAAAAAACTGATAATAAATATGTTTTTCTGCGATTACACCTTGAAATTATTTACGTATGAGTTTTACTTTGATTTATTTTTATTTTTTGCGAAGTAGGTTTGGATAGTCTGCGACCATTACAAATACAACAAAAAAATAATAATTAACGATAACATTGGAATAAAAGTGATAATTATTATATTATACTTAATATAGAATCTAGTGAATTCTACAAAGATAATCGACATGGAATACACAAATGGTAAAATTATAATGTATGCAACTTTGGAATAGTTAATTATTGGTAAAGTGGTAATGTATGGATCTATAGGTTATTATTTAATTTTCTACGCTAGCTGGGTGCTTCGATCGATAAATTTTCTATAAGACGAATTGAATTCACATTAGAATAAAAAATGAAATCCATGGGAGCATTGTAGCCAAACAATTCAAATCATTATATTGGACTTCACTATTTACGAAGTCATTGAAATCAAAACCGTTAAACACTTTTGTCGACGAACAAACTTGGAAATTCAGATTCGTATTTTAGTGTCAATTCTTATGAAATTCAGTTTTAGTGCTAGGCTATGTAAAATTTCATTGACGTTCCTCGCAAAATCCGTAAAATTAACACGTTTGAACAGACAGACAGAATTATAAATAAAAAATAAAAACGGTTCTTTAATAGTTTATCGCTTTTCTCAATCAGGATATAGTAAATATATTCAATATACGGACAGGCTTGCGCTGTAATTATAGTGTATCTAAACAACATTCCTTATCTCATGACGTCATAATGTATAAACAGACAGTCCATCGAGCGATCGCGCGAACAAACGGATCGTTGCTTTTGATATAATAGCGGCACAAAGCTTTGTGTTGCGTATGGCCTTTGAGCCGCGCTAATTGTGCAGTCAGCGGCGTCAGCGCCGCGGTTATGATCATAAATAACGAATGTCAAATGCTTTCAGTCAAGCGTTTGTTGGCACACTCTTATTCAATTTCATTTAAATTATCGACTGACGTTCTGTTAACAAAAGTAGTGATTAAAACTTTGAAAAGAACGTGGAACTTCATCGTTTACCTACTTACAACTAATTCATAGCGATACATACGCTAAAAGAAAACACAATCAAGGAATTCGTATGTATATTCGTGTTGTCAATTACAATTTTTTAGTGATTTCGTGAAGAAATCATAGTTTGTACATGCATTCATACTTTCGGTAAACACTAAACTTCGTGATGTTTCCTCATGTCCGCTTGCAATAATCCATTTATCTTTAGATCAGCTTTACTATTACTAGTCACCTTAATTGACATTTGCCATTGTCAATCGATATCTAGACTAAAATTTTCTTAATCAATGAATGTCCATAATAAATATGATATATAAATAAAGTTGTTTAGTTGATTATTCATAATAATATTACTTGTATATGTATAAATAGTTTGTATACCAATATACCGTTGTTATTTATCGCACTATACTGCTGATATATATTTAATCTATACATATATAAGCGAAATAACACTGACTGACTGACAGACTCATTACGAGATCTCCTAAACTACAGGTCCGATCACAACCGCGGGCGAAAACTAGTAAAGTATAAATATGTAAATACCACAAACATCTACTGATAAAACGAGCTAGACTTTTCATCGGATTGTCTCATTTAGTATTTGTTTTGTGTTTATTGTGGTTATGTATGAGACAATTAAAGGAGAGCTTTACTTAACTTTCCTGTTCGTTCTACTTGAGGCAAAACTGCCTTTCGAACGAGTGATAAAGTGTGTATTTAAAAAATATTAGGACATATTTCAAGTTTTATATTATGACCTATGAAATAACGATATTTCGAATTTGAATTTGTAGAGTGAGGGACATAACATAAATGATAATAAGAAGAAGTAATAAAATATAATGCATTTTTAGGTTTGAGCGTTACTACTCTGAACTTTTTCGCAGCCGCGTTTCTCTCCATGATGAGTTTCGTGAAGGTCTGCCGTCAACTACTATCTTTGAGAAAAATGTGTCTAGTGTCAGACGGCTAATAGAAGAAAACCGGTGGTTCGTTGATGAAACGTTTTGAATTAATGTGGAGATTGGCATGATTATGTATATATATTTATAATCATTTTTGGTGTAAAACAAATGTTGCTAAAGTAAGATCACGGGCGGTTAAATGCCGTTTACGATATTGTAACAGGAGATGAAACCTAGACTTATTGCCACGAACCAGAAAACAATGCTTATAAATGAGTCGTCGGAGGCGACTGAAAAGCAACAAAATTAAAGCGGGTGAGAGGCGGGGTTAAAAACATAATTCTGTTTTTGTTCAAGACCAGGCGGCTTTACGCCGATGCTATTCGATGGCAGTTAACGCTGAGTGGTGCATCGCTGTATTTGGCTAGCGCTGTAAAAAAATATCGAGAGGTAGGAGAGGATTGCACACATTGCATCGTGACAATATTTTTCCTCACACCTGCAAGGATAAGCAATAATCATTTTTAGATTCTGTAAAGATGGCTTTCCTGATTTGCACTGCATACAGTTCAAAACTAGCACGGAGCGATGTTCTTATTTTATTACGCATAAGTCAAAGACCTCATATAAAGCTTTACGCTTAGGTAACCGGAAAAAGCTCTTGACTAGCACGTAAGAAATTTATACTCCGATTAGTGGAAAAATAGATTGAGTGATTGATAAAGGTCGTCAAATGTAAAAGAGAATGTTTTGAAAGTCAATAAAGATATTATAAGCTGCTTTATTTGAGCAGCATACCGACGCGATGCGGTCATGTTTAGTTCCAAATTAATAATGCGAGTATATATTTTTTAATTTTTGACGTACGAGTATATATTTATCAACTTTTAAATTGTTTTGATTTTATATATTTAGAGAAGAATGTTATAATAATTATAAACTTAAATCAAAATTAATTTATGAATATACAATCACTTCAGTCACCATAGCGTCGTTTATGGGGCTTACCCATGGCCATCGGGAATAAACACCTTTTTTATTGCGGATGCCTGGAACATATGTGTATATTTCAAAATTTTATAAAATGACGGAATATAAAATGGAATAATGTAACAAAAATACAATCACACTTGGTCAAGAATTACGTCAAGCACAAAATTCAATTTAGAACTAAGACGTGCGCATGCTTGTATGGATGTAAAAAATGGTGTTGAAGTCCCCTCGTAAAAAAAAGATATCAGATATTATCGTTGAATAGGGACGCAATAAATTTATATTTTCGTACATTAAGGACTAATAATAATAAAACACACCTTAAAAAGTAATTGCAAACGTAGTCGATACTTACAAAGTGTTATGTTGTTGATATTTGGGAAATATCATCATCCATTGTCCGTCTGTAGAATACGTTACCGGAACATTTCATATACAAAAAAGCAATGTATATCAGACATACGATCCTAATGCAGACGAGAACGACGTCAAAATCGTACAGTACGGGGGCCGTAACAGCAAAACTCACTCCGGAGGGTAATCGCGCACGAAAGCGCCGAGTAATAAAACCGTACTCGTCTAGTCGTAAAATCGTGACGTTACGAGCGGCGAGTCCTTAAGAGTGCACTCATATGTGTACGCCCGGACGTTTTAAGGGGGAAGCACCTTGATCCACTTTACTTAGGAATGCGAGTTATCACACCGACGCGCGCTTAAGGGCGCGCCACGCGTCTAGGACGAAAGCCCGGAATGCCCCTTAAGTGGCAGACGGTTTTAGTGTTTACAAAACTGTCGACGTTCACCGCCAATCGCCTCTCACCGGAGAAGGGACGAATCGAATAGGAAAAAACACGTTCAACGAGTAACAAAAGGGACTTTTAAAAAATGTACCAATTTCAATAAAATCTCTAGATTTTCATGTATTTATTACGTTTCTAATTATAATTATTTACATAGCAGCACGCTCATTAAGCTGGAAGATTTTTCGTTACATTATATTTTATTTTTGTTATTCAGCAGTTATTTGAAAATGTGCTTTTTCTGTAGAATTGTAAAATCTCACACAACT
Organism: Eumeta japonica; assembly: GCA_005406025.1. Classification (NCBI taxonomy): domain Eukaryota; kingdom Metazoa; phylum Arthropoda; class Insecta; order Lepidoptera; family Psychidae; genus Eumeta; species Eumeta japonica. The sequence goes on along the minus strand of BGZK01000433.1, from coordinate 217,122 downwards.
GAAAAAGAGCAATAACATTTTAACTACTGCAGTAATGGTATGCAGTTAATTTTATGATTACATATTAAAATGAAACGAACAGGAAGGAAGCAAAAGGTAACAGAATGAATTAAATGAAACTAATACAATTCCTCTTAATATTATTCAGTTTTTGTCTCGAACCTTTAGAACTTAAACTAATGTTTTATAAATTAAATTAGGATCTGCTCGCGGCTTAGTCCGCGTTCATTTCGTTTTAAACGTTTAATTGCTGAGTCCGTATTAGGGAATGATATAACATATATATTATCTGGATTAAGTATTATTATTACAGGATAGAAAACAAACTTCAATGAAATCAATTCAGTAGTTTCAGCGTGAAAGAGGAACCAACAGACAAACGCTTGAGTACTTAGTGAACATAGTAATAGTTCGATCGCACGCAGCTGCAAAACGATAAAATGGTTCAGTGCCTGCGTCTTGTAAGAGTTTCTTCTGAATGCGGCGAACTGACGTGCTCAATTCTGATCGAAAATTAATTTAACTTCAATATTCGTTGATAAGATTAAACATGTGCAGGATTGAAAATATCGGTGGAATTACTAAGCCGTGAAATTAAACTAAGCAAATAAAATATTTTCACATTTATAACGAATATCACTGAAAAAGTTCCATCCATCGTGCGTAATGCATCAAATTAATATGGTTAAACTTTATGCGCCTTAATGCGCCTATTCCATCATGCAGCATTAATTTCGTTAATAAAGAGCAAAATAATAATGGAAATTATGGAGGAACATTATTTAACATCACAAACTTTCAAGTTTATTACAAAGTAAGCTCAACTGAAAGTTGTAAGCCCAGCTTAAAGAAGAGCGAATGTGCGCCGTATATACAGTTTATGTCCTGAGCGCTTTCTGGGCAGAGTAGCCGCCGGGGTTAGGCTGTGGTAAAACGGCCTAATTTATTGTTTCGTGTAGTTTTGTATACAAGATTCTAAAGTATAGGAAGTATTTGGACCACCTAACATATTAAGGCCGTATATTCTAAGTTAGCACTGATACACGTTCCAGAGTACGTGGTTTTTCGTTATATTGTTTATACTTAATTCGCATAAATGTATTACTGAGTTGATGACGTTCTATACGATAACACTATAAGTTTAAATATAGTTTGTTCACGAAATGTGGCTGATGATGAACATTAATTTCACAAAGGTCAAGTACTCTTATATCCCAAAATGTACTTTCTTAAGATGACGGTATGCAAAAAAATCAAAAACAAAAATATCTTTATTTTGTAGGTAAAAAAATTACACTTGAAATAAGTCATTAATAAATTCGTTTCGACATTATCACCCATTCCAAATGCTGATTCAACGAGAGAAGAATGGGCAAGAAACTCAAAGCTTTCTCTCTTTACTCATCAATACTAAGGATATAGTAATTTATAATTTAATCGACATTAAAAATAATATGAAATAACCTGATAGACGAGCAGCTTAATATCAGGGGCTTTTTTTTAGTTCTACAACTAGTCTAAATTCATTAAAAAACGATCCGTTTTTCTAAATAGGAGCTGTGAAAATTTTCGTTAAAAACAACCACTATACGTTTTTGTCTAGTCACCACCGCTCATGGACACTCACAATACCAGGCGAGTCACCAGTGTGTTGTCGATATTTAGAGTAGCAATAGGAAGGGGATTGATGCACGGGGATTGGGTGATGGTGGGGTGAGTGGGCCACCGGAATTTTCACTCACTGGACATCTGTGAGTGTGGTATCTCACCGTTTGAGCAGGACAATTTTCGTGGTGCAACCAAGTTGGCCACTGCCTGGCACTACTACGTGATGAAAACCCGACCTCGTACTAGCAACGGTGAAAGAATCCTGTTGTCTGTATTTTCCATTTTCCTTGAAAATGCCTTTTATAAATAGTAAAAGTCGTATCAGAACATAAATAACTGCTTATATTTTGATAAATAAAAATAATAACAAGAAAAAGTAAGAAATACCAACGCATAAGATTCGAATCGTGAAACCCTCGTGTTTTTCCCTCACGTATCTAAATAAGGTCGTCGTGTGTCTAAAACCACATATTTAGACCTCCGACTCGCAACTATTTAACGATGCTAATTGAAATGTCTTCCCGCGGACGCCGCGGCCGTGCATTTGCGGTCGTGGCGTGCCCGCGGAATACCTCGGCCCGCCTTCGGCCGTTGGCTGACCATCTCGAGTGCTTCAAATGGCGTCTAAGGGTATAAGAGAGGAACCAGTTTTTGTCGTGGACGGAGGCAAATACCTGTGAGCCGTTTGCGATTCGAGTGCTTATAAGTGCTAAATAACTAATTGTCTGGAGGGAATCAAAGGCGTCGACGTTCCTTCCTAACAGAGCGAGCGTGAAATAACGCGAGATCTCTCGCCTATTTCTGAGAAGGATGGGGGAGCATTTTTTTGTACGCGAGAAGAGGTAAAGACCGTAATTACATACCGGTCTCGCTCAAACGACATTCATTAATCTAATAAAAATGTCTTTTAAAATGCAAGCTTGGACGTTTCGTTAATACGTCACCAATTTGGTGATACAAATTTGTATCACTTTCTGGTGACTACTCAATCACAAAAATTTGTTTTTTTGGAACGAAGTTCCTTAATGCGGCTTGCTGTAGAAGGCGATTGATAGAAATCGTAACGTGACGAAAAAGCTTCACTCCCCCATGTGACTTTCATTTCTTCTCTCTTGAAATTTCAATATAATTTTTTATAAGTAAATATTATTCCTGTAATATTAAATGAAAGTCTTTGATTTTATTCTTTACTTTGCATTATTCATTTTCTTCATTTATGTCATTCCCGACGGCGATCCCCGACCGCATATTTAGTTTTTTCGTTTCTTCTATTAATTATTTCCGGATGATGCAACCACCTTAACGTATTTTTTCCTACCCTAGTCACTACACCTTCTTTTATACCACACCGTTCTCTCATATTTTATAATTTTTTTATTCTACCATGCCCAACTGCATATGACGCCATCTATAAATTAAGCTACAACATCAGGGCGGGGAAGGGGATTAGCAAAGTGTGACAACGTGTCATAGGTTTTGTGACGTCACATGAATCTGACGTATTTAAACTTTAAATTTCAATTTTTTTTATTCATTAAAGTAAAATTACTTTTTAATGACGCCACAGAATTATAAATTTAAAGGCGCATGCGTAAGCGTACCTCTTTTTTAATATCACTATTCTGCGTCTGTATTTCGAACGGATTCAACATTACAGCAACAACTCTTGAATAAACACACTGTAACGCATTCGTCCAGCGCTATTATTCGGTTCGCAGCTCCGACAATGGCCGTGCGTTAGTACACGCCACAACTCAGTTAACGCAACGTCCCATTCGAGACTCCGTTAAAAACGTGATTTATGGGGCTCATATATTTTTGGGCGCAAGTTGCATGTGCTCTCGCGCATTTATCTCGTATGAAATATCGCGGCGCGGACGCTGCGATCGCGACGCTTCAAAAGGACTCCGGTATAATTTGCTGCCCGGCTCTTTGTCGACGGCTCGTTGCGCCCTCTATTCGGTGCGTTTTTGTATTTTTCGAGATGGTTATCCAAAAACTTAAAGTTTTTAGTTTTTAAGTTTTTTTTTTGTTTAATAAACAGGTTGTATTCGTTATGTTTTGCACTGAATGTTCACCTTGTAATTCAGATTTAGAATATTAAACTTCTTTTTCATTACGTGCCTACACGAATTTACTAATAAGATTAGTGTCAAACCAACGAATGGTGTCGATTCTGCACACATTAATTCCACGATATATTGTGGACGAAATACGGACGCAGACCCCACACCCACATAGTAATATAGGCAATAAACCATTAGGTTAATTAACTTGCTTTTCATTTTAACACTAATTTCATTTTAATTTAATAAAATACAAAATAAGAGCTTTGCTTACCAAACCACGAATTACATTTGAATTTACATACGAATGCATTTGAATTTTTTTAGCAAATGTCAACGGATCGCATATTTTAGGATCGATAAATTTCTGCGACCTGCCGAAAATTGCGTTGAGGCAAGAGGCTGAAAAGTGAAACGGAATCGATTGATTGAATAAATGAGACCAATTTTTACTAATTAATCAACTAAAATACATTTGTTGTAATTATAACGTCGTCCACCACATATAGATTTGTCGCATTTATATAAGAAATGAGACAAATTTATTATTTTAATTTTTATACACTCATTTTTTATTACACTATATGTAGAAAATTGAAAATAAAAAGTAAAGAAGGTCTATATCCAAAGAAATTGGTTTTTGGAGTTTTCACTTTACTTGTGCGTCAAATCAAGCTATTAGCCAAATTTCATGGACTAAAGGAAAGACTAAGGAAAGTAGCCTATAGGTATTGATAAATGAGTTTGCAAGTATCAAAATATATGACGAAGTGACCATAATCTTTTGATTGCGCTGACTTTTTAATGAGCTAGTATTTTTTATAAGTGCAAGGGACCGCAGACCTTAGAATTTCATAACAATTTCAACTTGATATCTCTATCCGCTCGTAATAAAAAGCGTTTCAATAGACGGACAGACAGACAGACGAACGAATAACAAAATTATTCCTATAAAGGTGCTGTATGTATCCACGTATATTTAAGGTACGGAACCCTAAAAGTAAAACTACCTTGTAGGTCGTGGCAGGGCTATATACAAAGGAATATGCTTCATACCATCTGTTTCTATTCAAATGTGTGCAACAGCGATCAACGTACTTATGACTTATTTTATTTCCATTTGCACTCTCACTCCAGTTTACAGCACGCATGTCGATTGTCAGTGTTTCGATGAGACTTAAACACTTCTAACAATTGTACTACACACATGGTTTATTCCTTCGTTAAACCTGATAACTACTTAATTAGATTACTTTCTGGCCATGCCGAGCCGCTTTCGTCGTCGCAAACGGCCGTTATTGATTTACAAAAAACTCATAAAACTTTCGTTTTACGAGTGGGTCTGGATGTATTTTCGAAGTCGAAGCTTAAAGTCTTGTTAAGGCTTTTGGTCTTCGAATTATCGCCGATAACGTACCTCGCTTCGGGGCTGGCTTAAACAAAACGCTTAATCTACCGAAAATTTTTAAGAGGCTCAGCAACTTGGGCGACGTTAGCTGGAGTAAAGCGATATTTGGGCGGGCGGGCGGCGGGCGGCGGCGCGGCTCAAGGTCGGCATTAATCTTTTACACGTCATTAGAGCGCATCACTTGGGGTTGCTCTCGGGACCTGCGACGGTATCGCGTCTGGGGTAGCGAACTCGCACTCACCAATATTGTTAAAAGGCAATTTTGTTTGCTTATACAAGTTATATCTAGGTACAACTACTGGTAGTGGCACTAATACTAGAATGTGAGGTTATATATATGTATAAAATGACACTACATGTAGAAATCTTGAGTTGTAGATATATCGAATATTAATATATTTAAGCTTATGGTATAAGTTTAACACTTTAATGCCTTACTATATTCAATCTATTGTTAGCTAAAGGTATTATTTAGAATCTATATTATTCTGCGAAAATGGATCTGTATTTTGAAACATTTGAAAAATATGCTAACATTGGGCTAATTAGGATTTTCTAAGTTTAAAATAAACTTTTGTAGAATCATTTACTATCTGTTTGTTTGTTCGCGCATCGCACAAGAATAATTTTTATTAAATATGAAAATATGTATTTTATCGTGGTACAATGACGTAAGAAAATATTTCTTTTTATATTCCAGTGTAGGCTAGTTTCTGTTGGCCCGATAGGAGAAATAAAAGATTTGAAACAAAAATTTACCTTGCAATGCTTAGAAATATGTCTCTTATTACGTTGTTGTGTTGTGGTAGGTTATCTATTATGTTGTTAGTATATTAAGTCTTAACTACAGCTAAACTTAAAAATGACGCCTAAAATATAATGACGTGCATATTTTTTATTATCTAACATATATAACACAATATTCTTATCACTTCTTGTATTATCATTTATCACAAGCCTATACGTGTCGTTATTCTTACTATCACAATTAAAATACAAATATTACCAGGTCTTGCACAGTTTCAAATAAGGTATGTTTGCGAGTGAATACTTTTAGTTTAAAAAAAAATGTATGCCAGGATATTGACCGTCTGAACTAGAAAAAATATGAATTTTCTTGAACTGTAAACCCGATTTAAATATAAAAACATCAAGGGGTACCTACAAATGTATATAAGACGTAAATATGAAGAAGTGTAAAATTGTGTAAATGTAGGTACATTTTACACTTATTTCATACTTATTGCACGATTTATTAATATCTTATATTGATTAAATGCCGAATATTTATTTTTAAAAAACTAAACCTAAAATCGTAACAAAATTTTTTTTCAAACATCCGACATTGGGCTACAAAAGTCGTTTAGGGCTCGGTGCCCTCAACACTATAAATATTTTTGTTTCAAATCCTAAAACTGAAGAAGTTAGTTTCCATGAAACAAATCGTTTTCATTTAGAGAGTTAAGTGTTTAGGGATCGTATTGATAAAGCTCACTCAAATCATGCGCCATATCAAGTAGTAACGTGGGAACGAGACATATATTATTTTCTATAGCGAATCACTATAACTGTCTTGCTCTTTCCATTCTTAAGATGGAACCCCGCACTTAAGTGTTATATTTTAGTGTTATATTACTTTATTAATACGACCCTAGGAGTCTCGTCACTTCACCAGCAGCAAGGCACTGTCTCGCAATCTCCTTTCAATCCACGAGTTCGACCTCGGGTCTTTTACGCCATGTTGTTCGAGTTGAGGGTCGCGTCATTTCGCGTTGACATCGTCCGGAACCAATTTTAACCGTTTGACGCAGGCTCCCCGGCGGAAAGTAAGGGCTATAATTTGATTTTGGATCGATCGACTCATCCCTGGTCAGGGATCAAACTCGCTATTTTCCGATTCGAGAGCGAGGCGCAGGCTAGTCGGCCACTACCGCCCTCAATGTTGTTACGGTGTAATTTACGATTGACCCGCCATGGCTACGAATATCCTGTGGAAAAATCTGCTTAAGACGGCAAAGGAAACCGCGAGATGTGTCGGAAGCGTATAATAACGGCACTAAAGCGCATCACTAGAAATCCAAACCATAGACTGATAACCGTATTGAAGTTACAAGCACGTCACTCGTCAACAATACAACCACAACTCTATCCACCTCTGACATCTGATACAGTAGTCCGATGCCACCACAACTTTTTTAGTTTGGTACGTGAATACCGCCGTTGTCGCAGAACGGCCGATGGACGCCGACGTCCCGAACCGACGGCTTTGAGTGACGAGTTCCGGCCGTGGGTTCCACTCGGCCGCGTTTATAAACGAGAGCGGTACCGCCGGCGCCGGGCGCGGGGGGTCGCGGCCCGCCCGCCGGCCGCGGGCGCTCGCTGTTAATCTTCACGCCGATAATTGCGGTTGGCGCGGACAGCTGTTAATTTGCTTTCGCTCCGTGAACTAGTGTTTGTTTATGTCTTGGGAGTGCTCGTATTTTAGGGAAACGCAGGAATGCTTTAATTGTTTGAAAATTTACAGATATTGTGATGTGATCAAATAGAGATATTTACGTAGAGCATTGCTTGTTTTCTAGCATATTGAGATATAGAAATATACTGAAACGTTGGAATGTAGACAGTAACATATAGTTTAATTCTTTTCTTGTGCTAGGTTTTTTCTTTATTTATGAACGGAGTTAACGAAGAAAAATGTTATACTTAGTATAGCGTGATTTTCTACTAGCCGGTATGAAGCTTTCTGTGTAATTTCGGCTTGTATACGTACGTCGGTCCGTCAACAACCCCTTTCATCAAGTGGCAATTACTGTGGAAATTCAATATTGAAAGCTTTGTAATGCGTGATGTTGGTCGTAAAGAGGTATAAATAGATGCTCATTATAGGCGTCCATACATAGAGACTTTGAAATGAAGGTATTATGAAAATTCGTACAGTGTGTCATATGAAAAGAGCAGAAACCTGTTTGTGTGCACATGTTTTTGTGTTTTTATGACGCAAAAGTGTATATATTTTTCACAAATACTACAAATGTATTTAATATTTCGTTTATCAATGTGAAAATACAAAGAATTCTCTACTTTTTTATATATCGATTGATGATTATTGGTAACAGCGATGTTCAAGAGAAAATCAAAATAAATGTGTCAGGAATGAAATCGAGCGCAGGATTGCAATTTGGATCGAGAGCGGGAGCGAGATTATTTCATAACAAAATAATTTAACTGTAATATTAAGTGCGTCTTCAGCATAAAAGTGTACGTTTCTTTGGGGTAATTTGATATAAATTTAAGGGTAGAACCTAAATTAGACTTGAGATCAACATGTATCTTGAGTGAGACCGTCAATAACGCCAAAATCTGGTCCAAGCCAAGAATCGAGAAGGTATCTATTTCAGAATCATAGTTGTAGAGGATAATCTTTCGATATAAAAGGTGAATAAATTCAATTTACGTCCACCCACACGAGCAGCGCTGCGGTAAAACTTAGTTTCTTATAAATTCGACCGCCCGCCTGCAATCGTATTTCATACTCTCCTGTCATCAAAACTTAGCAAAAATTAATGATATGTACGTATAAAACAGTCAAACGAATTTATTTATTCGATGATAAAATTAATATTTAATTACAGATCTATTACTAATTGTTAAGCAATAACTAGAAGATTATATCAACTAAAACTAAAACGAACTAAAACTCAACCTAAAAGTTGGGTTGATCACTAAAACAATACAGAAGTTACTATAGGTATAATATACAGAAGTAATGAAGACCACACTGCATCGAGTTCGGTTGTCATTACGGAGCTATCCGCTTATTTTCTGTGTTCGCACTTGGCTGGTTAGTAACTTCCAACCGCTCTAAAGACTAACCGTTAATTAAGAGAACCGTGGCCGTTTTCAGGAATCCCACTTAAGGCGTCCGACCCCATCTCGGTTTTTCCTCGCGGCTGCACACGCTCGACCGCGACGACAGCGGCCCGACGCGTCTAGGCGCGACCGTCTTAAATCGTTAACAATCTACCGCGTTTGAGGCGCCCATCCTCCTTGGAAAAGTTTCTGGTATTTTTATCCCGACGTGCTCCAGAATCACGGGGACGTGGAGGAATGGCGGGGCTTCGGCTTTTTGTTTGCGCAATTAAGGGAAGCCGGGGCGCGCAACAGGCTCGCCCGCGGCCGGACGACTTATAAGTGGATCTTCGTTAATTAACTGCGGGATGTTAGCTTTTTGTGTCCAGCATAATTTAACATCCATCTATTTTTATTTGCTATTTTTTGAGCAATTTTGTCGAGTTTGCGCTTAGAAATCTTCTTTAATCCTATAGACAAATTATTTATTGAAGTCCATAATTATTATTGATAATTTAATTACAGACCTAAGATGTGACGTAATAGTGAGAAATGAGGTTTAACTAAAACACTTTTTTTTTGTTAGAAAACTGTATACATGTTGTACATGTATACAGTTTCCTAATAGTTCATTAGTTTTGCATACACCAAAATTAATTTCAGATTCTGGCTGTGCGGAGGCTACGACTATCTGGACGAAACCTAAAAGAGAAATAATTTAACCTTGACAATTACGTAATATAGTCATTAGCTTTATATCGCTTTATGATAAAAATAATGGCGCTTTTAACTAAAAGCTATTACCAATTAAAAAACTTCTATATCTGTCGGAGATTCAAATAGAAATAACGATGCATCTCGTACGGCTTAAACATAAATTATTATTTTAATTCTTCATTCGCTATTGCAATGACGTACTATAAAACGAAATCTCTAATTGCTCAAATTTGGCATTGTACAAAAATAAAAAACATAAAAATCGCATTTGAACGATATTCGTCATTCTGAAAACTGCAGACGGATCCACTGAAGTCTTCGGCGACAGAACTTTGGATCGCAAAAGTGTTTAGACTTCAGACCGTCTTTCTTGGATTCAACGCGCGTAGAATTAGAAAGGTGCGGAATATAAATAAAACTATAAAATCCCGCACCGAAAAACCCTAAGTCGAAGCGGACGGAGCCGAATCGACGGGCGTTGTATATTTTTGTTGCTATTGAAAATAATTTACGAGGGGCAACACAGGCGCTCGCTCATAAAACTCACAGAGTAATTAATGTAGCGGGCAGATGTATTTCTGGCTGTCTCGAGAGGTCTCGGGCCGTCGCGGCGCGGACGCGGCGCTCTCTGTCTAATCCCGAACAAACGGCCTTCATATGTCTTCATTTAACGCCGCGCATAATAAAACGTGCGAACGATAAAAAGGCCGGCCAAGTGCGAGCCGAGAGTCGCGACGGTGGCGCCGTAATCACTTTGTAAGCTTCTATCTAATAAAAAGTTTTGTAATTAATGCCGGTTTTTTTTTATATTTCTTTTACGAAGAAAGACATTTTATGTATCTAAACAAATTAGCGATAAAAGAGACTTTTGTAGTTTATGAGAATAATAAGAAAAAAAGGTTCTCTCGTTTCAATTATTAAATCGAACCCTAGAACCTCCATAATTACACAATTTTCATGATCTTAAGAGACCCCTGTCCTTATTATACGTGGCCATATTTATAAGTCCCTTCCCCTAGTAGGATGTTACATATTTCACGATTTTCAATTTAGAAACCAATAAAATAGGTTATGCAAAGTTATTTATATAGTTTTATTTAAAATCCATTTCCATAAAGTCTACAATAAATTAACCATTTTAAAAAATTAACAAAGCGCGACTCCAAAAGTACAGCAATAGTTTTTCATTGTTTCAATATCTTTGATTACATGTAACGTCACAAATCTTATGACACCTCCTCGAAACTTGTCACACGATTTCATACTTTGTTGACCCTTTCTCCCCCTTAACGTGTGACATAAATTATGAATGATCCCCTAGCTTCCATTTGGGACTGAAAAATATGACTATCTATTTACATTATTTCTCTTTTCTATAACTTTTTGAAGGGCATATTTTAAATCTATTTGATATTAAAGTTTGGTAAAAAAAATTTTGACAATGTCAAGGTCTTCCCAGCCGTTGTCTTTTAGTATGAACATTTTTTTCGTCGCCGCTATGGTAAAATATGAAACGGTTTTCAGTTTAGACCAACTATTTTAGTTCAGAGTAGTTGAAGCTTGGTTGTAGTATAATATAAAAATATAATATAATATAATAGCCAGTAATTGGGGACTGTCGATAGAAGTAAAAAATTAAAACTACGAAAGTACATTTTTTCATATTCAGAATAATTAGATTACGAAAAATTAAACTATTATAATCGGTAAATGAATGTTATTACTTGGTTTGGATTTCAAATCTACCGACATTTCGAGCAAAAATTATATAAAATTTTTATTTGTTTTATTTATCTATCAAAACACATAATGAGCTGCGCCAGCCCAGTAATGTATACATCTAATAAATTTGAAATAAAAATCAACGTGCTATTGAGGTTTTCACTTCAAAAATAAACTCTACTTATTTAATTAAGTAGGGGTGTTAAAAAAAAATAACGACAATTAATTGAAAGGAAATATTAGATGATCGCATGAAAACGGAACCCTAAAACACATTCAAACTAAAAAGAAGAAAAAAACAAAGTTTGTTTCTTCTGGCGACGTTCATAAATTGTTATTTAACCAAGGCTGGGCGTTAATCTTGAAATATGTTGTTAACAAAACGCGATATCCACTTACGCTCTCCGATGATATACGAGGGAGCGCAGGGCAGGTGACGACGCGGGCTCGTGCGTGGGCTTCGGTAATCGTTTACGCTATAAGACACGTATTTACACACTGCACACAGACTTCTACCACGTAATGATATAGTGCTATAAAGAAATAACTAATGACAGTGACAGTTCAAAGCACACATGCGCGCGTGTGTGAACGAAAGTAATGCGCATTATTGTATTCTTGTTACCATTGTGTGTGTTTGTTTTAAATGACAGATCATAGATAGGAGAGATCACAATTATTTTTTACGTTGGGTATTTAGGGTTCCGAACCAAAATGGCAAGAACGGAACTCTTGTAGTTTCGTTATGGCCGTCCGTGCGTATGTCACAGGCATTTTACTCAAGAACTACAAGATGTATATTGATGAAATTCGGAGTACAGGTGTCTAGTATAAGCCACTATTAATTTTCGTAGTTAAATTACAAAAATAAATATTTTAAGAGGGGGCACTCCATACATGTAACAGTAGCCGAAAAAAATTTGTTTTAGCAAACGTCAACATAAGGCATATATTTTGACAGTTCTATAAAAAATACTAAGGTTTCTATGCAATTTCTTTGACTAATCGAATGTTTTCTGAAATAATCGTTTCGAAAGTAGCAGAAATTGTCTCACTCCCTTTATTTTTTATGTATGTCGAAAAAATATCAAAAAACTACATAGGTAAGTAAGGCTTAATAAATATTTTCAAAAAAAATTATTTTGAATGTAATCTAATATACCGTTTTTGAGTTATTGCCGAACGAAAAACTGCACTTCTCAACAAAAGGATTTAAGTGATATGAAGATACGCTCTTTTGCTGGTACACTTTGGTTTACACTAGTTTAAGAGTAATAGTTGACTTACCTACTTATTTCTCTAGTTATAGGCGACTAAAGTGTTTATACCTATGTGCGGGAAACAGAAAAAAAATTTCGGAAAATCTAAAAGAGCCTCATGGTGGTCGTTCAATTTTTACAAATATATATATGAGTATGAATGTTTTTTCTTATCATTCGTGCATTTATATAAATCTGTAAGTACATTATGAGTAACATGAAGAATTTTTAAGTTCGATTTAGCTCGATTTTTAGATTTTTATAAGGCGAGAGTAGAGCACTACCTCAGCGCTCCGCTTATGAGGCATGCAAAAATACCACGCAAACGTTGTGAACGGACCTAGGTTACTACACACACACACACACACACACACACACACACACACACACACACACACACACACACACACACACACACACACACACACACACACACACACACACACACACACACACACACATATATATATATATATATATATATATATATATATATATATATATAGATGTACAACGAATAAAATGTCCAGTCGTATTTTTATATAATTACAATTAAACACCGTGATCTTCGAAATGACTTAGTTTAGGATAATACTAAAACATTTGGAAAAAATTTGGTTGCCTGTAAAGTCTATAGTTTTACGTGACAACGACTTTGAATGGTAAAATCATTTTAATGTGAATATTCATTCGTATAGTAGGAAGAAGGATGAAATAATAGTAACAATTTAAAACATTTATTTATACAAAGAATTATATTTAAAACATTAATTTATACAAAGAATCTCGCACTGAATTTCATATTAACAAAATTTTATTTTACCTTTACACATACATACGATACAATAACGCAATACATTTGCAAGCTACACTAATTCTCTAGTGCTGCGCGCGGCAGACCGATCATAGTTGCATCGTTCGGTGACTCATCGTTACGTTACCGAGCGTTACTTCATAAGTGACTCCCAGCCGCAACCTAATTTAAGACGTTGTCAAAAAAATGGACTAGATCAGCTAAGTTTTCGGAGTTATCGTGACCATGCGAGTATGGATACATACAAACACACGGAGGTCCACGGAATTATTTTGTTACACAACTTTTTCATTAATTTAAAAAGCAAAATGTCTTTTAAAAATGTCATAAGTGTTGAAACTAGTGTTTTCCCTTGATGTTCATGTGTAAATATTATTATATAAGTGCGATAAAAAATAAATAGACACTTTTAGTTTAAAAGATCACTTGATTTTTGTAATGCGAGAGTAGAGCATTACCTCAACCGCTCCACTCATGAGGCATGCGACATTGTAACAATGTATTTTTCATCTGTAGTGCATTTCTTTGTAGAAACGGCTTCGTAATCCTACAGCGAGCATGGTGCGACGTGCTCTTAGCTGTTTTTATTATTATGATTCCGTTTTTGGTATTTAACAAACAAGAATTGAAAAATGAATGAAGAGTAGACATGGGTTTTGGACGGGTTCCCAGTACCCTCGTGCTCTCTTAACATTTGCACTGTCACCGTTGTCTGCGCTACGCGTTGTTACGAATTTCGTTTATTGCGTTTTGAGCGGCAATTATACAGGCGGATGTTGTATCACAGTGAACACAGACGTGAAATATACAGAAGCACGTTTTGTAGTAAAAAAGTAAGTATTTTTTTCACTGATCTTATAAATGAGGTGTATTAGTTTTTGTCGAATTTCGCGATATCTAAAGTAAATAATTTGTCTTAGCGAAAAGAAGATATCATTAAAACTTCAAAATTTATTCTTGTTTTATGTTTGACGTTTCGTAATTTTAATACAACCTCTTCAGCAACTATATAAGGAGTAAGTTATATTTTGTTATTTCTTACATTACAAGTTGACTTATAAGTGTAACATATATTTTTATTCTAAATACTTTAATGTTATAATTTACATTTGTCTTCGCATTAAGCAATTGATGAGTAACTACTTTCATTGGGATAATTTAATATTTACTTTTTTTCAGTATAAAATTTAATGTAGATAACATTAATTTAAATTTTATTTAAAATTACTGTACTTAACTGTTTTTTACACTTTGTTCTCATTATTCGTTAGCTGTCATTTTTAATATAGCATGTTTTCAATTTGTCTTATCTAGGTATCTTTGTTTATTTTATTATTGATTGTAATTAATATTTGAAATTATAGTGACATGGATCATCATCTATATTATCTATCCTTAGTAGCCCTATAAATTTTCCTTACGGGCTTTCTCATATGATCCCATGATCAATATGAGCAGACACAAACCATGTAACTATCGGGTAATAGCAGAGAGAGACTTGTATATGTAAAATCGGTTTCCATTACTGATTTCATTCATTTTCTACGTAATGTTTGGTTGTATTACATAGAAAATCGTTGCGCCATTAATGAACTACAAACAAATTTTCTGTCTGCCTCTAATGGAACGTCTCTTTGTACCGGACGACACGTAAATAATTGCATTGCTGATTAGTCATTTCTACTAGATACTGCTAGTAAATGTAGCAACCGCACAGAAAAATGACAGTATAGTTTTATGGAAAGTACACGTTCTCAGAATTTTACATTAATATCGAGATTTGTGTTTATAATTAGAGATTAATAAGTTTGAATTATATTGTGTTTAGAAAGGGTTAATATTTTTCTAGACTCATATAATTTTTTTGTACTTTATTCGAGTTTCCTTTTCATATCATTTCAAATCTTTTTTTAATATTGACTACGAAGATGTTACATAATTTTTATTCATTATAGAGTAATGATTATTAGTGCAAAATTATAGCGTAATATATTATGTTAAAGACACTCCTATATATTTCTAATTGCAAAGGAAAAATAAGCTGGTGAACTTTATAATATCTGTCTGTACTTGTATTGTATAACAGACAAACTACGTAAAATAACTGCGAGTTGAACTAAAAGAAAAAAGCCCTAATTGCTAAATTACTCGTAAGATTTGACAGATGACGTATGGTATGGACGATCTGTCAACTCTTTCAGCTAACATTTACGAATTGCCTTTTTTTCTTTGTCGAAACCCGCCGCAAGTGATTTTAACAAAACGGCACACTCACGTTTCCGCCGGCGGATCCCTAAACGGAATCATTTATCCATACGCGGCGAGCGCGTCACGAGCGGGAAAATAGTCATTCAAAGGAGCGGATTACGTCGAAAGGCGGCGCATAAATAAGTTTATTTGGCAGCAGTAGCCCCGGCCGGGGGGCCGGCCCCGTTGTAAATCTTCGCCATCTGAAAGAGGAGATAAATCTATTTGTTTAAAATATAAGGCCATTGTCGGGGAGTTTTTTCGGCCGGGCCGGGCGGGCTAATTTATGTTTTCGTTCGACGGGGGCCGGGGGGCGGAGGGCGCGCGATCGCCGGCGGGGGCCCGGTAGCCTATATATTATCGGTTCTCGTTTTGCGGTATTGTCACTTTTTGCCGTCGAGATGTATTCAAACATGAATGCATCGACGCTTTTTGCCGTGCGCGCGCGCAGCCGCGTGCGCGGCGCCCGCGCCTCCGCCAGTTTCATGCGATTCGCTCACCTCTACCAGTTTACATTTCTAAGAATTCTCCTCTCTATTAAACTTTTTTCGTTGGCGTCGCCAGACGATATTTCCTCCTAGCGTAGGACGTTTTTTGTCCGGTACGAGCTACACCGAGGAAGTCGTTAAGCACTACAATAATATACAATAAAGTTATATGGGTCGTTCAAATCTTATCGTTTTTATATTTCTATAATAAATAAACTCATTTCCAAGTAAGAGCACTGTTCGAAGGTACTGCTCTCATATTATAAGTACACGTACTATAGGAATTACATTATTTTCTATAATAACTCATACATTTCCTCTCAGAAAATATTATTTGGTAATGTGGGACTGATGATGAAGACCATAGATGGCTATTCTAACTCCACAATGATAAATGTTTCACGGCTTGTGATAGGATTTCATTATGGTTATGGAGCAACTTGGTTATGGAGGTTATGAAGCAACTAATGATCATTAAAGTGCACGTTCTAAAGTAGAACTGATGTCGTGCTATATGAATTCCGATGACGGGGTCCACGGAAAACCTATGGAACTCCTTAAATATATAGGCACATGTAAAACACTGTCCTTCTTTTTTATAGCGACTCGTACATTTGGTTTCGAAAAGTACCGTTAGGTTAAGTTAAGCAACTTGTGTTCATTCAAATACGTGTACTGAAGTTGAACGGACGCTGAAATATCAGAATTTCTAGACTCTGACTGATATAAGAATGGATACAGTATTTTTTTAGTTAAATAGTAAAAAGCTTACAATATTGCTACTTACGTTCTCCACTTTCAGGCAAGTTGGGAAGAATTTGAAAATTGAAAGGTCGTAATGACCGACCGACTTGACCGACAGCTTGACCAAGGCGAAAGTTCGAAGATGATTTCACTCTAATAGTCCAATTAAATCTCCAATTAAACATGATCTCATCAGTTTTGGCGCAATATGTAAAAATATATTCGTAGCATATGTAAATTAGGGTGATTAATTTTAAACTATGATTTTTTTCTCTCCCGTAGTAAAATATCATTCTTTATGCTGAAAAAAAAATTCTAATACAGGCGGAGCTCTTAATATTAATTTTAAGTATGTACTTTTTTTCAATTTTAAAAATTTCCCATTTAAAATATAAGTAGATTAAGTTTTTTATTATTTATATAGGTCAGTGGCGTTTCATGGTTTCATCTCATCCTAAGTCTGCAAAAGTATCCATTACGGCGTAATCGTATTTTTTTTATTCAATAATTAATTTTCCACCATAAAATTTAGTATAATAATAAACATTTCAATAGATCTTAGTTCCAAATCATAGAAACGAGTTATTTAATTCTTTTCGAACTGGAAACAATTACAATTTGATGAAATTTCTTGTTCTTACCTTTATAAACATTTATTTGTAAAATGAATTATCAATATTTTCTATCTAAAATTATTAGATGAAATGTTATGATGAAGAAATAATTTTTGAATAAAAATACTATATTTGCTTACGATTAAATAGCTTTTTCTGTGATTTACAAGATATAGAATTAGCTATTTAATCAATATTTGGCAAATTATCCTTTAAAATGCTGATTATCTTTTAGAATATCTATTGTATCGCATCAATGCAAAGAATCCTTTTTTGTAGAATATTAAATTTCTTACAAGTTTGTTATTAATTTTTTTCTGAAAGTCTTCGTCATTTGTGAGATGATGTCAGAAAAACCAGGATTTTATAAAAAAATTGGGTTCAGTGATCTATACGATCTCGCTAGTGCGAGTTGCGATTGCACCGTAATGGACTCTTTTGTAGAGCATTCAATTCTGAGAAAATCCCGACTTCGTGAGAGGTGATAGACACTATGAAACGCCGCTGAGCTGTATCAATTTTAAAAATAAAGATCTAAGTTTACAAGTACTACAAATGGGAAATCTTTAAAATTGAAAAAAAAGTACTTAGGATTAAAATTAGGATCTCCGCCTTTAACAGGATTTTTTTCAGCATATAGAATGATATTTTGCTGCGGGAGTGAAAAAAAAATCATCGTTCAAAATGAATTATCCTTATGGAAAACAGAAAACTACAGTATTTAGGAGCAGTTTAGGCCGCTTCGGTTTGATACTTTTTGGCTGGTTAACCTTAATAATCTTTGTTTTATGATTAGAAAACTACATTTAATTATTTTGATGCAGTAAAAATTGACTGTTAAACCTGCAGTGCTCAAATATCATTAGAAATTTGATCGTTTAAGTCATTGATCTTGTTATTATGTGAGTTGTATATATAGAAGCAACTTTCCTGATGTTTTTTTGAAATGCGTCAATATTTGAAAGTATTACTTAATGTGATGGCCATAGTAAATTAAATGTACTATAAAATACATTTAATTTACTCTGTTATTGAAATAACACACTGCTACACAAAATTATGGTTACAAGTGCTTGCGTATATACATAAAAGCACAATTATACATTTCAAAAAAAAATGTATACTTTGTTAAAATCGTCGAATCGCATTTGTTATCTACGACGAATAACCTAATTAACGAGGTGATATTAAAATCGTCAGCGGAGCAAAAGGTCAAATGAGACGATGACGCACTAGTGGGAGAGGGATTAATCAGATGACTCAGGAGTTAGTCGATGAGACCGCACATCGTGAGAACAAACAGAACACGCGCGTAGAGTGCGGCCTATTAAAATGAATTTACGTCATGCAGCGTCGGGTCGACACAGTGTGCAATGTCTAAAATTAATATTGCACATATGACACTGGAATATTACCAATAAAATACGATAATATCAAGTAACACCAGCTTAACGTACGGATTGGAATATGCGGATGTACGAGGATATGAGTTGTTACCATAGTACATTGCGCAGTACGTACTAAAGCTTTTTTTGAATTATGTGCGGATTGGAAATATAAAATAAAACTCGATGGAAAGGTGAAGGAAACGATGAAATGAAAAGTGCAAGTCAGAGCATTAGAATCATCAACGACATTGAAGGTTGATAGCACGTATCGTGTCGAAGAAACATATATTGTGCACGTCTCATAACGCTAAGCGTTTGAGTTGTTCTCTACTCTCGAATTGTTAAGGTCTAGCAATTTATTACATCTAAATTACATATTATATTAAATTTGCACTTATACCACATGTATACAATGTCAAGAATATTTTAATGCAAGAATAAGTGCTTGAAAAATAATTTCCATGAACATCCCGATGTCCACGGCAGAACAACTTCACATATACCCTATTACGTTTATTGACGGTGGGAGTTTACATTTATGCGCATTTTGATTGGTAAGAATGTTCCAAACTACGACAAATATTGTTTGTTTGCGTCTGATATTACTTGTTTACATCTTTATTTTTTATAAATAATTTATGATTTAGTTAATACTCGGAGAACGTTGAGGACTGTTCGCCGAGGGGTATATATACTGCAATTTGAGCGCTGACGAGTCAGTTCTCTTTTGAAGATTTGTGCGTTCACAAGTCAATTGGGATCAAAAGTGTTAAAGTGGTTCTGTAGCGCATTTCTGTAGTGCATTATTGAATACACATCTTTTGTTTTTGTGAGTGTATACTTTTCATCTTAATTCAATCTTTAAACCCCATAGGGATATTGTCTCAGAAAAGGGATTGAAATGTAATAAGGTGAACGGGAAAGAAGGTTGACGCAGAATTAGATTGCGGCTCAGCAAGTAAACGATGGATAGGTAGCGGGGGCCGTAGCTCCTCCAACAGTTTCCGCAGCTCTGGCTATTGATTTAGGGATCCTGTTCATGGAAATCGGAGAGCGGGCTCTTAGACAGGAAGAGTAGGTGCGACGATTAATAGAGTAGGTTGGAGAACAGGCTCGGGAACAAGCTTACCGACTCGAAGAGCGGGCTCGCCGTAATGAAGGGCCGCTTTAATTCCAAAAAAGAGAGTTGAAGATGACCCTCAAAATAATACAGGCCGAACGGAAGTAGGAGATTAACGACATACATTATCAGCTCGGCAGCCTCATTTAATATCGAAAGCCACGACAAGCGCTTGTACAATTTTAAGATAGAGTACCTACATAAGCTGAAATGTAAGGTTACGAGTGGAACCTCCGTATCTGCTATTGCCCATCAAGATTCTACGCCTGGGAATTTCAAATTACCTCCAATGATTGATGGAAACTCGTCACAGTCGACACATAAATTTGAAATGAATTATTTCTCAATCTACCGGAAAGGGCAAGAGCGTGAGTGAGCGCCAATTAATTAAGAATAATAGCTGGGTTAGTTAAGATTTTGTGCTATTATAGTTAGTGCTATTGTGCTTATTTATACGGAATAATATGTGGTTACGCCCAAATTCTTCTATAAACGTAAAGCCATATGCATAACTTAAATCACGTGTTACATTTATGAGGAATAAAACAAAGTTCGCGCATAAATATAAATTTACAATGAACAACGACATTATTAAAACTCATAAAAATGTAGGGGATTGCCTCGGGATCTATCTTAAATTGATATATTAAACTTTTAAATTTAAATCTATATTAAACTTTAAATCATCTAAGTTGCATAGACCGTTTTCGAGTAATTGATGAGCGTACAGAAAAAAAAATCATACCCGTTGAATGTAGAACCTTTCTCTTTTGCGAAGTCGGTCATAAAACAAAAGAAACATAAAAAACATAAACAAGTACATACTTTGTAATTATTACCAACCATTGCTAAAAAACAGTTTTTTACCAGTCAAACATTTTCAAATGTAAATTAATATTCATAAGCAAACAATATCAATTACTGTACAACAATCTATAAAGTATGTGTCTGCTTGGGCCAAACTAACCTCTCAGGTAATTATTGTAATACGAAGAACACGAGAACCTCAAGCCATATCCAAGCACACTAGTTTCCATGGTTTCCGCCGTCGTCCCAGGTCGATCATTCAGCCTCCATCGTTTTCGCTGTCCCTTCTAGGGGCTAATGGTTTTGAAGTGTCGCCTTGTACAGCTTCCCGCGGCTTTGTCCGGGATATTTATGGCCGCGGGCCATTAATACTCATTATTAGACTGTTCGGTCGCGCCCTGCATTGTGTCGGGCGTCGGGCGCGCGCGTGACGCCCTCTCCACGCTAATGGCTGCCGTTGCTGGGACCGAGTATCACACTTTTGTGTAACTGTTATTTGTATCTTTCTTATGTAAACCTATTACTAAATATTCTATGACGCAAAGAAAAAGGAAGAAACGTTAAATTGAATTGTTTACTAGATAATACAGGAACAACTACATTATACCTTTTTCAGTATTATTTTCATGTGTCATTATTGACATTGTAATGCACAAAATTTTTGTTTTATAAGAAATGGTGATAGTATTCCCATGTCAGTTATTTGAAATTTTCAGGGTGTAATCTTCACGATATTGCTAACATCTATATAATTTGTCTTATGCACGATAATAAAATAACCTAGGGAAAAATTTCTGATAGGCGGATTGTTTATAAATTAGTTAAGATCGTCAATAATTGGTGTTGATTTTCAAAGTTGTCCGCAGCCTTATTATCTAAAAGTAGAAATGGATTTCCATTGCGGAATCGATTTGTGAGTCAAACTTTTTGGGTACAAAATAAGCCAAGTATAAAATATTGTTATTCTCATATGCAGTTATGAGTGACTTTTAAGCATTATATTAAAATAAAACTTTGCACACTTATCGAGGACTGATGAAAATACAATAGTGCGGTATAATCTATCTATAATCTGATCTAATGATGGAGCTAGAAGGTAGTCACAAAAACTCCATAACGGAATAACATAGCCTTATTGTGTTTGAGCTTTTTGGAGTTGTTTTAAGGTGAACTCTGTTCTAAGGTGATCCATCCATTTGGTCAGATTCATCGTCAGACCTCAGGGTTTGATGATGTATCTGAGTAGGAAGGTAAGCACTAGCACTCTCTAAAAGAATATCGTAGCATAGCCGCTTGATGGTTTTTTTTTTTTCAAATGCATTTTGGCCATAGTTGGCTTTAAAGGTCTGATGATGGAACTGGAAGTTTAGCACTGGAACTCCATAATGAGAAAACGTATCCTAGCCATGATTGAACTTGTTGGATTTGTCGTGGATGTACTTTGATCATGAGCAATTTTCAGGGGTTTCCATAGTTACAGTATCGATAGATTTATCCTGATGTCACGATCGAGCGACCCAGATTGTATAATGATAATTAATAAATATTTAAATTTATTTAAAACTGCGGCCATTAGATAAGGCGTATTAGGACTAAGGAAAAACGAAAATTATCGAGTGGTTTATTGTTGAACAATGCGTGTATGTTTATAAACAATATTGATTTTAAAACGACTATTTATAACGTGTTTGCTGTTTAATATCTAATCAGTATTACTTATAAGTAGGGAAAGGATCGGCAAAAATCTTGTAATAAAACACAATGTTAATAAAACTAAATGCTACAGATTTCTGTTATACGTCTTGTGATTTCATAGGTATAGAATTAAAGAGATTCAAATCAATTTTTTGCTTTTTTGATGAACGCGAACATCGAGATGAAATACGCAAATCAGAGGAGTCGTTAGAGTCCAAAGATATATTCCTAACATGCATTGACCTTAATGGATATTGTTCTCTTAAAATAGACCTCTACCAAGCAATGGTATCTTATAGTGGGTTGCATGCAAGTAAAGAACAATTTCTGGTAACATTTTATACGGTTATATCAAAAGATTGATAGGTAGATCTTGCAATATCATTATTTATAAAATTATAATTTAAAATTAAATTATAATTTAATTCTTTAAGTTTCGAATAAAAAAGTATAATTTTTTCTTAAAAAATATGACGTGGCTGATCTTTGTGGTTTGATTTAATCATCTACTAGCTTAAAAAAGGGTGCGTTAAAGCATGATTTAGCCACTTGGAAAGGGTGAATAAAGGTAGATTGAGGACACATGTACAAAGCAAAAGTGTGCAACGCAAGTGTCAGCAGGAGTCTCTTTAAAAAAGTCTTTGAAGGAAATGGTGGAATATTTAAGAAGACCTAAATTTTAAGCACCCGAAACCGACGAACTGATATGAAGTAACAAAGTTATACGTAAGGTTATACTTCTTTCTAATGTATTAAATTTCAAGGAATCGGTAATCGTGATGTTACAATGGAACTTCAGCAGTAGTAGTACAGAAGTGGAGTGCCGTGTATACTTTTTCGTTGTCTGCGTTTCGAAGCCGCAGTGTCCTGTCCTGTAAGGACAGGAAGACAGGATCACGAGCAAGGACAGTTCCTTCTACATGCGTGCCTTCAATTATACCAGGAACAGCAAGTATAAAAAAAAACATTTTTCTGAACAAATTTTCATACCAGGTTCTTTCTGAAATAAATTCCTTCATGAACATCGACAGTCTTACCGAAGGTTTAAAATACTCTTCCAGGCATAGGACGAGTGAATTTATTTGATTTAAATTAAAAATTCGTAGATCACTTTATACGTTGCCTGGCTCGAACCGAGTTCCTTCTGGTTCGATGTATGTTACGTTTGACCCCATCAGCAGCATGTTTTAGTATTCCAGAAACTCAGCCTCTACTTCTACAATCGTACCCTTTTTGCAATATAATTTTACTTTTTAAACAGTTTTAGAACATAACCTTCTTTACCTAATCGTTCAGAAACAAAGTCCGCATATCACCTAAACTCGCCGTCCGCGCCCGCTCCCCGCGCGCGGCCGCGACGTGTGGCGACACTAATTGTCCCCATAAATCAGCCATTATCTGTACACTCAAAAGGCAGCAGAACAAAACGCCGACGTCTACAAATGATCGCGATTTTTCTCGTAGCACCGTAACCAAAGAGTCTGTCAATATAGCCGCGCGCGCAGCTGCCGGCCCCGGCCCCGCCGCACTTATATTTTATTTTAGGCGATAAATTACGTTTTATTACACATATTTTGTCGTGTTATAATAACTAATGCACCCACTCCGGGTGCGGGGCTCGATTCGCGTGTAATGCCGCGTAACGGGAGGGGTTTTTTTATTATTTATTTGTCTTTTTTATTGCGTTTTTTTTTTCAGTAGTCGTTCTCGACGATAGCACGGTCCGGGCGCTGCCTGCGTTTTATTTTCGGCCGACTTGAAGGGTTTATCGTCTCCGCTGAATGACTGTTGTTTTCTCGATTCCGCTCCGTCTAGGATCACGGAGGTCCCTCCCTGCGACTAGTAAAGCCCCGTTATTGGGATCACGCCGCGTAGCAGTTGACAATTTGAGAAACGCCGAAAGGGCGGCCGTGAGCCGATCACGGGAAATTTTGTCGTTCATGAAAGCTTCGTTCCGAATTGCTTTACGACGATAGAATTTCAGATTGACATAAACGCTGTTGCGGTTTCAGAGTGATTTATTGAGACGCGCAACACGTACCCGTGCACCTTCGCAGGCATGACAAGTTGGAGCTGAATACTTGATTTAAACAAAAAAAAGAAAGAAAAAATAATTAAAACAATAATGAAACAACTTTAAAGCCCATTAATTTAAACCGTTCCACACCGGCAATGAAAAAAGACATACAAAAGCGCGAAGCGTAATAAAAACGACCGGTAATTAATCGCGGCCGATCGATCAAAGGCTTTTTTATTCGGCGCCGGGCGCGGCCGAACATTTGAATCTGTTGCCCGTTAAAAAGGTTAACTAATGAGCGCACGGCCACTATTGATTTAGATGTGGGCATGTGATTTGTCGTTGCGTTGCGGACGGACTATCGGGACGTTTGCATGATATGTGAAGATTTGATCTTCCAGCGGACGTTAAAACGATATGGCCCTCGGAAACATTTACAATAATACAATTTAATTTAACACAAGACACGAGTCACGGCAGGCGGTTTAACAACTAATGCCATACCCTGTGCGCTCGATTTGCATAATTAAAATTATTCAAATTTTCAATTTCTTCGCAGTTTCCATTAACCTTTTTTTGTTATCTATACAAGATTTTTTTTTGTGTGTAAAAAATATCAATGACGTAATCTACATGTATATAAAATTTTATCACAATCCGTTCATCGGTTTGAGTGTGATTGAAAAGCAAACATTTAATGAAATATATTTCCACAGTAGTAATAGTCCAAATGCGATAGTATTTAATTCTGTTACATATGTTTCCTTAAAAATTGCCAATATAGTGATTCCCGGTTTTTTTTTTATAAGTGGCCGAAATATTGATACTTTTGCTAAAAATATTTTGTTAGGGTTTTTTTTTCTAAATGGATATCAATGATTGTTGTTTGCCGCACCAGATACGGATTAATTATTGATTATAGCTATTTATTTTACAATATATAATATTAAATAATATAAATGGGAGATGGGGTTACAAAATATACATCAAGTTATATAACAATATCTGCAATGCGCTTTGACGTTTACACGCCTGTGTTTTTATTTGTAATACGGGTTATTTTATAAAAAATTCTTGTGAACTAACGCCATCCGTTGGAGCATAAGTGCACTAAGTCGGTAAGTAAGACATCTAGTGCATTGACAATTCGTTAGGGGATAGACTTGGGTCGACACGAAGTAAGTAATACATTTCATGTTTCTACGTGTTGCGAAAGTTTTCAAATTATTTATATGTACAAGTATGTTTCGACGTTGCATAATTCCGGTGTTGTTTTGGAAAATAAACCGTAATGTATCTACGTAAAATTGCGACTGTATCAAAGTTACAGTCTGACAGAGATTTTTTTATAATTGTAATAATCATTATATGTACTTAATTTTGAAGGTTTATATCGCACCTATATATAGAAAAAAAAATGTGACGCACAAATTACATACGAAAATTTGAAAGTTCGTAAGTTTATAGAGAAATTGTATTTTTCAAAATAGTTCCATTAACTTCCAGCTTCGTTTCTAAAGCTTTAAATTTTGTCTTAACGCGTATTATCTATTTTAAAGAATAAAGTCATTTATAAGTTTTTGTAAAATTTAATTGTCAAGGAATTGCGATTGTTTTGTAAGCAGTTACAAAAATAATCAAGACTTGACATGTTTAAATAGCCTCGTAGATTTGTTAGGTACCGTAAATACACTGTCAGCCTTCAATAGTACTTTATCCGATGGATGCAAAACTCAGTTTTGTACGTCTTATAACATAAAGGTAACAATTTTTACGGATTACGATTACGTTGTATTTTGATCAATTTTAATTTTGTTTTTAGGTTTTGCTTTTAGGTAGTAATCCATTTCATTAGCCAGTAAAATATTTTCAATACCAGTCAGTAGCCCCAATACAACACACGCATTTTAACACAATGCTTGAACGAAGTACCCTAAATCACATGCACGTCGGCGACATCAGACCGATCATAATAGAGAAGCGAGCTGTTCGGCGCGCCCGCGCCGCTCGTCCACGATGTCTGCGCGGGCGCGCCGTCGCCGGCGGCCGGCAACGATCATTTTTCATTACACACGATTCATTAGCACGGAGGGGGCTCACAATTACTGTAACCTCGTCTATCACCCGCCCTGTGACGTCGCTACGACACCAGATTTCGTATCGCATTATGGCCGGCTGTTATTTTTATTGTAGCCGGGTATTATCATTATTTATAACGGCACTCGAGCCGGCGGCGCGGACTACGAAAGCCGGTTATAAATTGCCGCGATTTATATGCGCTTGCACATGTCACAGTCGCTAATGGGAGCGCGAGGAGGCCGGCCGGCGCCGCGTTCGGGCGGAGCGTTGTTTCGCGTGACTTAAGGACGACCTAACGTTATTAAGTTTGAAAATGCTTCCGCGTGCCTTTCTGTTGAGTGAAAATTTAATATTCGCATTTATTCCTTCGAAGCATATCTTCTTGGGGAACGCCTGTAAGAACTGTTCGATTCAAAACTTTAGCTTCACCTGAAATCGCTTAAAAGACAACATATAATCGAGTCTTTAGTTTGTTCGCTTTTAATTTTTTAGTCAAAAGCCCTGAAAATTAAATGTGATTTAAATTTAGTATTTTAGACGTGAAATTTAGGTCTATGCCCTATACTTCACTGTTTTTAACTTATGTACTGTTTTAAAAACAATCACATTGATATACCGCGAATGTTATAGTGAAGACGAATTCATCTTTCAATGCGAAATATACTTATTACGTGCAATGTCGTCTTTAGCGGGTCCCGATTCTGCTGTCGTCGGACGCGCGCGATCGGTCGCCGCCGACGTCGATAACAGCTGAACGCGCGGGCATCTCGCTCCGTGACAAATCGTCGTGTTTAGACTAGCGCTTTGCAGTAAAACGCTATTTCTCGTCGCTCACGACAGCGGCCGTCGCGAGCCGGCGTCGGCCGGGCCCGTACGAATATTTTTATTTCGTCCGCGCCTCCACAGCGCCGACGCGACGTTTATTTCTGTGTTTTTTCATACGATTTGCCGTCGTCGGCGGCGTCCAGCGCGCTCGGCGGTAGCGACGTGTATTCTGTGATTTGCGAATTAGCAATAATTTAATATAAACTCATGAGCGGTATTTTGCATTTATACGCGACGTTTTAATAGTAATGATGTCTCGGGAATATCAATATTTAATTTTTACGTGGTATATTAAGAAAACGATGAATACTTATACATTCTAGAATTAAATGTTAATATTAATGCAATCAATGTTGTATGGTTAAGGTATGTTATATAATTATGCCACCGAACATTGTGTAATTAAGTTATTGTTAAAATGTTTAAATTTAAAACATATCTGTAGGATTTTATTGTTCTCCACGAATGGAATAAAAAATGTCTAAAACGTTTGTTTTTTTCTAATGAGAAATTTGTAAAGTGTCTTAAACGATTTCAGTTCTTTCGTGTTGATTAAAAAACGCTTAATTACCATTTTATGGCCAAAAAGCACTATTAATGATTAGAATCAAAATCAAGATTAGTATATTGTTACGAGGGAGCAATGTACGGTATTGTGATCCTGTCATCACCACAGTTGGTGCAGTTATTATGGAATATCTATTGGATAACTAAAAATTTACATAAACTGGTGTATAAGTGTATAGCGTGATGTATTTTAATTTTATTCACTAGTAAAATTTACCAAGTTTTCTAAATCCGTGAATTAAAAATAAAGCTCGTAGATTTTCGCATGCGGCACCCCTAGCTGCGGGCCCGCGGCCGCTATAAAACTGCTGTCCGATGACAAACGACCGTTCATAACGATCTAGGCCCCCGTATTTTTACACACGATGCACTTTCCACCCTCTCTTGTATGCTTTTGGTGTTTTAGGGCTGCCATCTTTTGGTTATGCTATTCTCATTGTTAATGAGAATTCTGGTCGTTTTATTTTTTTCTGAGTTAGTTTTTACATTATTCTCCGTTAAATCGCTCATAAAAATCAAAATTATTTAAATTTCTAATATTAACTTATATTTGACTATGTAATCTGTCATTTGGCATACTTTAATTTTTTAAACATCTTTAAACGTAAAGACCGCAATATTTTAAAATCAAACGCATAAGACGTAAATTGCATACTATTCTTTTTATGTGTACCTTAGCAATATGAAGAGATCTTGTTCATTTTAATATACGAGTATTTCTTATTAGATTATAAGGTAATCGTTATTATAATTTAAGCGATTTGTATTTTATCAAAACCTGTATTGTTAATCCAAAAAGATATAGAAGTATAATGGAAAAGTATTGTTTAGTATGTATGTAAATAATATGAACTAAATGCATTCGTAATTATACAATTATCATTTGGCCTTATCAGCACATCAAATGTAAATAGGATTCGATTTATTTGTTTTATTTCTACGCATATTTTGGATAGCAAAAGAAAAATATTAAAACGGATGTACGCGGAAAGTGGCGACCCTGTGCAGTAAGTTGAAGCAGCCCATAACTTTCCGAAGGTATTTGGAAAATCATCTCTCCTATTCCACAATGTTTGTTATCTGCGTTGTATTTCAGTTGAATTATTATAGTCCCCCGGTCGGTCCTTATTTGTTTATTTATAACCGTACATACGTATGAAATAATTTGAAATAAATATTATTTGTTCAATGAGTATGTTAATAGATGTTTTAAGCCCGAATAAATTTTGTCTAATGAATTAAAGTGCTAATTATCCTAAAACATCGTTTTTTGATTGTTTTTTTTTAACTTTTACTATTACGTAAAACACAAATCGAATTTGAAAAAAAATTATTAGTGCGAATAAAGTTAACTAAAAATCGCTACACTTATATAATTTTTATGCATATAGTATTAGTAATATACATTTTAATGTATTTACCTTTATAAATAGTTTTATTACCTCATTTGGTAGTTGGCACTTAATATTTTACTTAAGATACATATTCGTAGAATGATTAAATATTAGATTCATAGCGGTAAATTCGAAATGTAAGGAGTAATAAAGTTATATACCGCAGAATTATTTATTATTATGCGCGTTGAGCCGACAGTATTATCAACTTACACAGACGAAAAACATAAAATGATGTGTTTTAAATATTAAGTACCTATTTCGTGAGCGAATATTTGTTTTTATGAGTGACCATTTTTACACCCCTTACAAGTGAAACGAGCTAATTAAATATTTATCATGTCGGTATCAGTGCATAATAAATTGTTATTTTCCAGTTATTTGTTTGTAGATCAGTTTAGTTAACAATGAATCCGTGGCTAAGCATCGATTTCATCACGCACCGTTGAGTGAGCTGTCAATCGCATTAATCTGCCGTTAATTTATATGCGCAACCGGCGAGTTGACGGCCGATTAACAGTTGGCGCGTGGTTAAAAATGCGCCAATACACAATTAAATGGACCCTACGTCTAGAATATAACTTCAGTCAGAAAAAGTGTTCGCTCAGATGAAGTCACTCTACATCATGGTCAAAGTAGAAAGACTCGAATATGATGAGGGGCGTGGGACATATTAATACAACAGTCCTTAAGTAACCTAGAGATTGTAGATAGCTCTTTTGGTCATATCTGGTAGCTTTTCTGTACAAGCACGTGGTAGTGTCTGCAGTATTTTGTATACACCGTCGAAGTACTTAATAATACATTAATGAGGTCGGACTGCTCAAACTGTTATCCGAACTAGTACTAAATTCTTATAATACTATGATGTATTTTACATATTATACTAAGCCCGCTATCTGCACTGGGGTGGCATGGAGGGGGGCAAAGATGCAAGACCCTTATACAGAAATAAAAAGATTGTGAAAGGGAATACATCAACAATAGCACCGGCGAGAGTAAAACCTGATATAACAAGCGTTATTATAAATTATAGAATAAAATATTACGAATGGGATTTAACCGAACACTTGCTCGAATTCTAAACTCTGTTCATGTGCCATCACAGGCATCACGATATCTATCGCGTTCTTCTCTTATAAAGCTAATCGGAATTGATGCAACGAAATCTGACAGGTGAAAATTCAAATTGGACGACAGCGGTGTCCGTCCCCTCCCCCCGCCCGCCCGCCCCGCCTCATCCCCGTCACGCATAACTCGGTTAGGGTAGCTTTTAACACAATGCGGGGGCACTCCGGAATTACGTTTGACGGGGGTGATTCGACTGAACATCACCGCGCCGCTGATCTTATTAGCCATGTAAATGAATATGGAATGAATCCATTATTTCGCAAACAAGACCCCGCCGCGGGGTATGCGATAAAATTTTCGGATACGGCGTCGATCGCGAGACGCCGTATAAATATAGAGCGATCGTTCTCGACAGACGTTTAGTCGCGGTTTCTCCGAAAATGGAATTCGGCTGTTTGTGTACCTGATGCTCCGTCGGCTCGTAGCACATGTCGTGAAGTGAGACATGAGACGAGAGAACTCTGAGTTCGATTTCCAGTTGACGTTACATATGAACCGAACTGCCAACACAGGATCATGATAAGCGATCCAGGAAACATCCTATTTTTAAATTCAGGTTTATGTTCAAATCTTAACTTTGGTTTAACTAAAAAATTGTTTAATACGTTTTTATCACTCCATTATAGAAGTATATATTTCTACAATTCTTCTAGACGTAGGGACTTGCATCTCAAACCCTTCGCGGTGGGCCAGTGCCGGTTGAAGTCGGACAGTTATAGACAGTATGGCCATCCATTGCTCCCCGAAGTACGAAGCTAATAGTTTGATTAAGTTCAAGTTGAAACTCGTTGGTTTGTTCATCTATGGTCGTCTGCAAGTTTTTGGATCCGCAATCGATGAATTAAAATGAATGCGCCAATCACTCGCCGGTCATTGCAAATTCGAATTCGATTTTAAATTATTTTGTTTCACAGACGTTAATACGATTGAGATCTAATACGTATCTTAGGTATCTATCAAATCACTAGCCCACGCCTGAGGCTGTAAGCCTCTGAAATTATGCACTTACCACGACATTTTGTTAGCGTTTTAAACCCATATTCCGCTCAGATTAAGACTCAACTTGTATAGTAATTTACTATTAAAGTGCCAATATGTTTAACAGTTCAGTCAGATATACATGCAGATTGTCACTAATTTTTTTCGTTGATCCATTATTGTTCACTAACTTCTGCGGACTTAGTAGTCGCCCGAGAGAAAAGTCTGCCGATGAGACCATCCCTGAAATTCATTAGGTTGGCACCAGAAGAGTAACTCCATCGAGATATTCTTCTCTAGGGCTATATGATAAGGTTAGTAGAAGTTTGCTATAACAAGTATTTTAGTATACATTTTTATAATTCAAACTCAATTTAATGTTCTTTAAGGATGAGAAGGTAGCTACACATTTAAACGCTTTCAATGCAGACTTTTTGAAAGACAAAATAACCTGTTTATCTACAAGAATCCAACAACTACTTTATGAAGTAGATTATATGTTGTGATGCCTTTTTCGGTAGTCGCCAGAAATCGGTGGTACTACAGAAATAACTAAAGTTAAAAAAAATAATATGAAAAACCTATCATGTGCACACTGGCAGACGTCAGATTCGCACACTGCGTCGGTTCCGTTCGATACAAAGATTAAAAATAAAGCCAACTGGTTAATTATTTCGACCGAGTCTGTATTATTATGACGTCAGAATTACGTCATCCATGGGAAGAGGGAGGCCGCGGCGGCAAAGCTTCTCACTATGACGTAATTTTGACATCATAACAGTATCGAGTTGATCATTTTAGGCTAACGATGGACGGATGATAAAAATCTTAATAATTAACGACTCGGTGCAGCCTAGAAAATATTTTAGGTGTTTTCATTTTGTTCGAAAACTCTAGTAGCAGGTATATAATATTACATTATCTTATTTGTAATATATGCACTTCGATTAAACCTATTTCTTTCCTCTCTATTAATTCTATTTTCTAATTTCTAACCTCTGTATTAATTCTACGATCATGAATTATATCGAGATAGATTTGCAAACTTCATAGGTAAAAGCGATACTTTATTTTGGCTCTTTTGGTTATAACTAAAAATTCTATTTATATTGATTTTTTATCCTCGGTCGTTTTTTCACGTGTTAAGCTATGAAATGATATTAAAATTAGATTCATGCTTTTATTGGCCTAAATTTAAAGCCACCAGGAACTTAGTATCGCTACGAAACTGGAATAGCAGCAACTACATTGACCGATATCAACTTCATAATAAACCGATTATCCATCGCACTCACACTACTATTTTAAAATATCTTTATAAAATACTACATGTTGTTGAAATGTCAATTCGTAGCTGCTCTATAAAGACTCCTGTCATGTCGCATCAAGTATTTTATGATAAACGCTCCGCCGTATTTTCGAATGTATTACGAGGGGCCGTTATTTATTGGCTTAAAATTGTAGTCGTCGCATACATAATGTATGAAGCCGAAGGTAATTATCTGCCTCCCCTTTCGTGGACGACTGGAAAAGGGGGGCTTAGGTACTGTTGAAAATTGTATTAAAAAATAGCCTAATATACGGAGTAGCTTGTAGGTTCGTGTCGAACAGTTGACCGTTACACGGCTGCGTAAGTGCCATTGCATTAAGCTCTAGTGGTTTCTAAAGAATTATTTATGATGTAGGGTAGACAGAAAAACAGAAAGAGAGAGAGAGATGTATGAATAATAGAAATAAATTGGGTAACGTCACAAACATATATCAGAAGCGTGATGGAACATGCACAGTGAAACAATGCAGTATGTAAATAAACAGCAACGTATTACTTTTTCCGGTTGTATAGATTCTAATTATTGTAAACACAATAAAACCAAAAAATGTTTATTATCATTTATTTTTCTTGTCGTGTTTATTTTTACTTTTGTTATGCTTATTGTAGTTAGATGCTCTTGAACCTAATTGCAATAAGTAGTAGATAATTATAACAGGTTAATTACAATAAGCAGTAGTTACAATAGGTATTCAGTATGTAAATGAAGAATTCAAATTTAAATTTTAAATTCAAATTCAAAGTAGGAAATTTAATCAGAACGGTTTCATTTTCATTAAACAGCACATACGTATAATGATTTACGATTAATCGATCGTATTTATTTATAGATTTATGGGACATTCCTAATTATGGAATAAGTGTTGTAATTTCAATAAGAGTATTATTATTGAGTAGAAACTTTATTAATCTTTTAATATATGAAATTGGTCACGACGCTTGAGGCCGCTCAGCCATCAGTAATGTGTTGCTGTAGCCGGAATGTGTGATTTTGAACACTGAATACCAGAATTAAATGACTCGTCGCTTTCTTTATATTACAGGTGATTCATTGATATTTGTACGCCATGGATCGTTGTCCATGCGATCTTAGACCCACCATTATCTCTATTCCGAGAAAATAACTTAAATAAGGTAGTGTTTACAATCATATTATCTTTATAGTTTCTGAACTCTTCATTAGATTTAGAAAGTTCTTTCAAAATTTGGCGTTCAATTTCGTCTGTTTCAAGTTTGAATTTACTTACTGTTGGCATTGTTAATGATGATAGTTCTTCGCTAATGTTTGACAAAATATAAATTGTTTGATTATTCTGTCTCAAAAATAATGCGCGTATAAATTAAGAAAATACCGACTAAATTGGAAGTAGGACTTCCACATCCAGGGTTCGAAACGAAGGAACGAAAGAAATATAGTGAAATTTGCATTTGCACTAAGTTTAACTTAAACTGCCATCATGTAACTTCTTATAAACTTTAAAAGGTTTTAGACCTCTACCATCTCTTTTTAAATTGGCTTTTAACAAAAATTCAATTAAATATTTATTTTACATTTCACCTCTTCATTTTAACGCGTTTTAAGCCGAATAGCCGAAAAAGCGGTCGAGGAACGCAAAATTAATTTTAAAAGAGATCTTTGTTAATTGTCAATTTAAAAGTAAATGGTGGAAGAGTTCCTTAATCTGAGACCTTTCAAATGTATTTTAGGTTTAGTTTTGTATTAGAATAAACTTTTAAAATCATCGCAAATTTAGATCAAGCTTTTGACACAAATTTGTGTATATGTGTTCGAATGCTAAGTATTTATTGTATTATATTAAAATCCGGATGTGCCTTTGTAGGCTGGTAATTACATTCTTATTTATAATAATTGAAAATCGGGAATATTCAGAAAATTCGCAAACTTACTTTGTTTGTTGAAGTTATTTATTTACATATGAGTAATAAATTTATTTATTTATTTATTTATTAAGCTCTATTACTTTGACTTTTTAGAGTGGATTGCTCAAAAATTAAGATGGGATGGACAAAAGTTGACGATTTTTAAAGCAAATATACCGCAAAGGTCCTCCGCACAGAAAAACTCACTTAAAACGTTGAATGCATCTTGTATACCTACCCTAGACCTCATGTACAATTGTGTGCGAAAAAAAATTTCACCCTCCACTCTTAAGTAAACAAAGATAGTTCGTAATATTTATTTTCTAATTTATTTGCATGATTATATAGTTATTGATATAAAACCCACAGTTGCACGTTAAAATTCTTGAAAATCTATGTAAAAATTTTGAGAGTTATAAGGCTGAGACAGAGGACATATAGACTGAGCACAGACTGACGTAAAACGTAATTTAAGAGTTCTTTTTTACCTTTAACTACGGAGCTCTAAAAACAACCCAACAGCCTTAACGTTTTCGACGAATGATTAATTTATTTTGTGATAAAAGATGTTATTGTAAGTCAGCTATAAATGGAGCAATGCGTCATAAACATTTTATTTATATAATCTAGGCCAAAATATCAATTCGACACAAAGAGCAATATCGCAGAGCTATAATAACATATACGTAAAATCCTATTTTGTGACAGACAAATAAAAAGGCTATTGATGAGGTTCCTCGATGCGTTTTGGAAAATTAGCAGATCGGATTACGTCCGTGGTGTTTAAAGTAAAAAACTCGTCTGCTATATGACAGAAGATTCAATTCGATTTTCAGAATTCAGTAGGTCGTTTTGGATTATCATTAGATAAAAAAACCTTTATGTGTATAAAGGTTTTATACATATAATTAAATGGAGATGTTCATGTAGGTATTATTCTTCCTTTAAGGGCTTTTTGAATGAAGAAAAGTATTTTATTTGTTAAATGTTGTTTGCTTGTCAAACGGTTTTTTTCGTCTCTAGAAACACATTTTTTTCATCACAATTATCTTAATTCACAAAGTAATAGGATGTTTTAATTCTTTACATTTTTTTTCTATTAATTTTATAATACGCGACAAGAAAGAAATAATATGAATACAACGTCTTTTATTTTCATACCACAATATTGTGACCAGGCCATTGAACCAAACTAAATAAGTGTACAACGAACAAAGTTTAAATAATTTAATTTGAATGAAAATCATGAATTCACCCAAAAATCCTCGTGTTACCGTCCACATTATACACAAAAAACACTACTGCCATTCCCGCGAACAAGGTCGGATTAAGCTCGACGGCAAACATAACATTAACATAGAGATGAGCTTGAAATATGCCCTCTATACGGCTAGTCGTTGACCTAAATCTTTACGACCGGTTAATGGCCGCGATTACACCTGTTATAAATAAACAGAATCGCCTTAATCTACTGCTACGTGTAGTTTATTTTAGAAGGGTTGTTGTATTTTTGAAAACATATAAAAATACTGACGGCTACAGAAGCTACAAGCAGAGTAAGGATTCATTGAAATCAATTACTATAAATTAACGATCTCGAATAGAAATGTTTATGTAAAAGAGATTCCAGCATAAAAGCCGTTTTTGGTTTATTGAACACACCGTTTTTTTTTTTCGCCTTTTTGAAGCAATGTAAACCTTAATGCTTATAAGCTTGGGTGGAAATTTATTCGCTCTGTATTAGCGAGTTATCCAATTTTTAACTGATTTCATTCACAATTTTACCAGGCCACTGGCCTAGTTAAAAATCAAGAGCAGTACGGTGTTGGTAACGCCTCAGTTTTATATTTATGGAATCTCAATGTGATCAGACTTAAGAATTCACCTTTGCTAATGGAGTAGTAAAATAATATATTATTATAAATAGAACTGTAAATGAATGTTGTGTAGCTTTTTTTCATAAACATCCCGTCATTCTTTCAAAAAGTATATTTCGTTCATCGAAAAGTGAAAATTCTTTATATTAATTACACAAAATTTGAAAGAAAATCGTGTATCGTATTGTATGCAATATTTTCTTCTACTATAAGAAAAAAACGTTTTAAATTTCTGCTTTTATGCTTACATAAGTGCGTCATAAAGTAGAGCTTCTACTGTGCAAGCAGCACAGTAGAAGCTCTATTAATTATAGAAAATTCTGAAGATTTGCGTATTGATAGCACAAGGACAATTATAGTAGCTTTCACTTGGCATAACCAAGTTAATCAATCAGACCAATAATCTTATAGCTTTTCCATTTGTTTTGGCAACCGAACCGTCAATTTAAGAAAATATTGATAAAATATAAATAACAAATCTCATATTAAGATCATTTTCATACATAACTACAAAGTTAATATGGTTTAAATACATCTAAAAACTAACAACATGAATCATGAACTAAAACATATTCGACTTATGTTGTCATCGTCTCAATCTTAACAGACAGACACTACTCGAACTATAATATAACTTTACGTCAATAGTTATTACAATAGCTTTCAGCCGCCCGCGTGCGCGTCGCGAGCGATTAAACGGACAACCTAATAACATTTGCATAGAAAGAGCAGCTTTTTCACCGACGA
Source organism: Eumeta japonica (assembly GCA_005406025.1). NCBI lineage: Eukaryota > Metazoa > Arthropoda > Insecta > Lepidoptera > Psychidae > Eumeta > Eumeta japonica. The sequence goes on along the minus strand of BGZK01000433.1, from coordinate 179,750 downwards.
CGCCGCGCTCGCTAAAATGTCCTATAAAAGTTGCACAACGTTATTTATGGCGTACTCAACGCGCTGCAGCGATCATAAATAGATTTAGGCCCTTGTTCATGGCATCGAGTCTGGAGCCTTGTGATGAACATGTCTATACGTAGCGCTGAATAGACACACAAATCGTATAAATTAAAAAAAAAAGATTGTCTCGTAATTAGAATAAGCGATATATTTGGAACTAACTCTATATGTATCTGTCGGTTTATATAATTTTTACCTAAACACGCTTAACAAATAAAATATGAAATTTAATAGCCAAAGATATAAGAATTTCTTTATTGGACATTGTTTTATAATAAATACGTAGTATAATCTCACGCCTATTTCTCAAAAGATTTGGCAGAGACTAGATTTCCACATGGTATGGTCTACGGTCATATTCCTCTTGCTTCACAGAGATCCATCAATCTCTTGATATAAGTTCATTGGTTTCGGGTGCTAAAATTAGATCTTTTTAATATGGCACCAATATGGTTTGAATGGGATTTTTTGGGACGACCCTTGCTGACCTTTCTATCACACATATTTGGTCTACGGATTGTTTTGTCAGTCTACTTTGGTTCATCCTTTCCAGATGGCCAAAACACTGCAACATACCTCTTTCTACTCTAGTCACTACATCTTCCTTCAAACTACATCGCTCTCTGACATCACTGTTCCTACATCTATCTTTCCTAGACACTCCACACATACTACACAGCGATCGCATCTCCACCGCATTGATCCTACTTTCATTTTTCTTCCGCCATACCCAACTTTCACAACCATACATAAGCGTAAAAATCAGGATCCCATTATCGATAGCCAAACGTACATGTCGGGAGACGCTTTTACTATTTATAATAGCAAGCAAGGCCCCATTCACTTTATTTCTTGCATTCACTCTGCTTTCGATATGTCTCATGTTTACCATCATTTGTAAACAGACTGCTCAAGTATACAAACTCTTTTACTTGTTCAATTTTCTCACTTTCTATAATTATTGTCTTCAGTTATGCATTCGTCTCTTTCAAACACCATCACCTTAGTCTTACCGACATTTACTTGATGCCTAGAGGATTACTTGGTTGTCGACGTAAGGAGGCCTTTTGTAATGCATATAGTTTCATATTGTGCATTAAAATTTACTTATTTGTCGGAATGGAGTAAGTGTAAAAAATACATATCGTTCACTACATTTCTTTAAAACGTCTAGGAATTATTATTTATGTAAATTATATGGTTTCATGTATATATATATATATGTACATATATGCAATAAAAATGTTTATTAAAAGAGTGATTTTCAACTTAATTAGTGTTTATACTTGACTGGGTCATATGTGCGAAATTTAATAAAATTATTATACTTGTACTACAGTAAAATTTTTGACATTTGATGGACTCTCTACACTCGTATTTGTTTTGTCTTTCATTTTAATTTATTTGAGTAATCACATTTTCTCATTTACTTATATTCATTTAATCCAATTTATCGATTCGAGTTAACACAGAACAGTCCACAATTTGGATACCCAAAAATGCCAATTTGAAGACAGTTTGACTATCGAGTTCACCGAGTTTCACATGATTTAATGATATAATACATGTAATATTTATTAATAATATGATAAAACGCCGAAACACTCCGCTTCCAAAATGTTGGACTTGTAACATAAAATTTGTAAACATATTAATATAAAAGTATAGTGACGCGAAAAAGTATGATTAAATATAACTGCATAAATTACAATCTCATAGCAACACCGCATAACGTACAATAAAACAAGTTATCCTTAAGTTAACAAACTAAGAACTCTGTGGAAAACATACACATACATTCAATTCTAAGCCAATACATATTGATTTAAATACTTTAGTTTCTTAATTAGAATGCTACTTGTAGTTTGTACAATATTTTTTGACTTCATGTGGAAGTGCATATGATTTTCACTGCCATTACCACAATTCAGGTCTCCATTATTATCTTTTGGGATATTAATTTTCTTCTCTTGTACATTAATTGAACTACCACAACCAACTTCCTCTAAACCATCAGTATGATCGAAACCATTGTTAAATTTAAAATTGCCACCTCCATGTTATTTTCTTATAAATTTAATGTTTAGTGTTACTTCTATCATTACTCTCTAATTTCGAATGATTTTGGATGATTTCCTGTTTTATTTATTATTTATAATTCACATTTCTTCCCCTTTCGAATCCAAAGTTTAGACCCCACTGAAAAGTTCAATATTCAATATTTGCAATTTTTATCATAATATTTTTTTGACTCTATTTGATTTTATTAATTTCAATTTTTATATTTACTATGTTAGGAATGAAATGATTTGAGTTAAGTGGCAAATCTGTTTGTAATTTACGACCCATCAGCAATTGAGCTGGTGAATATTTACATTGAAATAATGAAGTATCTCCGTAGTCCAATAAAAACCTTATTGAAGTAATTACTGTCTCTTTTACATTTTTAATGAGTAATTTAGCAATTCCCATCGCATTTTTAGCATACCATTTGGATAAGGGTAACGGAAACTCACAAACATAATATTGAAATTCCACTCTTTTCCAATTTTATAAAATTCATAACTATTAAAGGAATTATTATCACAAACTATCATTTTAGGAATACCATGCCTAATAAATATTTCTTTTAAGATATCAATGATTTATCTAATACGTTTGTTACATTTTTTTTTATTTCTAACCATTTAGACATATCAACGATTAGGTTTAAAAAATTCTTTCCTGCATACTCTGCAATATCAATTACTACTTTATAAAATAGGTAACATGAGTATATTATATTTGATTAAAAATTATTTAATGTTGGACCTAGCAGATTTGTCACATATTGCGCATCTTAAGGCAAATTTTTGAGCATATTTGGATATCCCTGGCTGATGACATAAACGCATACTCCCTTTATTTTTAAATTCATTAATCCTTAAATGTACTATTGTGCAATTCACTCAACATATCTTCAACCAATACTTTAGCCACCAGTGTTTTGTCACCATAAAGAATTATATTAGCTTTTACAAATAAGTTATTTCTGATATTATAAAATGGTTTCAAATTAGGTCTGATTTATAACACTGTCATTTACCATTTTTGATATATTTGTGATGTTATTCAAAATAGGATCTTGAAAAGTTTGTTTCTGGAATTTAAAAATATTTTCCTCTGAAATAGAAAAGCATTTTCAAATGAAAACCGTATGCACCACATACGTCACAGAGACATTTTCAGTTATTTTCTCTGAATTGTTGAAATTTCGAGTCATTTGGTTTGCTATTTACAGATGTTTGCCTTGTTGGTATTTCATTACAATATTATAATTAAACAATTTTAGATGTAGTGTATGTATTTGAGGCGAGCTTTTTGTATATTTGTTTATATAAAATATTAAGTAAAGGACTATGATCAGTACATATCGTAATTTTATAACCACATATGAAATAGTGAAATTTACTAGTCAAAATTACTAATCAAAACACTTCAAGATAGATGCTGTACATAAAATTTGCTTTAACTTAGAGTATGCTTTACTTTCCACCATTCCCCAATTCCACCTTATATATTTCTTCAGCAAGCATTTCAGAGGAGTGGTCAGTTAAATTATATTTTTAATGAATTTTTTCAATTAAATAATACCATTCCAAGAAAACTTTGTAATTATTATACTTATGTTGGTTCCTCTATGTCATTTGTATCCTAAATATATTGCACTATCAGGTTTAATGCCCTCTCTCGAAAATATCATACCCAAATATTTAACTATTTTTACCTTATATTATTATATATTTTATTCTTATTGAACCTAATATTGTTTTTCCGTGTACGCTTTACCACTTCCTGAAAGGCTGTCATGTATACTTTTATTTTACGTTTAAAATTAAATCATCTACAAAAACTTGTATATAATATTGTATACAAGCTCGATGATTTTAATATTAGGTATATTTCCAAAAACTCACAAATTTTCCCCTTAAAATACTTTTAAACTACAAGATAACACCCAAATTACAAGCTATTGAAATTATATCTTCCATATGGAGTATTAAATGTAATTCGATAACTTGACGGTTCGTCTGACTTCATTTGTAGGAAATCAACTTTCATATCAGTAACAGCAAAAATATATTTTTTCATTAAATTTATGTGACATTTCTTGTATTGTAGGTAGCCACACTGGTTCTTTAATTATACATTTATTCAATTTTAATGAACTTAACCAAATTCTCAGTGAGGCATTTTTCTTCTCAATTAATTCTGTAGGAATGTCGATCTTTTTAATGATGCCATAATTTTCCAATCACGTAATGTTATTTTTTATTCTTCACAATTTTTTTGAGGAATTAATTTTTCATTGCATCATTTTTAATTATATATATGTATTTAGCGTCCCGCCTATCCCTTCAAATAAATTTGCATTTAGTTTTATACATTTGTAAACAACAATTACCTAAATTTAATTTTTCACATGTTTCTTCTCTAGAACAGGATCAGAAGTCCGATTTATTATGACAAATTAAATATTGTTAAGCTGGTTACCAGCAAGTTTACAATTTAATGTGATAGCATCTAAAGGTTCTAATAAATAAAGTATAAAACTGTTTGATGTTAGCATTCAACATACCTACCTCCACTGCATCCAATTTTAATTTGACTATATTTATTATTATTTCCAGTGACGAATTCCTTCAGCTTTCTCTTAAATTATCTCACTACAAAATGATTTAGATGTTGAAAATATTTGAATTTTTTCAAATGTTGGACACACTTGTTTCATGATCTGCTCCACGTCTTTATATGTATATAACTTGGTTTCCTTTCAAAAGTAGTTCTTATCTTCTGAATTTATTTAATTGTAGAAACTTTTTTAAAGAACTTTCTTTTATGTTTATGATTTTGTAATGTGATAGCTTGCGTTTTGCTTGATTGTGCCACTCTAATACATTGTATTGTCTTTTCAAACCTATTTTCTGAGTTTTTTACATACGTTATTGCAAATTTGCATCTTCGAAACCAACAATAATTTATCTCTCGCTAATGAATTCTCTTGTTCTTTATACTCACATATCCTTGACAACTTTTTCAGTTTATTAACGTAAACATCAAATGGTTCACCATCCTTTTGATTGCGATTGAAAAATAACAATCGCGTGTACACGGAGTTATACCTGGCCTATCAAAAACCGTTAAAACCTTTTTTAGATCCTTTGCATCATTTTTCGATAGATTTCATTATTAAAAATGTCTAAGCCTTCATATCCAAGTACATGTAGCTATATGGCGATCTTCACTGTTTCCTCACTGGCATTTTTTCTCATGGCTTTAAAGTATAATTTAAACTTTTATTTGAACGTTTTCCAATTTTTAGCAACATTTCTTGATATGAATAAATATGGTTCGGGTGGTTTAGAACCGCAAAACTCCATTTTTATAGGGTAGTTACTCAGCGCTTCGCAGCATAGTATTACTTCGGTTACGCCATGTTTTGTCTATCAATTTAGTTTATCTAAATAATCGTATTTATTTATTTCCCCATATTCATTTAAACCTATTTATCAATTCGAGTTAAATATAGAACAGTCCAGAACTTGTATATCTAACAATGACAATGATCATAGACACAGATTGACTATCGAGTTCATCGAGTTTCACATAGGTACACTTGTATTCCAATATAATAAAATGCTGAAACATTATTATAATAATGTTTTTGAAATTTATTACCGTCTTAACACTAGTAATAAATTAAAATTTGTAAAATTTCATAGAACTGTTGCATTGGTATTATAGTGAGGTTTGTGAAGTTTCACGGAACCGGTACACTAGTAATATAAAACAATATGTGGAGTTTTATCAAATACTTAAATTGGTATCAAATACTTAAATAAAGTTGTGAAATTTCACGAGATCATTACACTTGTATCAAAGTAGGTAAGGTTTGTGAAACTTCATAGAATCTGGTCACTTGTATCATAGCAACGAATGACAGTGTTGATATTCTGATCCCAACAGCATACTAGTAATAAAATAAGTTTTTGACGTATTGCTCTTGTTCAAGTATTCGATTTGTAATGTCGCCCTTTGTAGACGTTTACTCTGTAGACGCTGAAGATATCGAAAAGAAATAGGTGAAAATACCAAGTAGGTGTATTATAAGCAATACACACGCTTAGACAGCTGTAGAACACCCGAATTAGACCGGAGCGAATGGGCGCCGGCGGCCGCTGTAATCCAGTCCGCAATAGGGCCGCCCCGACGGCGGCCGGCCCGTAATTCGCACCCCCTGATCCTCGTGACGTACTCCCGCTCGACCCTAAATTGTACGCCGCAATAATATGGGGCCACTATTAAATTCTGTCCTCTATTCTGACCGGATGTAGAGCGCGGAAACCGTTGTGAAGAAACGGTGTTGGTATTCCTATCTTTTATGAGACGTGCATAAGTTAATTGTTAAAATCATACCGTATAGAAACTGTCAAATAAACCAGTAATTATATTTATTCCAAGAGAAACATCGCTCTTCGTGAAAAAATTTTTTTTGAAAATAGTCTCATTAATAGAGATAAATATTATAGAAGGCAGAAAACTGTGGCTGGAATATATATCTCAGAAAGAATATATGTAAATTATTTTCAATAATCTGCATGCATTTTAATTGGCAATAAAAGTGAAGTGCTTTTTGGCTACATTTTTGACATGCTCATTAAACATTATAAGAAGTATAAAGTTACAATGTATTGAAAAAAAAGTAGTTTTTGAGTTTAATCGACCATAAAATATCACTACTGATAGAATGCACATAGTGACAAAATATCTTAATAAATTTAATTTTATCACCCATTGTTACATTTGCTATCAAAATTTTCATTATTTATTATTTATTTAATTATAACACCCCGCATTTGTAACATAATAACTACTTTGGGAAATAATCTCAAACTTATTTTCCATAAGTGTAAGCAGAGTGCATAAAAATCCCACAGGGTTACGATCTTAATACACCCGTATTGCTCTACTGACATCTGTCAATCTTTCTATTCAAGTCCTTAAAATTGGGTCCTTCTTTAGTATGCCACCAATTTGGTCGATATAAAATTTTCTTGTGCGACCCTTGCCGGTCGTCCTATCACATCTTATCATCCTATCACGCACATTAACTCTGTAGATTGATCACTTTCGCCAATTCTACTACAATCACCTTTTCTTTCTAGATGGCCGAATAGCCTTATTATGACTTTTTCTACTCTAGTCATTACGAGTCATACATAAATTACGCCATACACTAAGGAGGAGGGAGGAGGTCAACAAATTGTTGGGAGGGGGGACGAGACTCAAACTCCGTGACGTTACATGTGTAAATGTAAAATATTAAGACCCTAAGCTTCAGTTCTAACTATGAAACTGTAAAACGTTTGATTAATTGTTGATTTCATTCAAAAAGATTTTTGTGAAAAAATATAGATGTATACATAATTTTGGAAGTGTTGTTTTAATTTAATAATTTCTAAATTTAAAATACTCAGTGACGTACACCAGAGGTGGCGAGATCACACAATCGCGATCACCTATGACAAGGACGGAGGAGAGGCACTAATAATCATGAAGTTAGTGTAACGTAATTTATGAATGACCCCTACACCCTTTAGGGACTGCGTCTCCATTGCACTTACTGTATTGTGATATTTCACCTGGCATTCTAGACTTGTACTTTCGCAAATAATAGTGAAATCCGGACTCCATTAATATTAGTCTAAGGTTTTTGCTGCAACACAATTTTATTTATTCACATTAAAAAAAAGTCTTATTTACTTTGTTTTCGACGTTTATTTTCAATGTATTTGTCAAGATTTTATTTATATCTAATACATATCGATATTCTTCTTAATATAAAGAATTTTCAAAATACGTTATACAGATAGTTCATCCATATCAAAATACAGATACGTTGATAAGTACTGCAAGTAAAAGATAATACTATACAATTTCATTTTTATGGCATTTTTTTAAATTAAAAACTACTATGGAAGACTGCACCTACGACTGCGCCAAATCGTAAGTAAAAACCGATCGCATGTGCCGGTCTCCGCATTCACAGCTCTGCGGCAGCGGCCGGCCCGCTTAATGCCGGTCAAATATAAAAGCAGTTAAAGGCGTGGAGGTATAGCCTTTAATTTACTAACGCGCTCTGGAGCCAGATATATTGCAACATCGTCCCGACAATATTGTCACCTATTAAAACGATAAATTTCTTGTTCGGCTTAAGGAGGGAACGGTTGTAGTGCGTTTCAATAACCCTCCCTGAAGATTTACAATTATTGCAGCGATTGCAGCTTTTTTTTTTAGTTAGTAGAGAGCCGTTTATATTATACTACTTTCCGTCCGCGGTTTCACTTGTGTGGCCGTGTAATTAATTCCTTCGTCTTTTGCGATCAATCGGCTTTTGCTGTCAATTCCAATCCTGGTCACGTTTTTGATTCTGATCCCGGTTTTGTGCTCGATGCTGGCATCAATTCCGAACTCAGTTCTGATCCTAGTTCGAATCTCGATTCTCCTTTTTATCCGGCTTTCGCTTTAGATTCCACTACCGTTATGATTCCTATGTAGACGAAGTCGTGTATCCGAATAAACTTCCATAATTACATTAATATAATTTTTGTCTACGTTTCGTTCATTTGAATATGAAACGAAGTCCTTCGTTTTCTATGAGTCGGGTCCAACAGTAGTCCTCCCTACATTAACATACATTTTTGGGATGTATTGCAAACCGTCTCCAAAACTTCCCGTATTGTTTTTACCAATAATATTTTTGAGTTCTGTAAGCACATAAATATTTTCTTACACAGTTTTAAGCTCAAAATTACCTTCTAAATTTATTAAAGTTATAAAAATGACCTAATTATTCTTTTTCAAATATTTTATCAAAAACGTGTTTTGAATAGAGCAACCGATATGCAATTGCGGCAATTGGGCAATAATTATGGGCTATTGGGCTTGCGGCAATCGATGCAGAATTTTGAGCTCTTGATCAAGAAATATAATGTTGTTAAAGGTTTTTTTTTGAAAATGACATATTTTAATCAATTTAATCGACTTTAAAAAGACTTGTGACGTTCAAAACAACTTTAAAGATTCGATATTATAAGAAATGTAAAAATTATTGTGATAAAGCCCTTTTTTGAACTTTAAAATAACAATACTTGGTAAAATCTTGTTTTGACAAAATCGGACTGACAACAATAACTTCTCTAATTTTACGAAAACTTTCAGTTTTCATAGCTGGAAGTTAAAAAGCAGTTATCATCAAGCCGTACATATAACTACATTATATGTATATATTCAATATATTATATCATCATTTTCACTAACTAATCCAATAATATAGAATTATATTTGTTTGTAATACATATTCCACTGAATAGAAGTCTAATACTTACGGCTTTCTCTTGTAAGCCCATAAGTAGCGCACCCCAGAAAAGTTCTCTAGAGGATGTTTTTTTCAACTTAATATAAAAACCTCATCATAGCGTAGCTAATTTGCATAAAACGTCTATAAATTGAAATGCAAAAACCTTACTAATGAGCTAGTCTAGCTATCAGTGAAAATCATTTCAAAATGCCTAAACTAGTTTTTGAAATTTTAGACAGACTCTACTGAGAATTTCAATTTGTAATACGAGGGGATATTTAAAGTGAGAACGAAACACAAATTCTTTGGAAATAATAAAAATAAATACTGCTTGGTAAAGCTGGATTTTTGATTACATTTAAAACAGGAAATAATTTAAATAACACTTGTTTTTTTAAAAATGTAAGTCTTGTTTGTAGTCTGTTGTAGCGAGTTGTTAAAAATGGAAAACAATTAATTGCGCGCGGTTAGCCAGTATATGTGCTTGAATATTTAACCGCACAACTAGCCAATCGAGACTTATAAGATACTTTAAAAGCAAATAGTCTATCGTATTTTAGAATTACCCGTCGGTTCGCCGAATTTAAACGTTGAAGAACATCCGTCAAAGATGACCCTCCCTCGCATCGTCCAACAATGGTAATGACCGGAGATATCGTAAAAGAGTCGAAAAAAATGTCGTATCGCGGTACATTCTTTAGCCGATAAAACAAAGATTTCGACTGGTAGTCTTTGTAGATAGCATTTTACACGAACGTTTGGGGATGAAAAAATATTCACCCGCTGTTTCTCCGGAATGCTTATCGATACAAAAAAAAAACAGCACACTCATTCTCATTTTTTATTGATCGCCTCTAATGTGTAATGATATCCATACGCTTATTGCTAGTTAAAATATTCTATATAATATCACATATTACTCGACAGTTCTTTGATTTCTATACTGTGTTATTGCGTTAATCGTGTTTCATCCGACTGCAAACTTTTCCACAATATTAATGACGTGAGACATCTATTTGCGCGCTTTGGTAGTGAGAACGACTCGTATGCAGTGACGAAAAACGACTCCACCGCTAGGGTTGCCAATGGTAAAATATTTTTAAATCTGTCGTAATATGCATTGAGAGGACCTACTCTAAATGCATCGTTCAAATGATCACGAAAGACAGGCCTCTAAACGGTCAGTGCTAAACTACTTGTCAACTTTAGGACAATTAATATAATGAAAATAAATATTGTAAGTTTGCTACTAAATAAAAAATCATATTTTTATTTCAGATCGAATGGCTCGAACTATAAATAATCTAGGACGAACTATTACGGTTGGGGGTTGTTAATTGTATTGTCGTTATTACGGTGACAATATCCAGGATCGCCGTTTTAGCGTGTTCTTCGAGGCCGGAGCAAGTGGTTTAATTCCACTCAAACTAAGAATTCATAAACACTTTCGACTACGGCAAAGACTCGAACTCGGTGATTTCTGATTCGAAGATGACGCGTTGATCGCTCGCACCCCACCTATACTACACCAAGTATTAACCGAAGACTCCTACAAATGCCGTTACTAAATTTAAATCGTAAGTAAATAGATGGGAGCCACAAATCGGAGGCGTATAATCTTGCAACAAGATCCCTATGTTTATTTATCGTAGCGGCGTTGTACCGCCCGGAATAGTGCGGCGGGGGTTAATTCAATTAAATCCGTAGAGGCCGCGGGGAGGGGGGCGGTGTACGGGGGGTGGCGGGCAACAAGCTGATAACTTAATAGCGGCCGAGGGGCTTAATCGCCGGCGGACCGCAAGGATTTGCAAGGAGCCCTGGTCATAGACTGCGTAGCGTAAAATAGAATAGACGCTTAATAGGTGTTGGATAGGTTTAACCTTGCTTTCAAATTAAATGTTTTTATGCCGCTTCTAACCGTTACACATACAGAACATTTTATATTTTATAGAGATTATAGTTTGCAGACGTAAAAAATTCAGAAGTTACGATAGTGATCACCACGCTGAAGTAAAGTGAAATATGTTATCTGTCGCTTTCTTAAATAATGCTTTGTAGTTAAGAGACAATTGTAGACGCTTACAGTTTCGAGTTAAACTTAGTTTTAAATAGTCTGAAATACCCTTACAAATATCTTGTTAATTATTATCCGAAGTAATCTGAGTAGGCCGATATAATTTCAAGACTTAAGACTATAACACATCTTCTATTCTATCAGACCGGAATATTTTGACTTAGTAAAGTTAAAAATTTTTTATTAAAATTGGTAAATTAAGAAACATATTTTTGTTATTAAGCAAACTGTGGTTGAGGATCATATTTATATATTTTTAATTATTTCAAATTCGAACTATCAATTTACATCATAAATATTTCATTGTGTTTTGCTATAATTCGAAGTAATTTACGGAATTGATTTACAATTCTTATTAAATTAACATATAAAAGATCTTATTACATTAAAAATGCCTGAAAATGAAAATTGTTAAGAACAGTATCTTTTATTTATTTCATTAAAGTAAAATTTTAATGACCGTCCGAACTGTTTTGAGAACACCCCCTTACTTTTGTTAACCTTTTCGTTCTTCAATGTCAAAAAAAGAATTTAATCCGAAATATATGAAATAAAATCCAGAAATGCATTTAAAACTTTTATCTACTATTACACCGTTTTGTTTCACAGTCCTCTCGTTCCGCGTGCGCCCGCGCCGCCGGCGTGAGTGCAGCGGCGCAGGCTCGGCCCGCAGGCTTTGTCCGCAGTATTCCGAATGTGTAAACTGGTCGTTTGTGCTGAGCCGCCGCTCCGGTTTAATTTATGCGCGAAGGGATTAGTAGGTTCATTTGCGGAGGTTGTAAGCGGGGAGAGACTTTGTTAGTGCGTTTTAGCGACACCGGGCGAGCTCGTTCTGTCTTCATTAAGGCGAACGTATGTTTTGTTAAGGGGCCTTAATGTTCGTTAATGTTTGAACGATAATTTAAGGGGGTTTTAAGCGCTTTCCGCGAACCGTTACGGGGGGAGTAGTGGTTTCTTAGCGCGGCATCTCATGTCGATAAACGAATTGAAAGATGTTATGATGAAAGAGTTTGCTATCAGAAATAAAAAGGAGTTATTATTGATTTTCTTTATATTTATTGTCAGAAAAAATAGGAAACTTGTTATTCGATATGTCAATTATTATAAATATACTTAGTATATTTAGTTTACGAAACCTTTCAATATGAATAACATTCATTGCTCAGAAAAAAACATCACTAGAAAACATCTTGCTATTTTGGCTTTTTAAGTTTATTGTTTGTCTTAAACAAGGTTACAATCAATACAACAATATAATTAGAACCTAAAAGAAATTGGATATTCTAGAATAGTCGATATTTTTTCATTAGTAAATATTTTTTACATTGATGAATCTAGAACATTTTTTAACATCTCTTTCTGTACAATCTTCAAGCAGAAACGTATAAATCTTACTTAACTGATTTCAAGCCAAATATCATAGACACTTTCACTCGGACTCATTCCCAACTCAAAAACGTTATCGTTCCGCTGTTACCACAAAGAGATACCTCCGTTATCTAAGGAAAGACAGTCGTTCAGCGATTTTAAAAATGTGAATTTATTGTTGTATTACCGCCGATCCGCCGATAAAATCTATCGTTTGATCCCCAATAGAGTGCACTGCGCACTCCGCGGCCGGCGCCGCTATCGGATCGCCGATATCGGGAATATAAAACGGCTTATTGGCCGGTTCGCGGCGGCGAATGGCGCCGGAACTCCTTCGCCGCGCGCGTGAACAGATAAGAACATAGGCCAGGGGACCGCCTTACGTTTTTGTCTTTGCATTAGAACTAGAATAATATTCAAAATAGTGTCTAAAAGAAACACAAATATTTGACATAATAAAGAATGATATTCCGATTTTGTGAAGGAAACCGGAGAAAGCGTTTTCTTCTTTTAAATCATTCTTACTCTTATTTAGAGTTAGTTTTGTTTTCTCTGAGAAGAATAACCTCAAGGTACTCGGAACCGAAGGTCACAAAGAGACTCGAAGTTGTATCCTCCTTTTTACAGTTGCGGGAGGCTCAGCATGTGTTTATGTAAGTTTGATGTATAATCTATATAATTCTCATCATGTGTCCTTATCATCATAATCGATAATACATCTACGATTAAGAAATAACGAAAACTAGTATATACGGCGTAACGGTAATGCTTTTTGTGGTCGAGTTTCGGATGTACAACGGGACCGCGTCTTCGGTGTTAAATCATTCCGCAGACAATGTCTGAATCCTTTATTCGTTGAAGGTTCTTGACAAGCTTTTTTGCGATCAGAGCGACTTAAAAGCTATTTTCATTGAGCAGTTGCAGGCAACGTCATTCTGTTTTTGTAACTCTTGTGCAGTTCCAAATAATTAATTTTGTTCCTGTAAAAGGTCAAAAATAATATCCAGGAGAATTTTGTAAAAGTCAATAAAGCTCCTAACTTGAGGGTCTTTGACACATGTTATTAGTTATATGTTAATAGATAATTCAAAGTTTGTTTCACAAAAATTGCTTTACTTTTTTTTTGAACAATCAACAGAGTTTTGGTGTGAAAGTCTATTGAATTTCTTTTTATGAGATCTACTACTTCTTTTTTTAACAAAATCTGGATACGAACATACAACAGAAAGACAAATCAACAAAATGAAACTGTAAGGTACCTAGTTTACAGTGTCATCATATATTCTTATCGATGCAATGGAATTTCAAACGTATTTAAAAATAAGTCAAGCACAAAAAACGGATGAAATTGAACGATCCTCTCCAGCGCCGGCTCCGCTTCTACAGCCAGACAATAACATTTATACCGTATTGGCGAAATAGGATTCTATTAAGTCGTGTTTTTAAGGGGCGCCGCACACCGGCTTGTTACCGCGCCGGCGCCCGTGTGCGCTCCGCCGATAACTTCCCATATAAGGCGAAACTAGAAGCTTACGGAGGTTCTATGTCTCTGTTTCAAAAAGGATTCGTGTAATCTACTGTATATCTTCTTCTACGTAATCTTGGAAAAAGCTCTTATTGAAACATTTTGAATATATATATATATATTCAAAGTTATTTTGTATTTCTCTAGGAATCAATGACTCAATCAAATACTATTTAAAGCTCTACAACTGTAGCGGTACCGACTGACTGTATTTAACTAACTAGCAGTCGATTTTGTTTAGACTGAAATATATGTCCAATAATTTAAAAATAACGAGATAATACAAAAAAATACACAATACAAAAAAAAAACAGTACCTTTCAGCTAAACAATATATATCTCATCTCCCCTATTCCGCATAACCTAGTCGTAAATAAGCTGTATAAGTATTTTTTTATCTGGCTGTTACAAAAGGAAACGTGTCATATTTTCTTATGTTGTCAAAGTTGCTTTATAACACATTGTAGGGATCTTCTGGCATAAAGCAAAATGCTCTTTTATTTGAAGGTAGAGATTGGACATATCAGATAGCTTTTAGTAGTTGCAGCACCTTTCTGCGGCGCAAATTATAGCTGTGATTTTGATATCAAAAATACTTGTTCTGGCAGTACAGGAGAAATATATATATCAGAGGAAAAAGCAATAATAATATACGAGTATTTATTAAATAAAGTACGTTATTAAAATTAATTGAAACGAGTATTTTGTATTTAGTCCCCACGATTTGGATGTATTTTCAATAATAATTTTAATTTACAAAATGAAAAGGAGAATATGGGTAAAAAAAAATTAAGTGGTTGGAATTAGAGTTTAAATATTCGATTGCAATTTTCTCATATTTAAGCCAATTGCATTTAAATCTTATTAAGTATATATATAGAAATATTAAACATTTAAAATCTAAGATAAGAGAAAAGCACAGTTTCGGCAATATTAAATTATCTGGAAAAATTACCGCGTCAGAAGAAAATGTCTTAATCTCCAGACGGTGGAAGTCATTGTACTATTTACTTAATACGATATGTGTAATAGTGTGTAATAACCTGAGACGCCCAGTGACGCCGGCCACAAAAGCGCCGACGCCGCGCGCCGGATAACAGATTGGCCAAGTTACAGCACCACCGGCCCACGCCACGGCCGCCTTTGCTCTCGTGCGTCAAAGCTGCTTTCTGCGAGTCACCTAACCGCTGCTCGCGCCCGCGCCAGGGCTAAGCCGTGGCTAATTAACGGTGATCATCTGTCAGACGGACGGCTACCTATTAATAAAACTCATAAGTTTTTGAAATGTTTCTATCGAAGTCGGACAGAAAAATAATTCGATATAAATAAATTGAATTTTTAGTTAGTATAATTTCTGAAAATGTGGAGTATCTGCCTTCAGTTTTCTTTCCACGTGACATGTATTTGTATGAAAGTACTAGTTGAAATTGATGGAGAGCAATTGAAATGACGAGTGGATTTTGGACTTCAGTCAGAGTAGTAATATCACTTACTAAGTGCCTATGAAAGCATGTTGAGCTGTCGTCACGCCAAATGTCACCGCATCTGTGACGAAAATTCTTAACAGCCCTCGTTCCGTACAAGGTCAACATCGATGGCTTAAGTTTTAAGTCTCTCGATGTGTAAAAAAAAAGTTAGTGGCACGAAAAGCTTCAAAGCAGAAATGACAAAAACCGGATAGATATCTGATGCCCTATCCAAGAATAGCTTTATCAACGGTAGCCTCAACGACAAACCAAAAGCTTAATAGATACCATGTCAGACCAGCGCAATTATCGGAGGGGAATTCGAACTCAGAACTTTCGGGCTTGAAGCAATGAACTCTTAATGGTCGGGCAACGGAGACCGTTGATATGTGCGTACACTTGTGAATAAATGCAACGACAAGGAAGATTGTTGAGGGCATAGCCGCATCTGTTGTCACGTGTATATATTGTAGACATGGAACTTATTCGGTTGCGAGAGCGTGATTTAGGGATTAGTTTTAAGAATGTCGTAATATAAATAATAAATGGCATACTATTGTTTACATTCATACTGTTTCTATTTGTGTTATCTATTTTTATTAACAAGTTTTATGTGCATTACAAAATGCCAGTTCTTATAAAAAAATATTTAGGTTTGTTACGAGTATGGCTTACGGCGGCCAAAAGAAACGCCATTGTTAACTCCTAGACAGCTTATTTATTCTTACAAGCTCTTAAATTAACCTTAATCTGATAATATAATGTTAGGAAGCCATTTGAAGATTATTTGACGAATTTTAATCGTCGAGTAAAATTTGTAAATAATTATTAATAATTTGCATTTTTTAGTTTAATACATCTTATTTAAAATCACCTTATAATTTGTATTTATGTGGAAAATAAGAGTTTATTCGTAGTTACAATTCTTATATCTACAAAGAATGTTTTTTTTAGTATTAATACTGTATTAATACCATAATATATATTTTGCATAGTTTATGTAATATATATTAGCGAATTTCTTAAAATTCAAATAAATCTATTTTTATATCAGAACTATGCTCAGAGTAAGTCTGAAACAATTTAATTCGAAATATATAGTATGTCCCCATTAAGCATTATTTATACTTGCAGATAAAGCACAGAAGTTGTGCCGAAAGTATAATGTAGTTAGTCGCAGGCTATACTTTATTAGATCGCGCCAGTGCCGGACTCAGGTATTATTTATGTGGGCCGGGGCGGGCGGCAATTGCCGAGCTGCTAATGCGCCCGCGCTGAGTTATGGTAACGGTTATTGCGCCGGCGGAAAGAAGTGAGGACTAAATGATACCCGCGCCGTGGAGGGCGCGAGCGCTCCTCGCAATTTATAAGGGGCCCGTATTATGAATTTTTATAAACAGCTTTGAAAATTCATGGAGTGCATTACTAGGTCGAACTGGTATATTCGTTTAACATTCTTTTAAATTGTTAATGATAGCTAAATTATGACAAATAACGTGATATTCCAAAAGAAAACTGATTTTTATGTTATGTTGATAATATATATTATTGACGTCAGAATAGAACGTCCGAAAATACCTATCTAAAATATTAGTGTAATATCTAATACAAGGCGACAAAATTGTAATTACAGTTTAACAAATTGACAAAGTTGCGACGTTTGTGCAGCCAGCCGAGCCCGTCTGTATGTTACAAACGGTTTGATTTATATATTGTATTTCGTGACACCAATTCAAAAAATTATCCCTTAGCGGCCAAAGTAGATGGAAATTATATTAAACTAACATTTTTATTACTAAGCAATAACTCTTGACAATTGACAATTATAATGTAAGTTAATTCTCATCTACTTCGACTTGCCTACCGTATTATCATTCAACTTTTATATCGCCAGTCTTTACGAATAGTAATGGCAATTTCTGTGTGTAACAAATCTTTGTTCTTTCATAAATACTCCACCTAAGCATTTGATCCCTGGTATATCCTGGTACATCCATATGATCCTGTCATATGCGCTGACAAAAGATGAGAGGGAGTGGTTTTCCTTTCAGTCATACAGAACACCTACTTTGCGATACGATGTAATGGTTTTCAAACCACTCTCTTTATAAAAAAAATCGGTTGTCTGTAAAGTCGGTTTACGGACGATAATTTTACGTGACAATGTCATAAGAAAACATTGATGAAAAATTGCATTCTTTTATGAATTGAATTGAATTATTATCAGTGAATTGTTATTATTTTGTATAATACAAAGGAGTTAATTCAAAATGACAATGTTTTCGATAAATTAACGTTTATTTGCACTCGTTAATTCAAACCTTTTTTTCTACTTAAATTATACAGTAAAGAGATAGATGCGTCACAATCCGAACGCTAAGACCGGTCGTGCCTCTCTATTGTTTAGCGCTCTCGCTCGCACGCTCGGCTCAGGCGGAACGCGACAATGAGTCATGCTTTTTCGTGCATGCAGCTGGCGTTCATTGATTTATAAGATGTTATCACGTCAAAAAAGAAATGTAAAATTGTCTATATATAATTTTGCCAAGTATCGTATAAAATAACTGAGAACTGAGCGTTTGTTACTACACCAACACAGATTGAGTTCTAATTGATTACAGACACAAAATTTTTACTAAAATCATAGTGTTTTATGTGTAAGTTTCTATTTTGATTATCATAAGTAAATGATTTTTGCCTATAAACCCAAGCAGCATACTACTAAAAAGATTTCAATAAATGGTTTCTGTAATGTAGTTCTGCTTGGTATATATCTAAAATCAAGCGGAATAAAAGTAGTAATGGTGGCCACCGAGTGGTCGATGAACCATCGTACACCGACGACTGCAACTGCACTGGTCCAGTATGAGGGGCTAAAGGTAAAAGGTGTTCGGTATGAAACAACTAGATGTTTAGAAAAAGCAGTGGAGTGGCACAAACGTAACATAATTAAAAAAAAATGGGAACACTTAGGAGCCCGACATTTCGGGCTATTAACCATTGTTAATGAGTTGCTTTCGATTTTGTAAGTATCGTATCGATAGCGCCGGATCTTGACTAAAACAACTATAACCCGTTTTGAATCAGCGCGGAAGGCTTGACGTCCATAACTCGCAACCTGAAATAAAAAGATCGTGAAAGGACCACTGCAGTGGTTAATGAGTGCAGTTAATGCAGAACAAAAATATTGATCCCAAATTTAAATGAATATCTACGTTTTAAATATGGATTTCCAATGCAATGTCGTCAAAAGTTCCACCGGATATTGTGCAACTGTGCTCGAAATTAAATTCAGAATAAAACCCTGGATGAACCGCGAGCCCCGTAATAAAAGCGAACGCAACGCAGATAAAATAAATATTACGCGAAACGCGTCTGTGGAAGCGGTGCGCAGTAAATAATACATTTATGACGGGCCATCAATAACGTTTTATGGCAACATTCAATAACATTCAGATCGCGGCGACTCGAGCGGATAAAGCAATAATTACGTACGGACGGAACGTAAATAAGATTTACACCAAAACAGTGAACCCCTCAACTATAAAATTTGCTACAAGCGTTTATGCGGCGGCGAAGGCGAGCCGGGGCGGGCGGCGGGGCGGGCGCGGGGGCGGCGGTTATAAACAACGCGCACGAGGGCGGCGGATAAAGCCCAAAGACTAACATATATCTCGCGCCGCAATAAAATAAATCCGGCCCCGCTCGTAATAACATTCAGAGAGCTGAATTATTTTCTAATCCGGCGGCGGGGAGCTAATAGTTCGCACGTGTCGGCTCTAACGCTGACTTACCGACGAAAACATCCCAAGAAAAACATGAATCTGCCTCCGCCGCCGCCTCTAATGCCCCCTAATGCGGACACCTTAATAATTGTCAAATAAATTCAGCGGTAAAGCTGCTGGAAAAAGCGCTGCAGCTATGTTGGAGTGTAATGACGTCATAAAGTCGGAGTACGCTATCGGGTTAGCGTCCGCAGCCCGCGTCGGCTCCGGCCGCTCCTCGCACGCTCATCGGTAAGCGCTAACCAGTTCGTGGCGGATGTAGATTAACGCTTTCCGATCTAATCGCTGCGAGAGAAAGTCCCACCGGTCATCTGAAGGCATCACGAATGGGTTCATCGAGACGGATTCGTGATCCAACTGCGGTTTTATAACAAATCAATGAACGTATCTGCAGCATCCATCGGGCCGCCGACGTCGGGCGACGGCGAGGTATCGATCAAACGAAATTAGCGGCTGTCGGTGTTTAGAACAAAGCACGTCTCGAGCATTTCACGGTTCGTGCGTAGCGAGACATAAATAACGAGTCATATTTTCACGCCATTCCGACTCTGCCCTCCACAAAGGAATGCACGTCTGTTTGGATTAATGTTCCTTCATACACGTATACCGGGCTCTCCTGTTCAACGAGGCGGGCTTGCGTTTATTTTGTTGTACCGACTTTGTTGTGTTATGCGAATGTGTAGCTTATTTTCATTCCAGTTTGGTGTAATTTCTTTCAATACCATGAGAGTAGAAATGATATCTCTTCCCTGGCCACGCTATGAATTTTCCGTGGAGTTCTTCTAGTGTCTGAGCACTTTGTAAGATAAAAATGTGGATGCGGCGAATGCATAGATCAAGACCGCCTTGCGACGTAAACTGACGAGTTGCAGTGCAAGTTGGATGCAACACGTGACAGCTGCTATATTAGGTTACAGTGTGCAGCGGAAAATTGCAACACTTTATAGGGAGCGATGTATGCGAAAATTGCAACACATTATAGAAAGTCCAAAGAAGTCGTATATCGTGGATGTCTTTTTCAGATAGAAAATTGCAACCATCACTAAATGTTACCCATATTATTACATAGTACATTTAATTGCAAATTTTATGAAATATGTGAAATTTGTTGTATTTTAGTAATATTGAAGTTTATTTGTAAATTTTTAAAGTATTAAATATAAATATATATATATATATATATATATATATATAAGAGGGAATTTGTTGACGATTGGTAAAGATTGGAAAACTGTTTTTGTTCTAACAGGGGCGATAATTATAGACTGTAATGCCGATACTGATTCAAGACATTATTGTCAGAATTTTGTTGAAACTACGAAAATAAATGTGAAGTGTCTATAACTACTTACTAATAGAATGGGTAAAGCACAAACTGTAATTGGTTGGGATTATTGATAAAGAATACGAGCAGTTGCCCTTTTGTTAGTTTTAATTGATCCAGGCTTCAGACCAAAATCAAGCTCAAAGTATCTTCGCGTACTATGTACGATAATTTTTGATTCCGGTGATTATGAATATCCAGTGATGATATCGTAATCGAGAGCTCGTGGTTCTTGTAAAATTTGCCCCTCATTGACACATTCAGTAGCTTACTACTATATATGGATTGAAATAAGAACCGAAATGAACAGTGAATACCGAATTAACAAAAACACATACTTTCCACCAACACGCGTTCGATGTTAGCGTTGTCAGAGGTTTTGCCGGTAGGTAACCTTCATTGCGATGGTATGTAGAGAGATGATAGGAGGAACAGCCGGATTGCACTTTGGATATTGAAAGTATTGACACAGTTGTTAGGGGTTAAAACCATTGGATGTCGGTATAAAAAGTAGAGAGCACTTGCTTTCCTGAACTGAAAAATGAGGTACTACTTGGCACAAAACAAGATTATATGCGATTTCAAACACAAAAGAGATTAAAATAAACGAAACTGCTCAAAAGTAGTGAAGACGATCGTAAAAATAACACAACAAAAAATTAAGTTACAACGAATTATTATACTAGGATTTGCGCAAGGATAATAAATAACCAAATAAAGTCGAGTGACCCGATATGCTATGTGCATACCGACAAAGAGGAGCTTTGTGTTTGAAAGTTTCACTGAGGGTAATACTACAGGAGGAAAATTAAGAAGCCCAGAATAGACACGTAAATAATATGCCAGTGTGTACGTATACTATACTAGTGTGTAATACAAGCACTAATCCAATCACGTTCGTGTCCTTCGTGGAAAGATATATAGCAAGTTTAGCAGAAGTAAATAATTTGTAGACGTTACTTCTTCAGACAGCAGTAGGCTGCGCTCTTTATTTCCCAGAAGTGGCCTAGGCTGCGAGTAGCAAAAAATTGTGGAGGTGTCTATATCTATGATAGCTATAGCACTATTATTTAGTTCCTTTCCTATTCAGTTTATTGACCTATACACCTATTGTGGTGAGATAATAACACATATAAAAAAAATAGTTCTGGTGACTCCCGAGATGGCGCGCAGTCCACAAACTAAGGATATTGTCTTTATTAATAGAACGCGAGTGGGCGATGTCGTAGGAAAAATAATATTGGGTTTACAAATGGATAGTTGTGCTATGTACGTAGATAAAGATATAAATTATCGATTGATGATTAGTAAAAACACAATCGTCAAATTGGCGTATCTGCCTTCGCTTACAACTACAAATTGTAAACCATAACGATTACAAATATTTTATTATAAAGATTCCAGAACTTCATCAGAAACCTCAACTCCAGCATAGCATTATTTGAAAAGTGGCTAAAATGTGGCGACACGAACAAGGGAAAAAACTTGCACAGCTCACAGAAGCTGAACGGCGACTGACAGTTATAAATATGAATCATTTCATACGGAGCGGTATGCTGTTAATGCGCACGCGCAATGGCCGAGTTATCGCCGGCGCTGGATCGACGCCGAACGTCAGCCGGCACCGCGGTTTTTGCTGCCGGCGCGGACGGCGACACGGCCTAGGACACAGTAATAAATACGAAATCTCGATGACGGCAGAAAAAAAATAAATAGAAAACGCACTTATAAACCCGATCGCGGCTTTGAGCGCAATAAAGAATGTTTTACGGCCTGCGACCGAGCCGTCGTTTTTGTCCGGCCCCGGCGGATGTGAGTTTTAAATTGAATAAGATATAAATCTTGTTTCTTTTTAAGGCTCCGCCGTGATACGCTGACGGACGGACGGACGGCCGCTTCGGGCATTCATGTATTCCGAGAGCCACATGGAATTTCCATTGAATGTACGCTCATCGCGTCGAACCGGCTGAATGACCGAGCGATTTCAAAAATAATTGCGGTTCTCTATTTAGCCTAAAATTATTATTGTAATCGTTCGTCCGCGTCCGCGCAAATGATGCATCGATAATGAAATCATTCGATCCCGAGAAGGTATTATGGAGGTCGAATAGGCTAGGAATTGAATTATAAAAGTGAAGTAAACAAGTTGAGAGAAGTAGGAATCGCACTGAAATTTGCTA
Organism: Eumeta japonica; assembly: GCA_005406025.1. Taxonomy (NCBI): domain Eukaryota; kingdom Metazoa; phylum Arthropoda; class Insecta; order Lepidoptera; family Psychidae; genus Eumeta; species Eumeta japonica. Next base: position 156,565 of record BGZK01000433.1, on the reverse strand, counting down.
ACTCAAATAATCATGCGATTTTGACGTATTAATGTTGTAGAATGTAGTACTTTTGTAAGCAATACCAATTTTTTGATTAAAAACATAACCATTACGTAACCATTAGAAACATACAATTAAAGTTAGTGTGCCTATTCTTGAATATGCTGTTTCGGGACCAAACGTAACCTCAATAACGACATGGAAACGTATACATTCATAATAGAAACATACATTAATTTATAGAAGTGACGTGTGCCTATTCTTGAATATGCTGTTTCGGGACCAAACGTAACCTCAATAAAAAAACAACCGATCCCATTCTAATATCCGCTTACTGTTATCAACATTTCTTTCCTACGCCTCTCTACATAATACTTCTATGTATTCTCCGATAAACTTTAGTTTTCTAAGCACCGCACTTCTCTTAGTTACTGACTAACAATTTAGAAACTATTCAATATGTTCTCATAACGCTAATGTAGAGTTTGATCCCGCAGCGTGGCACTGCGCGCGCGGCATCATTGTTGATCTTCGTCTCGCCGACATCTCGATTGACACGCGCAAGCCCCGGGCCGCTCACCGCTGGGACTGTAATCCGATACTTCGTAATTTTCCGTGATTCATCAAAGAGTTTTCGGATTGATACGAAGTACGTACAGATTCCAAACTTATCCATGCTTATTAATATTATTTTAAATACGATATGAATGATTTAAAAGCAAGTATCTATTCGTGAAAGTGCTGCTTTCCAAATGGTTTTTTTTTCACTTGTAAGTTCTGCCTGTTAAAACTTGTTCGTATTATCAATATTTTATATTTTAGTAATACTCTCCGAGATATATTTTGGCTATACGCTAAGTTTGCCTAGATTTATAATTAAATACCATTGAAATGAACATGTCAATCAAAAACATTAAGTCTATTCATATGTAGTGTGATGAATAAGCGAAACTTATACATTCTGTAACTCGGTCTATTGGTAGTGACACATTAATAGTGGTTATTCATGTAAAATAAGACAGCATTATTAAATTATTTATAATTTATACACTTCTATTTTTTATTAACAACGTTTCGGGGTGTTCAAAACCTTATATGGTGCTAACATAAAAAACCGTTTCCATCACCGAAAGGTCATTGATTGTAAACGAAATAGTCCAATAACAATTCACAATACAACCGTCTCGATGACGGTGCGCCTTCCCGTCATCGCCGCACAGTAGCGCCGGCGGCGGCGGCGGCGCGCGCACACTCACAAAACCTGCCTATTGTGGCCTTTCTTTTATCCATCCGCGGTCCGATGAGCGGAATCGATTGTGTGTCCGGCCCGCGTAATGACACGACTCGGGCGCTTGACTGACGGCGCATCGAGATAGCGGCCGGGCCGCTCGCGATGTTGAAGTCTCATAGCGCATTCGCTGATTGCATGTGCTCCGAGTGTTTGAACGCATCGATATCATTACAATGCAATATAGCTCGGATCTGTTGTCCGTTTGTAATATTAAATTACCTCATTGACGCCAATAAATGAGCACGCTTGACGTAGTTAGTTGACTACGAGCAGAGCTGTCTTAGGTTATATAGGGGCCCTCGGGCACACGGAGGTTAGGTCCTTGGGCACACAAAGTCGGGGTCCTTAGGCACCGACTCAAGGTCCTTAGACATACAGAGCCGGGGTTTTTGGACACACAGAACTTTGACCTTTGGGTACACAAGAGGTGGGACCCTTAAAAAATCAAATATTACGTGAGTGAAAATAGAATGTAATTTTTTGAGTAAATTAAAAGACGATGTCGGCATTCCGGGGTGTCCGTCGGACCGGGGCCCCCCGGCTTGTGTCCTGAGTGCTCTTATGGAAGAGACGGAAGTGACCAAAAGCATACTATTATGATTAATCATAATACTGGAATGTTTCAGTATATCATGACCAGTCGCCGTTTCAATTATCAGACGTCAAAGATTGCTGCACGTAAACGTTCCCACTACATTTCCACCATGCATGATTCTGAGCCACCAGTAAGTCGTGGCGACGCTCAACTTATCAGATTATGAGGCCGCCTAGTGAGAAGCCGCTTCGGGATGCGATGTTCAATTCGTGGTCGCTCTGAGTAAAGTCTTCTTCTTCAGCTGTTATTTATCAGTTATTATAGTTTTAATACATAGTTATCTGAATATTAAGGCAATACTACGCACACGCCTGGGATCCCTTTAGATTGCTTTGTAGACGTACGGAGACGTCTTTACTATGAAATAATGTTTCACATTAAATTGTCGAACCGACATGACCACTCGCGGTCAGCCGCCATCTAGCGAGATAAGATGGATGATTGAAAGGAGATAAAAAGTCGGTGGCTTCTGTGCATTACTCATTACTACCGGCCGACCGCCGCCCGCGGCCGCGCGGCGCTGATTGACGCCCAGATAAATAGCGAGCACAGTTAACACAAACTTAGGTACAAACACCATCAATTTTTGCGGTTTATAACAAATAAAATAATCTGTTTTTGAATTTATACTTCTTTTGATGCTTCAAGAAAATCTGATCGGAGTATATTTTTAGCGTATAATGTGCTTGATGTAACACTCTCTGGATTGGTTCAACCGAGTACCAGGACAGCATACGCAGAGAGCAGTACCAAACATTTATTTTATAACTAATTTAATGTGGCATATTTTGTTAAAATAACGTTCATATCATAACCATTAACGTTCAATCCAGCACCATAACGCAGAATGCAATAACATTTATTTTATAATTAATTTGAGGTGGAGTGTTCTAACAAAATATTTGCATTTACATAATAAAAATTGTTATGTTTTTACATCAAAGAAGTACAAATTTTGCATATGCGTACACAAGTACACACACAGATTCTTCTTATTACAAGAAGGTATTTTAAAAGCTGATGATTTTTAAATAATAGAGTGTAAATTACAAAAGAAAAGAGTGTAAATTACGTCATAGTTCGTTCTAATTACTCGTATAAAATTATGAAATACAAAGTTGGAAACGACTCAAAGCCTACGCAAAAATACGCTAGAGCTAGTTGTATATTTCAACTATAAAAATTTATATTTCATGTTTAATTCTAATAATTTGATATTTTCATTTTATCGTCTAGTAATAGCGATTAGATGATGATGATCATTAAGAAAAATTTCAATCTAGAATTTAAAATTATCTAAAATATTAATGCTTCATATAAATAATAACATGTATCTAATAATTCCTGAGTTTTCTGCATAAGAACATAACATTGTCGTTTCTATCTTTTTTTTTATGTTATCAACGCATTTAATAATGATTGGTAACTAATATGATCCCATGACTGATCAATAACAGCTCCTATAAAAGGAAATCACTCGTGTTTAATTGAAGGCTACACTTACCATTTTTTATTTTTTGACGTTGTAATGCGATGTTTTATCTTTCTATTCGTGAAACGATTTAGAAGTTTCTCAATGTCGGTTTGTATTGAAAAATGTGGGTAAGATCAATTTATTTAATAGTTAAGCATTTTAAATTTATTAACAGCTTCATAATGGGATAGATAGATAAGTCGCAAAAATAAATTTTATTATTTATTAAAAGATATGATTTTCTGTGCAAGAAATGCTTGTAAAAATCAGAATATATAGAGAATTTATAATATAGTCTTATGTTTTATTATATATTTCTTTTGGACTATTGTATAGTCCAAAAGAAAAACATATATAATAAAATATAATAATATTGTTATTTTGTGTGATTTGAAAATTAGTAATATTTCACCCAGGTAAAAGTAAATGGGAAGAAAAATCTATCATAATAGATTCATAAACACTGTTGAACAAATTCTGTGGTCACGTGTATGCGTATGTGTGTGGATTGATGGAGGGAGTGCGTTAATGCGTGTGCGCGCGTCTGCGTGTGTAGATGGATGTTTACGATGTTTGTCTACATGAGATCGCCTGAACAGCAGAAACTTAGGACACGCAAGTGTTTTTCATGGGAATGTTTTTATATTATATCTAATTGCATTTATCCCCGACTTCAACCGCCTGTTTTTACTATTGAATAGTGTCTTTATTCGTACAAACTCCACAGAATGGAAAGACTCAAGGACTGGAGTCAAAATAGAGTACAGGATGAGGCATAGAATCAATCACCCAAGTAGAAGAAATTCCCGGGAATGGTATGGGACCCGTGAAGGTAAATAGTGGCACTATATAAGGACTCCGTGTGGATATTATACAGGAATGACAACGTTTAAATGTATGGGCCTCGTATGGCTGCAGAGATACTCGTATGTTATCCACGCGAGTTATACCGAATAGTTATTTTTTTAAAGTTAAGCAGAATTGTGGAAGTGAATTCTATAGGCAACACTCAGTTATTACTATATCCGTTTTTGCCATATATTCAATATCGATTTTTGCAAATCATCCGCTTTCATTATTTTGTAAAATGCCAAAAAACCTTATATAGTAATCGATTTTCAATAAACTGTTATTTAAGTACTATCACTGTAGTTACTTTATATATTAATACTTCACTAAGACTTGATATTCTAATATTCAATTATAATAGCTATACTAAACATTAACTCATGATTAGGAATGTTATAATACAATAGCATCGAATCGCAATGTAGATTTGAATTATTCATTGGTTTATTTTTTTTTTTGATTAGACAATTTAATGTATTTTATTTAATAAGTACCAATGAGGATTTTGACGGATAGAATATGTGGGTCCTATATATATAGGTCCTCGAATGTGACCGGATACTAAGTCGGAAACAGTACTGAGACCAGAACTGAATCCGGATCGAGATTAAGATTGACAGTAAGATCGATCAATATGAAAGGTCAAGGCGCAACTGCAGACAAAAAGTTAGTACTGTTATATTATGGCATCGTACAGGATTGTCGCGGAGTGGTGTATTAACGCGTCTATGCAGACATGTGAAAAGAGAAAAATTAAAATTTCGTGAAAAGTATGTTATTGAAATAAATAATAAAATTTGAACATAAAAGCGCGCAGAGAATCAAATTCAGGATAGAATCTGGATTTAATATTTTTTATTCATGTTAATAGAGCCGCTGGCCTATGCTAGTATTGAGATATACCAATAAACTTACTGACATAGAGAAGCGCTCCCTCCCAGTTACACGTCACTTTGTCGTATCAGTCACCCCATTATGATCTCGCCGTCACTAACGTTATATTACTGACATGTGTGTTCTGTATACACATGCTCTTTTGATCGATTCCACCAAATGAGTGAACTTAGCTGATATACCTTTGTTATTAAGTTATAGGTAACTTCATCGTGTTGTTTTCTTATAACCGTGGTCGCGGATAATATGTTGAAACGACTCTCATAATTTTTTTGTAAAATGCGAAAGGAAGTGTATCATCAGTTTTATTAATAAATAGTTATTAATAAAAACTGAAAATAGCTATTAAAAAAAGCAAATGAGGAAGTGTGTAAAAGATTCATTAATACTATTCCAGTATAACCTTTTCTATTTCATTGTATCGCAGTATTAGAAAATATCTAGAAAGATGTTTGCAAGAGGCTGTTTGCCCTATATTTTAAAAAACGGTAAATAAAATTACTTATTCAAACGTGAGGCGAAATAAGTTAAGGTTTTCATTTATACACATAGTTGTACACAACACTGGCTAACAAGTAATTATTACACTTCAAAAGATATAGAAAAAAGTGAATGTCACACATACAATGCACAGGGTATTTACGAGTAAATCAAAACTGTAAGAAATCACGCTAGTTGACAACGGATCTCTAAAAATAAAATGATGTCGGGATGTTGGCGCGCCTTCGCTTACATCCTAATTGAATTGAAGTCGCATACGTCAGACGTGATTAGAGTGATGTTTGCTCTGGGCAATATTTTCCGGCGCGTCGAGCGTGCGCCGGTAGCCCCGGGCGGCGCGGCCGTCGCACGCGGTCGAGCGCGGCCGCCGCGTCCGATCCAATCGGTTTCACGTTGTTAGGACGAGGGCACAAAGGCACCGCGCCCACCGACGCCGAGAGCGTAGTGCCGTGCTCGCGAGCTGTCGACATCGATATTGGGAGACGATTTACATATATGCTTTTCTTGTTTTACAGCATATTTGAGACATCAGACAGTAGACGATCAGCTCCGGTCATGGACATTTGCAACCCCAAAGGAGTTACCAGTATGTTTCCAATCTCTTGGGAGGAAATACGATACCTAATGGAAAGAGATCAGGTCGATGAAATGGGAAATGGAGAGTTCACCACTGGAACTCTCATTCACCGTACGAAATGAAACAGGGGGAGCTGCTACTTCTAGTGCGTATTCTATGAGAGTGCGATATTTCACCAGTCGAGCCGACCTGTTTTCGTGCGGTAGCTAATTGACCACAGCGTGGTTTCATCATAGTAATTAAGTTTGATGTTCAATTTTCTTTTTGAATAGTATTTGTACATAAGATTTCTTATTCTATTTTCTCTAACTAGACTATTTAATGGAATTGTATTTGTAAATGTTTTTTTTTTATTGCGCTAAAATTTACAATTCGAATGAATTATTACGAGAATTGTTAAGCCATTGCATAGCTTTTATCGCGGGCTTTGAGCGTGGCGACCGAATCAAGAAATTCCGTAACGAAAATAAAACCTAACACCCCCCACTCCGCCTACGACGTAGCTCGGCCAAGCGTTCGCATAACGTGGTATGGTATGCCTGTACAATATGGTACGCCTGTACGAAGCTCGCACGGATCGAGACGAGCTGCTCCGAAATCGGACGAATACGTAAGCAGCTGTCTGTGAGAAAGTATATAGGTGTATAGGTATCTATCATATCTTTATAATGCCACACTCACCGCATGTGCCCCGTAAGTATACATGTATGTATATATGTATACATAAGTGTAACTATATACAACAGTGAATAGCAATTGCTGGTGAATAGCTATACGCGTAAAATTTATGTGTTTTAAATATGAATAAACAAAGTGCATTTATTAATAAAGAAAGTGATGAAAAACTTGAATTATCAAAGAAAAAAAAATACTACATAAATAAATAAATAATTATAATTGCATAAGTTGATAAAAAATGCTATGCAATAGCTTTACGCCGGCAGTCCCCGAGTGCTATACGTTTATTTTTTTTTTATTTTACGCAACATTTTGTGTTTCTCTAAATTTATCTGTACGCGTCTAGGGCCTTAAATCATTTAAATTTGCAAATCTATATTTAACTGACATAGTAGTTATTGTATTCATTATAAAATTTACAGAAACTAAGCAAAATGCGTAGCTTTTACCTAATTTGCACCAATAAAATGTACTTAAATCAGGAGAAATCAAAGAACTTGGAGGACTTTAACTATTATCTAATGTATTAATTTAAAGGAAAAGATTGTTCCAAAGTACGTAAAAAACTAATGATTAAATATATGTAGGATAAGTAAAATTTTTTATTAATGTACAATCAGAAGAAAATAATTAAGAGCAACATGCTATTTTGTTTATTTTATATTTGTACTTCTACCTGCGCTGTATACCCCTTTGAAGTATAAGTAAGGGGTATACAACCTCTGTGAAGTATGCAAAAAGTCAACAAACACAAATGATTACTGGTTGTAACGTTTTAATTTTGAATGGATAGCGTAAAAAAGAGTATTTATTAGTATTACGAGTTTTGCCGCTTTCCCAAAAGAGATGAAATACACTGCTGAAGATATTGTAATGAATAATGTAAGCTGCATTTTTCACAAATTGAAAACCTTTAGTCAAAGATTTTTATGAGGATGGGACTACAAAACTTGCATGACAATTTCGTACAGCGGTTTTTGACTGGCACAAAATGTCGCAATAATAAATACAAAATAACTACAGTAGTAGTTATTTCCCCATTCAGTGCATTACATTCCGCTAATCTTTCTAATACAACCTTAAAAAAGAGAAATCTTTATAAAATGAACAAAAAAATTGTTTGAAGCAAATTAGTTAACAGAACATTATGAATCATTTTGTACATATTATTCTTCCCAATACTGCCATCTGAATTTTGTAGTGACTCAGAAGTTTAGTTTAGGGTATTAAAAGGAAAAAAAAGTACGAAAAATTTTATGAGGAATAAAAAGATTTTGGCATAAAATTAAATGTTCCAATGTTTGGTGTTCTATATGTGATTGATTTATATCTAAATGTAATTTAAAAGTTTAACAAGTATATTCTTCTCATTTTTATTTAAGTTGTTTTCTTTCAGGCAATGGACTTTCACAGGTTTTGGTACCATAATGCAATTTATAATCGATTTCCAAATTCTTAACTTATGTCAAGTTTTTCACTGCTGCATTAGATACCCCTTTAGAACCATTATAAATGAGATTTAACGTGAGTTTTAACGTGATTTCTAAGGCACGAAAATAATGATTTAATTTGAGTTAAGTGAAAAACAGATTCGTCAATTTGGTCTTGGTCGCAAATCAATTTCTCAGTTATCATCTAACTAAACGACTAAAATTTATTGAGTCGGATAACGTTGTTTTATGCAATGTTTCTATTTAGAGGATATGCTATATAATTTACTGCTTTTTTATAATTAATCAGAGTTCGTCCATTTATATTAAATCAAGGTACGTCCATTTATATTAAATCAGCGCAATCGATATCGACGTTTACCTTTTATGTACATCACTAAATCAAAGGTGAGGTCAAACAAGAATTTGTTCGGGCGGGTAGCGGGCGGACAGCCGTTGTATCGGCGGCGGACACGCGATATCACAGGCGACATGTCGCTATAGAGTTACAAAGTTTTAATATGTTCCGTTAAAGGTTAATTATTAGAAGTATTCTGAATTGTAAAAATATTAAAAATATACATGTTTGACCAGATGTTATATAAATGCGGAAGGTATATAGGGAAAGTTATTAAAAATGATCACTAATCACAAAAAGTGACCAGTTTAAATGAAGCACAAGGCATAAATGAAATTGATATTAAAAATAAATATTTTTTTAAAATTAAAATATTGCCTTGATATTCATGTAATAATACTATGTCATTACTTAAGTAATTATATGTTGACTGATTTTGGTACATTTATATTACATTAATATAAATGACTACTAGATGTGTTAATAATATGACTTTCAAAGTTGACTTTTGATTTGAAATAATTTATGATATGATTAATATTTAACAAAGTAACAGAATACTTTGTTGTTTGTAAATTATTCTATTGTTTTCTTTTTGGATGATTTCTATAAGTAGGGTACGGTAAGATATACAGGCCGCGTGACTTGCAACGTTCAAATAACTATAGACCATGATGTTCAAATGTATAGTTCAAATGTGTAGTTGAGAATTCTATTGTTAGCTTTGTGTGAATCGTTTATTGTGTTCTGTGCTTTATCCATAAATATTATTTATTTTTTATCTAATCGGCGATATAATTTATAAGCATTGTGTAAATTGTTGCCTTGTCTTTGTTATACATTTCTTGTTTCTATGCAATTCCATTACATGTATGTTAATTACTCGTTCTTCAGATCTCTTGTTTAACTTCATATGTATGTAATTATATTTACAGTATTTAGAAAAGTTACAATTTGTGAACATCTTGAATAACCATATAAACAATAAAGTGGTAATAGCACATTAACTATTACAAGTAGACGTTAAAAAAAAAGTGCCTCAACTCCATACAGAAATAGGTTTTACGTTTATAGAAAATCGAAATTTTGATTTTCGTTTTTTTTCCCGTGTTATTTAGTTTCTGTAAGTGGTGTGCTCAGTGAGAAATTTTGAAATTGTCACTTCTTTAATTTCGTTCGCTGTTAAATACGTCTATTTTTTTTTAAGAAAATTCAGGCAATTAAAAAAAAATGAAAAAGTACCCATAGCGTCCCGTACTTACCGTTTTTATAAATAAAAATAATTTTGTTGTATTTCAATACGGCTTTGAAAATAGACTAGGAAATGATCAAACACAAGACGTACAAAAAAATAAATCGGGCGGACTATTTTTATCAATCATGATAATTTTTATTCGATCTACATCTTATGCCTTGTAAGGTACATTTAAAAAGATATATACCTTCTTTTTTTTAACTTGCGTAGTTAAAGCGATAGTGTTCGGTACGGCATTTTTATTAATGGCTTGTCTACCTGTCTGTCACAATCGATCAATTTTCTTTTCGAATATTTGAGATGGAAAGTTAAAATGTTTTATGTCATCTCAATTTAGGATTATGAAATTGAATTAAAGGCTTTTAAGAACGATTTTCATGTGAAATATAATTTTCAGTATCGTTTTGTTATGTAAGTTAGCCTTCTTTACAACTACATTTACGAAAAAAATTAGGATTATAATGCTTATAAAAATTCAAGCAACATATTTATTTTTATTTCATGTTGAAATAGTAACTGTATTTTTTTGCATTAAAAATTATTTGTTAACAAAAATGTTACCATAAAATACAATAGGCTACTTATTCATAGCATTTTGTAAACAGATTATCTTATTACCTGTTTAATATATAACAGTAATAATTCCATATACAGAGTCCAGATTCAACCGCATAGTCGATACGGCATATTGTCCGTTTTCGGGCTTCAAAATTTTCAAATAACTTTTTTGGTTTATTTTTCTTCAAAATTAACATAGGAAAAAATTTCTTTCAATTTTGATTATGCAGTAAATACATTCCCAAAGCTACCTAAAAAAAAACAAGTTTTGAGGTATGTTTGATGTTCGAGTTTTATTTTGCAATTAGTAGGTTTTTCAGGTAATTCCAGATTTTAACTATTTTTTTTTCGCTTTTTTTGACGATCGTTTGTGATATTTTTTTGAAAGGCATAAATATACTGTGTAATGATTCATAAAATAAAGTAGAAAATGAAAGTCGAAAACCATTTTGTACTAAAAATGTTTTAAAGTGAAGAATTATTTACTCCGTACAAAACGTAATAATAATTAGAGTAAATATTCGAAATGACCATCATCCATTTTTAAACACATATTTAATCTGTTCACTAATCCTTCTTACACTGATTGGAGCATTCTATTGTAAACCTATTATCAATTGATGTAAAAGTCTCGTTTAAAGATATCCAATTGATTATGACAATGTTAACGTTGCTATTTCCAAAGTAGAAAATGGTTTACTGTGAATAATTTACTTTTTAATACGAAGAAATCAAAATGTGTGAAATTCTCACTTCAGAATGTGAAAAATGGATCTGGTACTATTTTAATAAGAAACGAGGAACTAGAGAGCTCGTTGACACTACTGTATTCCTGGATGTTACTTTAGATAATAAACTTCAATGGGGTCCTCATTTAAGTGAATTGGCTATAAGGCTTGGATCTGCTGCATTTGCAGTTAGAAATATAACAATTTTTTCCGATATCCAAACCGCCAGATTGGTTGATTTTGAATGTTTGCATAGCTTGATGTCATATGGCATCCTGCTTTGGGGACATGCTGCGGATGTTCATAGAAATTTCGTTTTGCAAAAGAGGGGCATTCGCGCAATTTACGGGCCGGAACCTCGTGTTTCTCTTAGAAGTATGTTTAAAGGAATTGGAATTTTAACTGTGGCTTCACAGTTTACGAAAATTTAATATATTTAAGAAAAAATTTAGAATGTTTTAATAAAAATAGTGATAGACATAATATCTACACTAGAAATAAAAATGAACTGTGTTTACATGTTATTCGACTGCACAGGGTCACAAGTTCTTTTAGGGGGGTTCTGTGTGCGAATGTTCAATAAGATTCCTGAGGATGTACAAAATTTACCCTTATACAAATTTATAATATTTGTTAAGCAAAAAATTTGAATAAAAAGATATTATACAATCTCTGAATAGTTATTGAATAAATGGACATAATGACTTCGATTTCCTACAGGTTTGTTTATCTTGCAATAGTTTTGTATACAATTGTATTTCTATATAAACCTCAATTTTTTTGCTTGTTCTTCTTGAGAGAGCTAACTAACGAGTGGTAATTAAAAGAAAGTGGTAATATAAAAAAATATTGTAAATTCTCTAAATGTTATGACGTATTTCTAGCGTTATATTATAACCTACGAAATAAAGATATTTTGAATTAGAATTTGAATTTAATCTTCGAAACACGTTTGATCAGGATCTGTTTGGATAATGTCAAACGTATTAAATTTCTGCACTATGTGCACTGGTTTAACATGCACGCAACACCAGGAGCATGTTGCAGTATGCAATTGTTGTATACATTTTCATAACAAATAATAGCGTTAAAACAAAAGAATATGCAGCGTCCTATGAAAAAGCTTGGACACAAATTTTCGGGAAGCCAATCAATCTAAATAACAATAATAAGTCGTACACGCAAATACAGATATAACTGTAACGCACGTTCCTACTTCGCAACCATCAGTCAACAAGTACACAACACACGACAATAATGACGTGACGCGCTAGGTCAGCTACGCCCGACGGCGTCGTGTTGAATGTTGTCCTGCCCTTACCTCACCTCCGAGATCCTTTGAGTACTCGAAGCCGAAACGGATAGCGTTTCGGCTTCGAGTCATTCATCATTCGGTCAGCTACGCCGGGGTATATAACTCATTCGCCGATGTCGTTTTGAGTTTACGCGTATTTATGTGTAATCATTTATTGTCTTTATTATATAGGTACGAGTGGGTACAAATTTTAGAGACGTAAAATGTCTTATAATATACTACAATAAAGAGGATATTAATGCCGCTTTAAAAAAATCAGCACAAGTGATCGTATCATTATTAGGCAAAAAAAAAAAGCGAAACAAATTAGTTGGCGTGTGTATTATACAAAAACCTACTAAATAAATTGATAAATATAATTCCAACATCAAATACACTTCAAATCTTACGTTTGCTGTTTTGTAGTTTTAAAATTGTATTTACAATATAATCAGATTTGAAAAATAAACTTTCCTTTATTTTGAAAGAAAAAAATTTTAATGTTACATAAATTTCTCGCATCATTTTCTTTTATGCAAGAAAATCTATCATAAAACGAAAAACATGCAAGTAAGCCAGAAAAATCATTTGAAAATTTTAAGGCCCCATAAACTGAAAACAACATGCCGTGTCGACTATGCCGTCTAATGCGGATTGTCTTGCCTGTTTTCCTGATGCCTGTATTAACTAAATAATCCGATATAAGGCGAATCATAGTCGTCTATTTGCTTCGCGTTTGAACCGAGTCAGCGAAGAGATTAATCCGACCCGCGGAACGATGCCTCTAGATCAAAGGCCCAAACAGATTTAGCATGCAGATATCGTGTATTTTATGCGTCACAGTACTGAATACAGAAATATGTATATCATTGTCGGGTCAGGTTTAGAGGCATCGGCGTAGAAGCAGATGAAAGATTTAAGGGATTGTAGAGGGTATAGATTTATTTACCACTGCAAGGAAAAGAATAACGCCAGAGATTATTTCAATTTCATATTCAAAATTATAAAAACCGTCCGTAAAGTCATTTAAAATCACCATCGGTAAAGTCGATAGCAGGTTTATTCGGAGATCACATTTCTGACAAAAACTATTCTTCAATGAAATTTGGCGACTACTCTCTGTAGGTCTCAGTTGACCGTGGACACGTTGTAGTTCATGCGCTCGCGCCGTATGATGCAGCAAAGTCTGAAAGCATGATATGGCTTATCAATGATAATGAAACAATGGCTATAACAATAATAGCATTTGGTATTTTGCTTTGGTGGTAATAAATGCCTAAGGCTTCGCCGCGCAAAATTTCCACAGCCGGTTTTACAATTATATTGATCTCTATTCTGTTTTGACATCAAAATCGGGAGGATTATTCCATTATTATATTAATTGTCACACTAGCAGGATTTTTTTAATAGACACTCACTTATGTATATTTCGCGAAGTGGGTCAGCAAACCTGCGACTTTCTGCGAAATCTATAGAAATACTCATTTTAACGGCGGCGCTCAATTACGAAAAAGCCTGAGTTAAATGAATAGTCCGTTTGTAGGCGATTTTGAGCAAAACAACTGCGAATGAAGACTGGAGTCATTAATCGGACGAGCATGTAAGTACTGAATCAAGGACGTATCTTTCGATATCATTCACGGTAATCTGTCGAAATACTATTGACGTTTGCAATTTTTTTTTATGAACATCGGTAGACACTTCCTCGTCAAAATACAATGTAATCAGAGTTTATGGAAACTGAATACCGTTCGCTTACTACGTAGATGTTAAATAATTAGGTATTCGATAAAATCTCGAATGTTAAGCGAAATTGTGTATTACAACAACAAATTATTTTCAAAGTATTTTAAAAAAATCTGGAACACGAATTTCTTACAGATGAAAACTCATGAAATTTTAATTCTTTATTCTTGTGGGATGTAATTTCTGTTAGTTATTCTATTAATTAAAATGCATAATTAGTACAATTATGTAATAATAACAATTTGTACATATATTATGTAAGAATAACAATACTGATGCAATCAATTAAAAATGCATTTAAATAATAAACATATCACGATAAATGATTCACTTAAATGAGCGAGCGCACGTCGAAGACGTGCGCCTGCCTCGGCTGTCCCACGGCGCGCACGATTGACCGGATGGACATCACCTATATTGGGTACAGTATTAGGGTACTGGCTAAATTGTAGTCTAATTGTTGAATCTTTAGGATATATATATATATATATATATATATATATATATATATATATATATACTCTATATTAAAAATTGAAGTCTTCCGCGGCGTCTGTCTGTTTATCTGTCGGCCTGGAAAAGCTAATCTTAGAAATTACTGTGGTTATTAGTTAGACTGCTTTGTAAGAAACATTTGCGTGTATTAATATTCGTCTATCAGATCGAAAAAAATACGTCTTTCGAGAATTTACCTGACTTGTGTCTGCTTATAGTGTTAAAGTCATGTGGAACTAACTAACTAAAAACTTGCGACACTGTCTACGTATTTACTAACACTAATTCGTAATAACAAATTGACGATTAACGACAAAAACCCTCCAGTTAACAATTGTACGAATCTTTATCAAATTAAATATGGTCGTAGTTTTACTGCTACAGCGAGTACGGAGATATTTCAAAGTTTTTCATCAAAACAATAATCGTAATTATAAATGAATGATACTATTTCTGTTATGGTTACATCAAACTTCTTTGCATGTTCCTTATTTCGACGATGGATGCAAGCCTACACTGCTAAGTGTGCAAATCTTTAAATGGATCGAGGTTCAATACGAGAAACTCCAGATTTTATTATGATCGGTTATACAGTATAGGTAAGGATCTAAGATTACAGAAAATTTGATTACGTATAATACATATTACACTGTGGTCTTATGATGCTCAGTCAAGCATCTTTTTGCATCACATAATTTATATGTAAAGAAAATCACTAATCTCACATTCTTGGGTCGTCGTGTATCGTGGCAAAACGACACGGGAGAGGACCTAAGAGTAAGTGACATTTGACAGAATATTAGGTAGTATAAAGTTGTGATCAATAATGAACTTTTTCTAAAGAAATAACAATACCTGAAACAAGGGCTTTAAATGTTGTTTCTTTTATTTTTAACAAAAGAAACAACAAGCTTTAAATCACTGGTAAATATTTGAGTTTCTAGTACTGAATTTCTCAATTATACAATCCTCTGGGATTTATCCTAAGTTTTGAGTTTCAAATTTCGTTATTTTTCAATTAGCTTACTCCCTTGTTTTTTAATATTTGGTTTGAGCCACTAGGTTTAAATTCAGTATTAGCTGCTTTCTCCGAAATTTCTTCTAGATAGAGATCGTTAAATTTTCGTTCTTCATCTAAATATTTTTTTGATATATCATCCATCATAGCCATCCATATTATTCTTGTTTTATGTCTTTTATTTAATGATAGTTGAGAGCATCTGTAATTGCTTGATGTCGATGTGCAGATTGATACTCAGCTAGCATTCCAAAAACCTATCCATTAGTTGTTTCTATTGATGTTATGTACATAAAATTTGATTTTCCATCACTTATGGTTTCACAGCAAAATCGAACCTCAACTTCTTCAAGTCTCTTGAAATATTTCGCAGAGAATGTTGTATTATAACAATAATTACTTCTTTCAAATAAAATAAATACTTATAAAAACAAAAGAAACAACATTACTCCTGAACTTTAATTTAGACGATTCTTTGTGTAAAATATGTAATATGGCGAGGTGTTAGCTTTTGCTTGAGGTTCCTCTCGTGCGAACACAAAACAAACTACTTACTATTTTATACCGATACTTAACATCTATATTCAAAGGAAAATCAAAACCAAAGCCGGTGAGAAAGCGAGCAAGACCAGAATTGAGATCAAGAACGGAAAGAAGATTGGTTCATATTTAAATAATTTAGCTCACAGAGTGTGTTTTTGGCGTAACAACATACATTTCTTTGGAATGATTTGATCGGAATCGGTATCTAGAAGAAGAAGATGATAATAATTGAAGTCGGGAGAAGCAAAAAAATCGAAAGCAGGATAGGAATTGGGCGGTAGACAGTATGATGGAGCAATATATGGAGGAATTGATTCTGCCCTTGCAAGCGCAGCCTCGAGCAAAAAGTAATCATTAATTAATATGTAATTAAATATTTATTTTCATTCTAAACTTATAAAAGCAAGTATTGTTTTATTAACATTTCCAAGAAATTTGCCTCAAAGAAGAGTAATATATGGTCTCGACGATGCTGAGGAATGAAAATCCGAGGAATAGCCCCAGCAGGCCCTCGCAGTTGGCGAGGAAGTCCGTCCGGCAGAACAGCTCCGAGCGGGTTATAGTAGTGAACTGGTCGTTCTTGAAATATTCCAACAACTTCGATAGACGGTTACTGAAACGGCAATCGAGATGATTGATGTTCCCAGTCGTACAAACGAATAAAGAATAGTATGGTAATGTTAGACTGCCTGTCTTTATATTTCAAGCCTTCTTCACAGCATTAGAATTGATTTTGCGTATATATTTATGTATTCATGTGTGTATGTCGATCGGATTGAAAATATATATAGAATTTTAATTTCCTTCATGATACTCGAGGGAAATGAAACTTTATGATGTTCGATGGAATTCATACGTCCGTCATTTTTTAACAAGAATTAATCGATAGTCCTTAGTAGTTTAAGTCAAGCTTCAATTTTGGTTCAGAGAACTAAATTAATTGAAAAATGCAAACTAATCCAGTTTTTTGCTTGCAATTGACAAAATATTTTTTTTCGAACAGATCTCATTGTTAACTGGAAAGAAAATGTGTAATAAATATCAAAAAATCTGAATTTACAACCTCAAAATAATTATTACAAAGTTGTGATTTTATTTAAATATGTGTACAACCGATATAATGCCTCATTGCTGGACACGGGTTTTCAGGTTTCTACTAAAACGAGTGTATCGGCACTTGTTAATGTTAACCATGTATTATCCTATGTTATTACATAGATGCTCTTGGTATTAAATAGACTAATATAGTTATTTTTGGAATTCATTTTCATGTAAACTGAATTCCTGATGTATAAACCTACCAGTCAGAAGTGACGTCGTATATTGAGTAATAGTTGTTTTTAATTTTCCAAGATAAACCTTTAACTCGTGCATCGCTCGTAAAGTGGGCGTTGTAATAAAACGTAATCGTAAACAGTGACTTTTCTCAGGCTCATTCAAACGGCTATTTACTGTTGCACGTTTATTTACGCAACCCGCGATTAATGTAGTGCGGTGAAAAATCACTGCGCAAACGTGGGCGGGGCGTTAGGGAGATTAATCTACGCACGTGTTGCGCTTCCCCGGCAATCGACGCAAGAGTCTTTCGCGCAGAGTTTTAGCCGTTGAGGTCACGGTGATGCAGATTGAAATGAGACGTTCTCGCCTCACCTCCCACGTCTTGTTGAATTTTAAAGCGTAAAATGCCTCCATTCTCTTGTTCAGAAAATCTGACTCGAGCACTTTCGCGTCGTAGTGGCAGCCGGGCAGGCAGCGACACCCTTCACCGGCCGCATGCCCCGCCGCAGTTTTTAGGGTAAGCTGCCTTTCGCGAGCAGCTAATTCTTCTAAAAAGCGATGTTTATTTATATAGAACTAGAAGAACCGAATCTAGTTCATTGATGTTATTAAATTACAATTTCAATACATAATTATATATTCTATCAATATTTTTTCTTTGCGAAGTCCAAGTTTTCATATGTTATTTATTGTATTTTACTTGAGGAAAAAGATATATTAATAAAATTGTTACGTGCTACGATAACAAACCTTGAGCTTCCACGATGCACTGACGGTCCGAAAAGCAACAAATTTGTTGACTGTTGTTATCTGAAAAAGAGAATAAAGTATAGAAATGCACACGTAAGTTTCCTGCAAAATGTGTCTTCATATGATTTTCATCAAGCATTCAGTAGAAGTAGGACAGTCTCACGCGCGGGGCATGTCGAACCACATGCAGCCGCACTTCTCAAGGGTGTAGTTAGCCCTACATTCGATTTTGCAGTTGCTCCGCGTGTATTTTTAAAAATAACGAAGTTGCTGGTCCGATGGGAAATGACATTGGCGCCTGTAATATTATAAAAATCCTTGTATTATGAATTTAACTAAACTATTGGGACGTATTATGTCTAAAAATAGTTATTGTATGTATACATTATGTATTACATATTGCATTTCGTAATACATTTTAAATGTGAATTAAAAATTAATTCGGACGATATTTTATAAAATCAATCAAAAGCGGATGATTTAAATAAAATAGTTATGTAATGAAATAGGTCTAATATAATGCAGAAGTCTTATTTCTTCAAGTATTTTTTAAATCATTTTATATAATTACTTTTGTTGTCTGCTTCGCGACTAAACACTGTAAAATGTATATACAAAAAAATAGAGCAAATCTCGCGTGGACGCTCCATTTTCAGCGAAAATGCAAATTCGCCCTGACGTCGTGAGCTCTAGGTCTGGTTGAATAATTGAGATATAAAAAGATGCTTATGCACAAGGACTATACGACTGTAAAAAAAATGCAAAGGTTTTTGAAAAAAATCGCAAAAAACGACTAAAAAGGGATGTTATGTCTAAAGGGCACTTTTAAACCCATATATGTATTTCTTTATTCAATTTCTTATTTTTATATGAGGTGTTTTCGTCATTTTTTGAAAATAATAAAAATTTTTGGAATCACTTTTTTTTTTAAATTGACCGTTTCACCACTTACGACTTTGTCGAATGCGAACGGAAGTACTGATATTGGCTTATAATGAATAAAAACATTAGCTCCTATGTATCAACAAAAATTATTTTGGGACTTATCTAAAAATAATATTCCATTTTACACATTCAAAGCAATTGTTGACTGATTTTTTTTTTATTCCTTTTGTTATTTTCATTATAGTTATATAAATGTCGTCTGGAAAACAAGATCTATGAGTTTTTTCAATACACACCGCTGGAAGGTAGTTTTACTACAAGACACTAGCATAAATCCTTACATAAGCCGCTTACGTTTCAGAAGTGTAGTCTTTCAGCTTTTCTGACACTGTAATGACGCGTAAGCCGATGGCCAGCGGGGTCGTTTGCTCGTTTTGTACCGGGTAGTAGTGCGTCCCCGGCCGCGGCAGGTCTGTTGGTTGGTGAAGGTAAACCTGAACATTTTGTCGGTTTTATGAAAACTGTTACTGTTGTTAATTATTCTAGACTAGAAACGTTTTATTATTATTTATTGTCATATTAAGATCTGTGTTGATTACTATGGCTTTTCTGTCTATAAGACTTTGTACAGTAAAAGGGTCATTCTAAAAAAAAAAACTGTAATTGATATATCCCGTGAATTGAAACGTCAACTGTTTTGTGAGAAATTATATTTTATATAATCTCTTCGTACCATTTAGTGGTACAACTTATAAGCTGTTATCAATGTAACGATTACCAAAATATACATTGCTAACATTAAAAAAAAATTTCCAAACTGTATTGGTGAATTTTCAATGAAAACAGTTATCCCATTACCCATTTTTGGATACATAAGCCTAAACGATTTGTAAAATGTATGACATGCATGTGTTATTTTAATATTACTAGATAATATAGACATTTGCCCCCCTAAACAATAATTTTAATATCATAGTTTTAAAGTCATTACTTTTTCTTATTTTATATATTTCAATCTTGTCTCAGAAGTCAAGTTAACTAGGTCACGTCATTTTGTTACTCTAAGCACACCACTTTGTCTATTTGTTTATGGTAATAACCACCGTTTTCATTTGACATATCTATTTTCATTCTCGGGAAATATAACAAAAAGTGAGTTTTTTATACCCTACAGAAAATACCACGTTTAACTCTGTCACACTTATGGTGAGTGCATTTCAAAAGTAGTTTCTAAATGAAATTATTAAAACAAACACTTATTGTATGGTCTAAAATATTGTCGAAATCGATTGTTGTAGGAAAGCATAATTTTAAGGTTATAATGGGCTAAAGGCAAATTTATCAACTGGGTCACGGTCAACTGTGTCACATAATTGGGACACGGTTGACAAAAACTGTGACCGGCAGACATGCTGCGCGGGTCCGCGGCTGTTCGTTTTCGCCGAAGCTTAAGTTAGTTGGTTCGAACGAGCTAGTTCTATCAGCTGCCACTGTCGTGAATAAATTCAAATTCAAAATACCTTTATTTCGTAGGTTATAAGACAACACTTGAAATACGTCATAACATTCAAAGAATTTACAGTTTTTTTAATATAATATTTTTTTTAATTACCACTCCTTTTTTAAGGCGATTATTTCTGAAAAAGAAGGAGCAACTCTAGAAAATCAAGCAGAAAGACGTCGAAGTAAGTTAAATTGTATCTGATGACTACACACACACACACACATATGTGTGTGTATATATATATATGTGTGTATGTATATGTTTAAAATATTGTTTATGAAGAAGTTTGCAATAAAAAGGTAATAAAATTAGTATTTACAATAATTTTGTAAACTGATAATTATTATACACAATTTGTGCGAATTCTTTGCACAGGGTACGTCTAGTCTTTTACGTCAATAATTCGTTTAAGATGCGTCATCGTGACTTGAGCGATCCAATTTAATTATTTTGGAATGTAATTGCGAATATAATAACATCAATACTGTATTTAAAAAAAACGTGGGTGCTGATGTTTTCCAAATAATGAATGAAGTTACTAATAGTGCTCACCTCATTTATGTCATTTATCATCGTATGATTGCATATATATCTATATGTGTAATATACATTAGGGGTTTGTTCACAGATCACAGCGATGTTATGAGCTTCTCATATTTTTCCTTGGGATATTCTCGCCCAAAACGACTGGAAAAAAAGCTAAGAAAAATCATAACATTTGAAAATATGTAATTTACATGTAAATAAACACACACATATTACACAGTAATATGAAAAGTATTACAAATTCGAAAG
The DNA here is from genome assembly GCA_005406025.1 of Eumeta japonica. Classification (NCBI taxonomy): domain Eukaryota; kingdom Metazoa; phylum Arthropoda; class Insecta; order Lepidoptera; family Psychidae; genus Eumeta; species Eumeta japonica. The sequence continues at coordinate 135,087 of BGZK01000433.1, read as the reverse complement.
GTTAATGTAACCATGAAAACTCGATATTTTAACTGTACATCGTTAATTGCAATTCACTAGATTGACAAATTAGAAATTCAAAATAAGCGGGACAAATGTTTAAATACTAGAGCTGTAATATTTAAATCCTAGAATATGTAGTTCAGCTTGCTCTTTAATTACCGTAGTTAAGGTTATATTATAATTATTCAATAATACAATAATTATTATCTGGTATGTGCATGGTATTAGCGCAGTCTGGTATCCGCAAGTTTTCGGGAGTTATCCAATATTCAAGATATAAAAACTTTGATTAATAATTTATAATCAATGATTATAGAGTTAATTGTTATTGTTATCAATGAATTATTACGTTTCTAGAATACAAAATAATTGAACGTCAACAGTATCTGTTTGTTATGTTTTATTGTTTATAATGAAAATAATTATTGATTGTTGCTGTTTTCATTATTGCCAGTGCAGTTTAATTATTTGTAATTTAATCTACAATAATTTTTATTTCTTAAAACAATAATAATTATGTGCTTACGTCTCTGGGTATTAAATGATCAACTGATCCGGCTTTTATAGTTAATTCGGTGTTATTATCTTTTCTATCAGACTCATCAACTTGAAAGAAATAAACTTTTCTCGAGCAATAAAGACGACAATGTTTGCTGAGAACATCTTTTTTGGAATCGGAGTAACAATACAATGATGTCTAAAGTTGCTGAATCAATTATAGTAAATAACAACCATAGACACATCTAATAATTTGGATTAAACTGAACGAATAATTTAAATATTATGGCTTGCGCAATATATATTAGTTTGCCCAAAACAGAAACTAAATTCATTACGGCAGAAGTCTTGTGAAATTCATCAAAATAACCTTGAAGCCTTGGTTCTGTAAAAACCGAAACTTCCTAGTGTAAACAATGTGCCCTGACATTTATGTTTCTCTAAAGATATCTCGAATACTTTAAGTTTTATTTAGCAGTCTATTTGTGCATTGCTATTCAATTTGCAATCATAAATACTGTGTTCGTTCCGATAATATTGATAATTATATCGCAATTCTTAAATAAATATCTGAAATGTACTGCATTTCCCGTTAATCTTCACATTTCTTCCACAGCGCGCGCGGCGATCGAAGGTATTTTCCCCATCATACACTTCTCACGTAGCGAATACGTGTAGTCACAGTTTGCTAACAAAATGGACGGGAAACGGGTTGTACGATACAAATGCTTAGACTGTCTATCTCATAATACGTAGTGTAAAGACGTTGACAAGTCCTCGAATCTTGTTGGTGATATTATACTCGTATAATGTGTAATATTCCTCATACGAAAGGTTCGTATATGACACTAGAAGCCTCCATACAATATTACTTTTTTACTCATTATGATCTTTGAGCATGAGCATGGATCTCATTTAGCGAATATATTGGTATGACTTAGTAATTTTAAGGAGGATGGCGTATTTGTCATTGATGTTGGTATATCGTTTCGAATTTAACGTAACATTTTTAATGCTAAGACAAAATATGCAATTTCAAGTTTTTGTTTTACTCAATTACCTCCTTAAATACATTTTTTATTATTTTTTTTATCATTTTCGAATAGCAAACAAGCATGCGAGGTACAAAAGAATATGTGGTAACTGCCATTCATGGACGTCTACACCAAAGGAGTTATCAGTGTGTTACTGCTTGCGACATAGAGATTTCTGTTATCGGTGAAATGAGCTAACCTAGAAAGGAGAGGGCTGATGGAAGAGAAGATGATCACCGGAATTTTCTCTCACTGGATGAAATAGAACAGTGGACCTTCAAACCGCACTCACGATAGTTTATTTACTTTTAGGAGATTTTTTTTGGTATCAATTAGTATTTTTGTTTATCTCCACTCAGTTATGACTTACTCATCATCATAATAGGCAAAATGATTTTCTGTATGGTTGATGATTGATGCTCGACTTTTCAATTGCGACTTTTCAATTTCAAAGCTGACGATCACAGGACTTTCTTTCCATTTGTTCCACATGTCGTAAATAAGTATACAACATAGGACGAAGCTTAGTAAAATCATCAACACCCAAAACATTCTGAAAGGATTTAACAGATATAAAAACGGACTTGAAAGAAATATCAGTTTCAATGTATGTTTAGTTTCGTCACTAATACAGTTCAGGTTTTACCGTTTACGACAGCATAATTTGGTAAAAATGAAACTTGTAGTGTCACTAAAATATCTATTTTCCACCACGAATTTTCGAATCCATAGGTAGGACCTACAACGAAAGTCGTCATGCGACATCCCTTATGGACGTTTAACAATATGTCTATAAAAAAGCGGACTGAACATGTTGCATTCTGGTAGATGATATTATCGTCGAGGTAGTGAACAACGGCCACTAAGTGGTGGTGGCCCAGGGCGTTACTTTTAAACTCCAAGATAGAGAGTTTGATCGTAACCACGGGCGAATTGATCAATGAGTTTTTAACCTAAGTGAAATTGAACTGCGTTCGGTTATCGTTCCTGGAGGTTATCATCAAATGTAGTGCAACTCCATTAGCAGCCCAAATCCGCACCGGGCCAGCGCGTAGGGCTTATGGTCCAAGTTCCCCAATCTAAAATATGACGGTTGCTGGAAAGTATGCCTCAGCAGTGGCATCATTAGACCACAACATTAGTAATCATGAAAACAAACATTGTTGCTTCAAAAAAATACTACATGTGTTATTCAATTATAATTTGAAAAAACAGACCGAATATAAAGAGAAAGGCAGTATTAACGACGAAACAAACGTTGTAAGGAACTTTAAATATACGTCCAATTTTGATGTACAATATTTTTTACCACATAAGTACCGTGGATGAGGTCACGAGAACTTGAATGATATACTTGTAAAAAATGGCGTTCGCACGCTTTTTTTTTAGGGTTTTGTAGTCAAAAAGGAACTCTTATACGTTTTCCATATCTGTCTTTCCGTCAGTATGCCTGTGTCTGCCTGTTTACAATTTAGCTCAGACACTCTTAGTGCTAGAAAGCTGTAATTTGGTATGGATATTCACATTAATCAACTCTACAGAGTGGTAGAAACAAATTAAAAAACAATATGGCACCTCCTCTACACGTAACGTGAGGACAAATTTTTTTTCTTATTTATCCCATGGTGTCTGTTATTGTTGAATAGTTCATTCAAAAATATTAAGGGTTTTTCAAAACTATTTTTAGATTTAGGATCCGTTTGCAAAATAAAATCCTAATTTTTGTTAATAAAGTTGTGTCCCCCCTGCCTGGTGAATTGTTCTTCATGAATATATAAAAAAAAAATCACGACAGTATAGAATATATAACAATGTTAAAATAAAAAGATGACTTTGTTGGTTGTATAAAATAGGTAGCAAATATAAGCTTAAGAATGAAAAATTATGGAAAAATAAAATCATAACATCCTAAACACCCGTTCTGTGTGAGCCTGTTTTAGACGTGATTAGCTGTTAAACTGTAAGCTCAATTAATAGGTTCATAGATCAAATAAAAAGACACGCACTTGACCCGTTTTTTATAAAATAGTATGTGATAAATTGAGCACCACGCGGACGCCAAGGTCGTTCATGTGCCATACCGATAAAAAATTTATAGTTTAGCTATAGGTTATTTACACTTAAATATAATACGCACTCTATATATTATCTGTACAGATATAGAAGTTATACATAGCTATGTACAGATATGTTATACAAGTGGAAATAATATTCAGTGATGGAGTTTTGAGGTTGATTTTTGAAAATAAATTATGTATCTTTAAGTTACTTTACAAATACTTGTAGACTGAACTTTTGGCCCACTGGTGGGAATCTGTGGTTGATCTACAAAATTTATTCTGCAAGATTTGAAGCTTAAGTAATGCATTAAGTCGGAGAGGCGTGAGCGGAAATTGGAGACGCGTATGTCATATCATATCTTTATGGAATTTTATATAACGTACGCTTCTTGCGTAGTTAAAATTTAAATTTTCTTTCCAGCATGCCGTTGAAGCGTGCTTAATAGAAGATTGCTTTTTTCCTATTATTCTTAATATGATCCCGAATGTGGAGGTTCCTATCAAGCATGATGCTTAGATATTTCTTGGTGAGTTGCAACCTGGGTGCATTGTAACTGAGAAGGGAAAGTGTCTTGAGCGATTGTAAGTACACTCTCAACTTTGCTGCTTTTAAAAAAGATAGTTGCTAACTTGTTATAGTTCACCTCTATTCGCCAGGTTTGGAACCACTGAGCCAGCTCGTTGATGGACCTCTGGAGGTGGGGGTATATATTTTTAAAGGTTCTACTTCCAATGTACATCGCGGTATCGTCTTTGTTAATCAAAGTGTGGCTTCTTGCGTCGTGGGTCCTTGTTGCTTATTAAAATGGTATAATTGATATTTGGTGCTTTTGTGGGAGATTTCGTAATGTCGGATCCTCTGCCTTATATATATACATATCTATACGTTTTGTTTTGGAATGTTGTCTGTGAATAACGCGAGTTGGACGCGTGTTACCTTATATCATTTGTATATACGGATTAGAAGATAATAGAGAGCGTGGAGCCTTGAGGTACTTCGGGTCTGATAATTTTTCTAAAAATATTTCTAGAATAGAATGAGTGTTCTCATGTCTGAATATGAAGTGACTGTTACTAATGTAATCGTGAATGATGTAATTGTGGATCTTGTAAATGAGGCCCGCTTGTAATACCTTTATCAAAGGCATGGCTACGTTGAAGATCGTATCTACAGTTTTTTTCTTGGCTTAAAAACCCTCCCTGTATATATTCAATTAGACAGAGGGTTTCTTGGAGGTAAGAATGGTTAGGGCGAAAACTGATAAGTTCATCTATGATAAGACCTCTGCTGAAGAGGTACTTGCTTAAACGTGCTTTCAGATTTATTTCATAAAGTTTGTTAGGAGGCTGACGATTCCGAAGTTAGCTGGGAGGTCACAAGGTTTTTCAGGTTTCGGCCAGCCGATTGCTTCGTTTTCTTTACAGATAGAAGGGAAGTTAACAGTTTTTAAAACATCATTGAAGATTATAATCAGTAGAGACACTAAACGTAGAGGAAAGCATTTGATAACTTTATTACTGATACCATCTAGACCTGATGTCCTTTTGATTTTTAAATTCTTAAGTTTAGATCCCAATAAGAGAAACGGGGGATAGATGATCTTGGGTTCGAGTTGGATATCGTGTGGTAGTGATATGCGTAAGCAGTGAAGTTCTATGCTATACATTATGCTTTCTCGTGGTCGTTAAGATTGTGAAAATTGTCAGATCTTGTCAAGGGTGGAGTGACGAGACACCCTTCTGACTTCAAAGCCTTAGTTTCTTTTCGTTACATTTCTCATTTCAAACTTTCATGATGCACACCCTAACGTGCCTTTGAAGGGCTCGTACTCTAGACCTATTTTGTGTCAAAATAACTTTTTTAATTATACATTATGCTTTTTTCCCTTCTTAACATCTTAGTATTTTTCCCTATGACATAGATAATTGATGGAATGCGGGGCGGATCGAGCGTGGAAAGCGAAGTCACTTTCGATGTTCACACATAAAATAACACAGGTTATTTAATTTAACCTGTGGTATTTTTTATCTATATAACTGTCTATACAGTTCGGTATGGAAGTGTACGGGCTGCAATACAAACAAAACGCAGGCTAAAGTGGGATATATCTATTGTGACTAATATTGCAACAGCTGGATTGAAAGTGAACCCATTAGTAGTCAACTTTTTTAGGATTAGTGTGATTTTCGGCTCACGCCCTAGACTTTTGAGAAAACAAGTCGGTGAAAAAGGTAAGCTTCGCATAAAAAAAATACCTCCTGCCATCTGGACGCGTACAGTGTTTTTTGATGTAAACATGACAGGATTGGAAGGTTACTGTGGGGTTAAAAGGGTTCATTTTTATCATTTATGCGGGTTTTCATTATACTTTAATCATAAAATCTTATATTTTTTTTGTTTCGGTTTTGCGGGTAGTTCGACTATATTTTGAATTCTCTCAACTTCAAAATACATTGCGGGGTTTATTAAGACACTATAAAATATCTCTATAAGTAAGTAAGTAACTTAAGTAGGTAAGGTAAGGGACTTAGTAGTTCGGAGTATTTTATTCTTATTACGGATTAATCTATCGTAACTTGCGGATAATCTTTTTGATTGTTTTTTGATTTGAAACTTTTTCTTATGTTTTAATGCACCCTCGGCTAGGCGGATGAGGTAGACGGCGGGTCCTTCGCGGGCCGGCGAATGGTATTGGCGGGCGAGCCGGCAACACCCATCCGAGAAGGAACTCGCCTCGGAGTGATGTATGCAGGAGTCGGCGAGCGGGCTTGAAATACCCCGATCTTCGAGATCTAAATTATGACGGGTATCGGAATCTGAGACCGGTCTGGCAGTGCACAATTAGAACCCCCGGGGGCTCCGTGCTTCTCCCTTGGGACTCACCTCCATGATTCCCAAATCTGTCACTTCTAAGGATTAGGCCGTGGTACAGGCACCGCCTCCAGCAGTGGAGGTACTGGCGGTACTCCTGCATTCATAAGTACTAGTAGTGCGGAATTCAGTTGGTTAATTTTATTGTGGCGCAGAATTTAATTAAGACAAGATCATGAGGGTCACAGGGTGACTATTGCGATATTTATAAAATTTGCTGGTTAAGGAATCTCGAAAACTGCTCACGAATCACTTTCAACGGAAGACCATAAGAACGCTCTAAGTTTTTAAATAAAGCGGGATCCTTAAAATTAAAAACAAGAGAAAAAGCGAATTTAAGCATAAAAATATAAAAACCATCATACAAAATAATAAATCATATTTGTTTCTGTTTGTGTATATGGTGATCTATTGACAGGTCACTAATTATCATGACCTGAGTCACAGGAGCCCGTTTATGAGCGTTTCAAATGAATCAACGAACAGTTTAATTCTTCCCACGTATGGGATGTCTACAGATCAAAGTTCTAAATGTTTTGGAACACCAAGATCGGTTCTGTTTTATGTGTTGTAACTCTGAAGTTAATCGTCCGTGAGTTCTTAACGACACTGGCTTCAAAATTGTTTTCGAAGGGTGATAGTAACTATTACAATATAATTAAATTTGCTATCATACGGATAAATGACATGGATAAAATTTTGATTTCAAAATGTATTTAATACAAACCAATTATATTATTATTTAGAGCACTAATAAAATTACAATAAAAATGTACATTTATTGTATGAGTCGGTAGTAACAATTCCAGTATTGTTATATACAATATTAAACTTCCAAGTACGACATTCAATTTGTGACAAAAAATGTGTTTTATCAATAATTAACAATGCTAGGCTTTATATCGAAATTTTTAGTATAAAAATATTAAAATTATTTAAAAAATATATATTCTGAAAAAAAAATTGTTTAGTTGTCGTAAAAATTATACTTGTTGGGTATAGCAGCTGGATAATAAATTTGATAATCAATCTACCTACACTGAAGAAAAAAATGAAATTTCCATTTGTGATAATAAAATATTTGGTAAAACCGTTGTTTATTTGTATTTGGGTACGACTGTTTCTACGTTGCCATTGGTTTTGGTTACGTTATACCTTCCACGGTCACGCCTTATGATACAGCAAAGTCTGAAAGGTGTAAAACGGGTTATTGAGGCAGAAAGATTGTTAGCATCTGTTACTATAGCGTTTACAACACAATATAACAAACCTTAAGGTAGAATAGTACAAGATCTCGACAATACTAAGGAACGAAAATCCAAGAAATAATCCCAGCAGGCCTCCGCAGTTAGCCATGAAGTCTGTCACGCCGAACAGCTCCGAGCGACTCAACGACGAGAACTGGGGGTTTTTATAATTCACTTCTAGTTTGGCGATTTCGTATCTGTAAGAGTAATTAGAGAGTTGAGCACTCATGCACAGAAAGAAAGAAAAACGCGTCAAAGTTAAATGTTTTTTGTTTCGTCACACTTAGACAGACTTACGCGCGGGCGCACGCGCGCTCATCCTGAAATGCACTTACTCTATTCGTGTATCCGTAATATCATCTAAAACAATAGATGAATTTCTACGAAAGTGACGTGTTATCGTCTTAGAGAGTGGTGATTTAAGTAGCTCGGCTTCATACTTAACGGAGTCGCAGGCGGGCAGACAACGACAGCCTTCCGTAACTTTGTCGCCGGCCGCCTCTTGCATGGCCAACTTCATTTCATGAGTCGTTAACTCTTCTGCAATTTGTGTTAGGGAAAATTTAATTTTCTAATTTTTGTTTTCGGGATTGCACTAGTACAACGATTTATTTTTTCATTGTGGATTTCAAGTCAAGTCATTGTAAGTAAATGTAACGTAATTATATAAAAGCATAAGAGATATCATTATATATAAATAAAACAACTTAATACAGTTAGATTGTTTTCTTTTGAATTGGTACGTATGCTATACGGCTAGCACTCCTCAGATCGTCAAGAAGGTAAATTGATTTTCTCTGACAAATATACAAAGCTCATAAAAATAAGTATTTTTGATTGTTTAATGATTATATTCGTGCACGAAAGAATGGGTCATGGGACATCGGGCAATGTCTTTAATTCAATTTGATATTATACTACTGACCGTCAGATTTTTTTATGCATTTTCGCTGGTTGTGACAGCAAATCTGTTTGCTGTCGTTATCTGAAATGAAAAAATTGATGATCAACGGCAAAATCCTTAGAGATGTATTACATAAAAAAAAAATTACATACGAGGCATATTAAACCAGACGCAGCCGCATCTCGCAAACGTGTAGTTATTCTGCATTCTCTTTCGCAGTTTTTTCTGTGTATTCTTTGAAATAGCGAAGTTTGCGTTCAAAAGGGAAATAACACTGACGTCTAAAACATACCGAAAATTAAATATAAATATTATTTTGGCAACAATAATACATTCTACACATCCGTCATATGTATTGTAATTAAATGTAAATCTATTTAGATGTGGTGGCTGGTTACAGTAGTATGAACTAGTTTTATAAGTTTTCTTCTACATTAAATTGTTCCGTACATCAAAAGTAAAAAGAGAATCTTGTCGGGATAACTTCATTGCCAGTCTGTCTGTATATCTTTCAATCAATACCCTTTTTCTCGGGAACTCGGAGAGGAATCAAGTTGAAATGAATTTCAAATACTTAAGTTTGCAATCCCTTAGAGCTGTAAAATAAATTAAATTTCTTAATTAACGCAATCAAAAGATACAGATTTTTTTGCTGTATATTATGAAACTAGCAAGAGAATAAAATCCTATAGGGAACTTTGTACTGACATAGAATCATAAAATTTGGCAAAAAGAAAGGTTTTAGGGCACAGGTAAAGAAAAAAATTCTGAAAGTCATAATTTCTACACCTACAATTGGCGTATGAACCGTGATTTAAGTCAATAAATTGAATAATAATTTTTTATTTCCGACTATGATTCCCACCACGATTTTCAAAAATTGGGGTACTTCTAAAAAACTTCAAAATTTATTTGAACAAGTTTCAATTTTGGAATTGCTAGTACTAATGGGTCAAATAATCGACCGGTAGACGGTTAAAATACAAACAAATAATTTTATATGGAAAGCTCAGGGTGCGAGTTCTATTTGCACTTATCCGCTTTTTTTCGTATTAAAAACAAGCTCGTCTGTATATACAGTGACACTATTCCTCTTTTACTGAAAAATTTCATAACACAGTAGCCACTTTCCTAAATTCTCGTTAATACTTGCATAATTTTGAACAATACGTGGAAAAATGTGTTCCATGTCCACCTTGTAATGATTTTTAGTCCTAATAATCGTTAAAAGGGATTGTGGAAAGCAAAATTTAAAAGTAACTTTTTGTTAAAAGTGAGTTTAAAAGGAGATGGTGGAAAAGGAAGAATTATAAGAATCTTCGTTCTAGAAACTATCATAGCATAGGTGATAATAGAAAGACTTTTTATTATTTCTATTCAAGTTTCTGCTGGTTTCGGGAATAAATATAGGGTTACAGTATATTCACATATACTGTATTATACAGTGGTATATTCATATACGATGAATATCATGCACAATCCCGTGTACGCACACACTCGTCAAACCTCACACCGATGTATGATTTTGAAGGTTGTATAGCCCGCTCATCGGTTGTTTACGCCATTTCTATCTATCTCCACAATTTATAAATGTCTTGACAAAAAAAGATCGACCATATATAACGGAGCAGTGCGTACGCGGATACGAAAAAAATTAAACAAAACGTAGGCTATTGTGGGATAAACCCTATAATCTTAATCATAACTAATATTATAAATACAGAACTGAGTTAGTTTATTTTTTTTGCATCGTAACTACTAAACCAAATTTCATGAAATTTTACATACACATTGACAGGGACACAAAAAAAGGCGCTGGGAATCTTTCATCCAGAAAAAATATTTTTCCATTTTAATTAGTATTAAAAAAATGGGAAGGTTCGTAGTTTAAAAGTGAATTGAATAATGATAAATTTTCCTTACGAGCTGAATAAGATCGGAATCATGGCTGATTGGTCGTGTGTGATCTGTGTATATAAAAGATGAAAAAAAAACATTTGATGTCCACGCGGACGGAGCCGAGGACAAGAACTAGTAGCTATGTAAATAAACATTTGCTGGAGTGAGTGTTTGTGGAGTCCACTAAACGATACCGGTGACGTCCCTGACAGTCGGGAACAACGCCGGCTGTACGAGGTAAACCCTCGCTGACTGATGATACTCCAAGAGTCTGGGCGGGTACATCGGTCATTCTTTCCATTCTATAGTTTTACTCAAATTAGCACACAGTGCTTCCAAAATACCTTAATTCGAGAAAGAAATGTTGCGCTAATCGCTCAACGAAATTTTCTATTCCACAGTCATTGAAAGCGTACCCTTAGAATTAGAAAAACGGTAAAAACTTCGGTAAAAACAGCGGTAAATGTCAATTTGCAATCCGCTAGTGTCGCCTGCCCAATACGAGATGCAAGCGGAGTCGGGCACATGAAATCTCCTTTCATACGGCGACAGTGCTTTTTCTCAGACTGCTGCTAGAACTTGTGGGTTTTTTGTGTCCGTAAAAACCTTGAACATTTTATCACATCCAATATGCATAGATGCACCTTATAATAATTTGAATAAGTTTGTTTTTATTATTACACATAGCAAATAGAAACAAAGAAGAAATGCATTCAAAACAAAAAATGCACCAGTCGTCTTCATATTCCTACTCTTAAAGAATTAGAAGAAGGTCAAGTAAATTGCTTTCGACATACGGGCGAATGTGTACACTGAGGGTAAATATATAAAAAAAAAACTATTTTAATAAACACATAACTCGAAATATCTGATTTCTATAAATACTAGACAGTACACTGTCGGCAAATTAAAACCAATTAAAATTAGTATTCAAATTATTATGTGACATTTAATAGATAAATACAATAACTAAACCACGTATTACGCAGGTATAGATCTGAGGGCTAGAAAATGAGGAATACTCGCGAACAGTATTTACACACAAGCAAGGTCTAAGATAGACTATTGGAGTGATTTACTAAAATGAGGTTTGAAACAAGTCATTAGGGAATCGGTCAAAAATACCTGAGACAAACCATACAGAATGTTTTACATCAGTACAGTCACATTATGGAAAGCAAAGAAAAAGATTCTGTTAAAATATTTCTTCGCTTTTCCAATCAAACAAAATGAAAACGCATTCCACCAAAAACATGGTGGATCAACGTATAAAGAATTTATTGGCAAAAAACCAAGAATGAAAGAGTTTGCTGCTGACATAAGAGTAGAGGTTTAATATCAATTAATACTATTTATGTAGTATCATTCTAAATTTTGCTCATTGCTTTCAATAGGGCAGTCGGACATAGTACCTGATCCTAATGCACACCTACATTTTGTAATTGTTTGAATTGAAAATGAGCAAGTCCGTCGTTTCCAAGTTTCATCCGGTGCCGGAGTAGATAATTATTATTTATCCTTGAAATGTAGATTTTGTCACGATGTTCTTTTTCATCAATAACATTTTTGAATAGATTACATACTTCAGATTCTGGTGAATTCATGCTCTGAATTGAACCTACAATCTTCAGATCGAGGGATCACTAGACTCTCAGTGTCGTAAAAAGCGAATATTTAATTAAAATAAAATGAAAAATATTAATAATAAAAGGTAAAAAGACAACCTACACGTGAGGAGAGTAACTTTTAAGCTTGTCTGAGGTAGTAATCATATGGAATGATATAGACAACGCTGCTTCTTGGCCACCTTGTATGTGGTAAAACGGTTTTGCACGTGGTGAGTCGCTTGGATGATGCAAAATAATCTGAAATCACAGAGAATAAAATAATTTAAAGTTTTTTTAGATTCAATTATTTATTTTTTATAATTATATGAGATTTGAAATTAATTAACCAACCAAAAATATTACTTCGTGGTAGAAAATCTTTTTCTCTCAATAATAGAGATCTGAATCTTAGCGAGTAACTTCATTCTGATGAGTTTTTGAATTCATTAAAACACTCGATTAGCGCTTAGAGGAACGAGTTAAGCCGTTATCGTTACTGAACATCGTATTCATAAAATGTTAGTTCGCAGCTTCCACTCCGTATTGAGCTCGTGCCTCTTGAAATTAATAAAAATATTATTAAATATTAAATGTTTAATAATATTTTAATATTATTGTATTATAATGATATTAAAATATTATTAATCAATATTTAATATTATTATATTAAATATTGAGAGCATATCTCAATAATAGTGATGATGATGTACCTCAATAATTGTGATAATAGGTCAATAATAGGTCACATACTAGAATGTCAGAAAGTGCCATTATTACAGCTTAATTACACCGCGACAAATGTATAGTAGTTGTATTTCGAATTTATTTTGTCCCATTTTTGCAGTTTATAACAACTGTTGTGTCAGAATCCTTGTTAAAGCTTTATAAGAAAGCTTTAACAAAAGATTCTGACACAGGTTAAATTTTTTTCATATTAATTTGACTATGTATCATATAATTTACCTTAAATCCGCGTTTTTCGCCTATACATAATTGATCTTGTCTTTGAATACTTTCTAGCAATTCAAGTTCCAAGTCGGGTAATGCGCTATTTTGCTGCAAGAAAAGACAATACATTTAAAACGTACTATTGTAATCCTAGAAATTAATCAGCATTCGAAATGGGTGGTAATTTTAATGACGAAAACAATCGTTTATGACGCATTTCAAGTGTAATTTCTATTACCTACGAAATAAAGATATTTTTGATTTGTTTTGTATGGAATTGCTGACTCACATGGCCTCTTCTGGGGTACATGTCAGTATCGTCCATCTTCAGCTCGTAGCCCGTCTCTTGAGACCAGCTACGTATGGATTTCGTTGTGTACGTGTAAAGATATTCCCTTTGAATACTGAAAGCACATGTAAGAACAAAAATTACAATAATTGAAAAAGCAAATTTCGAATATCGTTTTAATTTATTCAGTTTAGTGGCTTATACTTGTCTTATATATTTTTTTTGTTATACCGCTCATCTCGAAAACTTTAGGATAGTATATATATATATATATATATATATATATATATATATATATGTTTACCATATACCTTCTCTGAATTTCCTAAAATAATTATGTCTTTTCATTGTGAATGCTTCATTAAGTCTTAAGTATAAAATTATTGAAACATATCATTAAGAAATATATATTTGTCACTCGCCGGGTCATTACCAACAACACCGCAACAGAAACTTCAGTTTCAATTTTCGAAAACCTCTTGTTGTTTTAAGGCGCTTACATTTATCGATTGAATGTAATTATGCAATGGAATCTTAAAGACTAAACTTTGTACCCATCCAATAATTTCATAAAATCACCATGAAACTTGATATCTGTGTGTACTTCTGATGACTATACAATAATATGGTACCATTGGATCCATCTAATGATGGAACCAGAAAGCAGGCACAGGAACTACATAATGGAATAAAATATCCTAACTGTGTTTGGACTGGTTAAAATTGTTTTGGGATATTGTACTAGGGCTATAAGTGATTTTCAATGTTTGACGTTGAAACTGGAATTTTAGTCTTAGAAACCCATAATGGAACAACGAATATAGCTGTGTTTGAGTTTGTTGGAATTGTCTTGAGATGTATTTGACCATGATTGGCTTTTAGGGGTATGATGATCGAGGCGGAAGGTTGGCACATGATCTCCACAACATAATCGTGAACGGATTTGTTGGAATTGTCGGGAGATGTATTTGGATCATGATTGGTTTACAAAGTCAAATGATGGAGCTAGAGAGTAAAGTGTAAGAACTTCATAAAGGAACAACTTATCCAAGCCGTGCTTGAGCTTTCTTGAGACGCAATATGGCTATGATTAGATTTCAAGGTTTTATGATAAAGTTGGAATATTGAACTTCATAATGCGGTTTCTATCATAACGCTATTTAGGTATGTTTGGCCTTGTTGGAATTCTCTTGAGAGGTACTTTGGCTATGATTAGTTTTTAGACTCTGATGATGTAGTCGGAACGTAGGTATTGAAACTCTGCAATGGAGCATTTTATCGTAGCTTTGTTTGGGCTCGTTAGTATTGTCTTGAAATGCACTTTGGCCATGATTGCTTGATTGGGGGTCGAACTATATAATTTTTTGCTTACTTACTTATTTTATACTTAACTGTCTAAAATTATTAAATCACAAAGATATTTTTTTATTATTAATATAAATTATTGAACTTATAAAACCTTTTTAATACCTGTTATTGTAAAATATGTAAAAGCAAACAGCAGCAAGTTCTGATTAACGAACTTTATTGTTAGTAGTGCACAACAAAATACTGTATAGAGGAAAAAATATAAATTGAGTTCTAAATGAAATAATAATTAAAGGAATTTTCTTCCATCGATAATATTTATCTTTAAAGGTAAAATGGTTTTCAGAATGTACTTAAAAATTGGTTAGTACTTTTAGTAGAACCTATTCTTTGTATTCTTTAATTGCGGTAAAGACACACAGTTTAGATTAATTTTACACGATAATAAAATCACAGCTACCTCTCCTCATCGAAAACGTCTTTTGAAGACAAACCATTGAAATTGTAACAAACTCCGTGAAAAGTTATCAGTTTTTGGAACATGTCACTACAATTTTTCTTGTTACCCCTCCAGCGGCACGTTTGAAATATATCGTCCACTTCTGGAGCCACCTAAAAAGAGACAAACTTTTTTTAGAAAAAAACGGTTTTGCGTATTGTACTACTTAATTTTCGTTAGTTTGGGCAAGGCAATTCAAAAACTATTTTGTAAAAGAGTTTTTTGACTTTCATTTATGAAAACATATTTTATTTAAAGATAGTGGCGGTATCATAGCTTTATAATATTTAAAAGATACAAAGTAGATCACAGTAAGTGCCAATTTTAAGTATCGATCGTTAACATTCGATACACCAACACTCGATGTCATATTACTTTAAGTAAATGATTTGTGTATATACAATACTAGCTGTTACTCACTCGCTACGCTGGCTTAATTAACATTCACAAATAATTTCCATTTTTTTATGATTCAAATATGTCAGTAGTTTCGTTCGCATCTGAATAGAATGTATTCCTTCATTTTTAATATTAGCTGTTAGCGCTGTCAATTCTGATCCCGATCACGGTCTTATAAACTGATATATAGATATCAATTCTGATTCCAATGTCAGACCTCATACCGGTCCCGCTATTCCAATAGGGATCTTTTCCAGTGTTGGTCCTTCTTTGGCCGTGGATTTTAGTGATAACAGATTACTACTTTTATTGATATTTATACATATATTTACATACAGATTAATCTTGTTATACAATATATTATAATCTTATTACATTAATCTTATATCCTATTTGAGAACATAATCTACCTCTACGCGAAATTTTATTACAATCTTTCTAGTCGATATGGAATAACGGACGGATAAACGTCCATGTAAACACACTTCGGCATTTTATTTTTCAAAATAGCCTAAACCATCTACAGACCATTTCACGTCGATTGATCATAGTCTCATGCCAATACAGAATTTTCGAGATTTTAGGACTCAAAGAAAAAATATTTTCATCATGTATATATGAATAAGACCAAGAAGCTTATACATTGGTTCCTTGAAAATGACTAATGACTTCGATTCGATTTATAAGTGGCTTCTACAGAATTTTTTTTCTAAATTTTGATTCATAACGAAATCTTATATATTTTTGATGTGATTGCATTCTTGGCACCGGATATCAGCAGTAAAAGCCTACTGATATACCAACAATAATCCAGACGTAATGTTCTCAATAACAGATGACTCTACATAACAATGTTATCGTGACAGCAGATATCAGGTAAATTTTGGATAACATGTAATTTTGCATACTATATATTTATATATTTATTGTTACAAAATAATATAAGCAGTGGTTTCATCCGAAATTATTCGCTCGCCAAGGTACTAAATACGACAAACGCACAATAATTGCATTCCACAAACGAAACTAGGTTACCGAAGAATGAGTTTTGAGAGTTTACGTTATAACTTCTTTGACTAAATTTTTTTTCAAATCTGTACCGTTAAGGAATTTCCAAAAATGTGTTCCAGTAAATAATGATGTGAGAAATCATTGTCAAGTTAGTGTCTTAGAATCGTCTGTATTTCATAAAATGAAAGATCTGTGAAACGGTTGATCCGGCAGGCTATCACTGAAACTTTTCTCTGTGATATTTATCGATATTTTTTTAAGCTCCTTGAGCCATAAATATTGTCAATTTAATTTTTTAACATTAATAAGAAGGTATTTAATATGTTTAAAAATCTATATTGAAAAATCCTATCCCTATCTCTATATTCAATTCATTGCATAGAGATTCGTAGAGGACGAATAGATTCCAGGGTCAGCGGCGGGTTGCGTGTTGGATGTTAATGCACACGCATTAACATGAAACAATGCAGGCGAGCGCCCAGTGTAAAATCAAGGTCAATCTTTGTATTAAAAATCAATAACTTTTTTGTAGGCGGCATACATTATGAAAAAAAATGATCACATGATAAAATAGGCGCATGATCACGGTGTCTACGATAAGAGCGACAAGTCACGACTCCAACAAGTAACTTGCGTCATCGAATCTAGTCACGTTCACGAGTTTACCTGCCTGAGTTGCTTCTCAAGCGGAATGCGGCACGCTCTGATCGATCAAAACATAAAATTGCGAAGAATACTAGGTAACAACCGCGCTAGGAAGTCTTTATGATTATACAAATTCTAGTCTGCGTCTTTTTCCTCGTGGATATAAAATGTATTACTTCATCTTTTGTAATGATGGGCCTTGCTGCCAACCTCAACCTCTAGCTTTTGCAGTACTCGCGGTATTCTTCTTAAATCCCATCTCGGCCACGCTCTTCATTCTAATCCCGATCTGGCACTCAATTTCGCCTCCAGTCCGGAAGCTCGGCCTTTGGTTCTGCTCCCCGTCACTCTTTCAACTTCGATACCGCTATCGGTCACGGTTCCGATTTTAGTTGAAAGTTGTAAAATCAAAATAAATCACTTTTAATGTTTACGGTACCTATAATAACTCGGTTTAATAGTATAGATACTCAGCAAAGTCGTAAATGTTAGTAGATGTAAAATAGACACGCGCGTGTCTAATAAAGTCGTGTCAGAATTTGAAGTCAGTTAAAGGATTATTTTTCGAGTTTTGCGGCGACGGAAGTAGAATTTTTATACATAAAAGTTGCGGCGTGAAGGTCATGGCATAAAGGTCATCAGGATCTACTTTGAATTCCACGATTAATTATATCTTACATCATTATAAATAAAATGCTATATGAAAACAAAAAGTCTCTGAATAAACATGCTGTTCTGGTTCTACAGGCTGACCAACAAAGCGCGATGCCTGTAACTCGGACCTCAGCAATGAGGTCCTGCACGTGCAATATCTACTTCGGGGTATTTCGAATTGAGATAGCAACACACTTTGTTTTCATTAAAAACGAGGTTTTTAGTTTTGTATTTTTTATATAAAATAATTTTCGTCATTTATGAAGAGAAAAAAAAATCCAGATCTAATTATCTAATTCCAGCTGCGACGTAGAAAATAAAATATTAAAACCACTTAAATATAAATAAATTATATACAAATGGTTTTAATGTCGTTTTAATGTCATTGCTCAGTAGGCAAAAGAATTGAGATGGGAATCCAATAGAATAAGCATTAATATCAAAGTTGGGAATTCAGTAAGAAAAATGACTAAGATGGGATCGAAATCAAAGATTAAGAAATAACTATCTTCATGCGGGCGGAGTAAGGAGCAGAAGTTATCATACGATGTTGGTTTTGATTGGATCGAAATTTTTGATTTCATCTATTGAAGAACAAAACTGACAGATCATAAAGATTTTAATGACCGCTATACCGACCTTTATCATGTCGAGTACGCTGGTGTGGTCACAAAAGTCCCGGTCAGTGAAGCGATCACGCAGACCGCTCCCGCACACCAACGCCACGTTGTCCAATTGCTCTCGAAACCTTGACGTGTTGTAGCTGCAAACAGGAGCAGAATTCAGCCGGTCAGGTGTGTCACCCAATGAACCAGTCGTACGTCCAAGCGAGTGCATTCAGGTTTCCGCATACTATGAGCTAGGTTTTGTCGTCTAGTAATTTTTCCATATATGTCATCAGACGTAGCCGATTCTTCGAGATATCGTAAAACAGATAAAATTTTATTAGAAATCGGTGAAAACCAATAATTGAATTAATGAAAGATTTGTACATAAAACATTTTAATTATAGCTTCGAAAACGAAACCGGGAAATGGTTTATATATAGGTTTTTTTTTATGCAACTTAAGAACCTTATTTTAACATTAAATTATATTAATATTTGATTTACATGGATAATACAAGCTGAAATGTGAAGATAGACAAAAGAGATAAGATCATAAAACTAATATTTAGAAAACTTTTAGACCTCACGACTATACTAGCTTTCTTTTAAGGCTCCACCAGCGTGGATAAGAAACCTTCATTAAAAATTTGATATCTCTGACAATTTCTTTCATAAACCGATCCTCGTCTCATCGCTAAATCTCGACTATGATGTTCGAGCCGATTTCAATCTTTCTTTTATTTCCTTACGGTTTTTTTCCCTTATTCTTGGTATTACTCGCCCCCTCTCTCTAATTTAACCTTGGCTAGCTTGTAGAAGTGTTCTATTAATATACTAAATTTCATCAAAATTGTTTCAGCTATTATTGTTAATTTATGAGAAGAAATACAAACAAACAAAGAAGCAGACAGATTAAAAGTGAAATATATTTTATGCGCGAAAATACAAGAAATTCGTCCAATCATAATTATTCGAATAAATGATTTTTTATCACAGCTACACAGAATAATATCACTTACCGTTTTTATTGTCATTGTGTTGTATACAACACCACTTATTAAAGAGTTAATTTGCTAAATTTAAACTTGTGTTTTATAAATTCTGTTTGACAGTGAAATGATACATTACTAATATATATATACATACATACATATATATATATATACTATACTATAATATAACAAAGTGGCAAAGATAGAAGCATGATAATATTTATCTGAATATAAGAGATATGCCAAAAGTAATTATATACTCTTTACTCAATAATTTGATATTAGGAAATTGTCCATTATCGTAAATACTAGTTATTTAGTAATAAATTAAAAAATAGAATGTGTTTTGAATTTGTATACATTTTTTTAATGATTATTTTTATGAGAAACTAGCGGGAATTTACTTGCAACAAAGGAACACAGTCGACATAATTTTCGAGTTAAAATTTATTATGATTATATAAAAGGTGTAAAGCACCAAGAATCTTTTGAATTTTTGGCGAGTCTGCTTGTTCTCGAGAAAGACTTTTTAATTAGTTTCCTGAGTTCAAAAGATGATGGGGATGCTTTCAAGATGAAGTGAGGACAGGCCCGCAGTCACTCTTGATAGCGTCCAAGCAATTAAAAAAATTGATCTGAGAGAACAGAACATTTACATAGGTAGAACTTGAGCGAAAACTGTGTATTTGATCAGCAGCATGCAAACAATTATTCACGATCATCCTCGTCTTCGTAAGAGTTATTTGAGAGTGTTACCGTATAAGCTGACCGATGAGCAGAAAGATCGCCGGTTAGATTGGTGTCGAATCATGATAGAAGTTCGAGATAGAGGCGAGAAAAAATGTATTTAAGACATATTTGCCGGCAACGAAATATGGCTATATAACTATGACTCCGGAACAAAGCGACAATCGACCGTATAGTGCTTTGAAAATGAATCAACACCAATAAAATGCCGTCGTGTGCAAAGCACACAGAAACAACTGGTCGGCACAAATTTTGGAAGTCCAGTTATATTGCTAGTCTGGTGCTACAGAATTAAAAAAACAATT
Organism: Eumeta japonica; assembly: GCA_005406025.1. Lineage (NCBI taxonomy): Eukaryota > Metazoa > Arthropoda > Insecta > Lepidoptera > Psychidae > Eumeta > Eumeta japonica. The sequence continues at coordinate 114,559 of BGZK01000433.1, read as the reverse complement.
AAATCCTTGTTTAATATCTGCTTTTCATAGTATTATTAGCTTTATGTGACAAGCAACCGAACTCAAATATCCTGCAGCTTTTTTAACACCATTAAAATACCGCACCGCACACTTCCTCCAGAACATTAGTATTTTCAATACAAAAAGTTTGTCTATCCTACCTTACCCACTTATTCCCCTGATTTATCATATGCAAGTTTTAATTGTTTCCCAAAATCTAAAAAAGAATTGAAAGTCAAGAGACTTAAGAACAAGGAAGATGTACTGGCTATGTATAATTTTCATATTTCTGAGGTATTTGAAAAAGAAAGGTCAGATTTATGTTTCAATTTGTTCAATCGCATGAAAAAGTGTATAATACATGCTTATAAAAAATACTTTGAAAGATAGATATTAGTACAAAATGTTAAATATTATAATTCCTACCTAGCTGAATAATAGCTGTTAAATATTATAATTGACCACCTAGCTTTTATGGCATACCCTTCGTGTCATCTTTAAATCATACTAAAACCAACTATTTAAAATCAGTACGAACAAAAAGATTTGATTACAACTTGATACGTACGAAAAGACTTCTTCGACCAGACTAAAAGTAGGAAAATAAAGTAGTTCTGTATTTATATACATTTTCTAAGATCTCAAAACCTACTAGAATTATATTTTTAACTCAGGAAACTTGAAAAACCAATAAAATCGATTTTTTTGAGTGTAATGAATTCAGTACTTTATTAAATTTATTGCTACATTAGTTTTGAACGCTTTCAGCTTAAAAACAGAAAAAAGTTTCAGTGATGGCCTGCAAGGTGAACTGTCTTTAAAATTTTTTAGCCCAATGACTCATAGATAATATTTGTAATACAAGAAGTTTAAAAACACATCGGTAAATATTATAGCGGAAAGTTTTATGAATGAGCTGCAGGGTTAGATGTTTTACAGATTTTTTTCGGAGTCGCTGCGAGCCAACGCAAGTTCGTTTGTGCGCTCTCTCGCCTTAAGACCTGCCTTCGTTTTATTATTATTAAATATTTATTATAAGGCTATTTTGGAATAGGTTATTAATTCTTTTTTTTTTTTGTAAAATTTAATTTATACGAAAATATATTAGTGAAATAAAATAGATTCACATCACGAAGTTCATAATTGATTTATTGAGTAATGACATGCGAACTCATCAGGCAGCTAGACGTCTGTTTGTTTGTTTTGATAACAGTTCGTGATTAGTGCCTGAAAAAGTATTTAGCAAATTTTTTAGATTATATTTCTCCACATAGAGTGATCACTAGAAATTCAATATTTTTTGACATATCTTAACAATATAAACTATGGTATCTTTACCTTTTATCCAAAGAACCATTCCGGAATTTATGGTAGTTCTCGGTAAAATTGTAAACGAAGTTTTGAGTTTTCGTTCTCGGACATATAGTGAACGCCGGGAACGGGACCTGTTGATACAAACCGAAATAGCTTAAAAAGGTACTCGAAAGCCTTTAAGATGTATGCCATGTATCGTCACACGTGTCAGTGCCGTACCTGCCAGACGGGTATCATTTTCTCGCTAAAGCTGACAATAACGGGGCTTTCTTGCCATTTCATCCACACGTTGTATATCAGCGAACAACACAGGCCAAGGCTGAGGACGAACGTTACTATCCAGAACAGCCTGAAACATATAAGTCAACATTAAACACGAGTTGGTATTACGAAATTCAAATTTGTGCTCTTATGTCGGTACCGTCGTGGCCTGGACTGAACTATCCGAACTATCCCTTATACTGGAGGCAGTATAGGGGATAGTCCGGCTCTATTGAACGGGCCACAAATTCAACACTCACGCAAATATTCGCAAAAACGCAACTGTTAGTCGTGAACTGGGTATTGCTTGTTGCTTAATCAGTATTTTTTTATAAAAATACGTAATTGTGCCATCAATTTCTTTACGAGGTAATTTAAGCAGAAATTATTTATTTTTGTTGTTGCATTTAGAATGGAAACTTATATTTCACAGAATAAGCATAGAAAATTATATAATAGTTTCTCTTGATAGATGCGGGATGTTGCTAATATCAGTAATGTATCATGAAAGGTCGAAAATTTGGTAATTTATTAATATAAATATGCTGATTTCCGTGACTTGAGTGTTATTTCAATTTTTATTTTATGGTTTCTTTTTCCATTTCTACTAAGTATAGTCGTGTTTGTTTCGTACACTTTGAATAATCTGAGTATAGTCCAGTGTAATTAGGGTTTATGTATCGAAACCCAGCAGTAATAAATGGATATGGATTTTCATTATTTTTTTTTCAATTTCTAACACTAAAATGTATAAACTTTACCCATAGAAACTTTCCGCTAACGTTTTTCTTTTTTTCGTAAGAATCGTCTCATAAAAATGATGCTACTTCTGGTATAGTACATTTCTTTTGCAGGCATATTTATTTTTTTCTCGAGAATAATTATATTTCTTTATAAGATATAGGAAGGGAAAGTAAACATTTATGGAAAGTTGATATTGCAGGTATAGAAAAGGGAGTAGAGAAGGGAAGCGGGGATAGTGGAGAGCACAAGTCGCAGATGTTTTTCTGCGCTGAAAACAGTTTAGTTTGGTGCCAGGGAGTAAGCGCAATGTTGTTGTGAATATTTTGTGCAGTGTTTATTAAAATTCTATCAATAGGAACGTATTCATTGTGAATAAGAAAAAAAAATCATTTCTACAGTTTTTGAATTATGTTCTTTTTTTCGACTTTCCGTTTATTAATTTTTCTAATATTTCTTATTGCAGATAATTATTAAGTGTGAGTAGTCTCAGTAAGAACTTTGATTCAGTACGTGTCGAAGAAAATTTTGGTTTTTTTTTTTGCTAAAAAGCAATACTAACATAAGTTCCATTGTTGAAATTAACAAAGGATTAGAGAATTTAAAATAAGTTTCTGAAAAGATAAATAATGGCTATTGTAATACTTAAATACGTGTATATGCTAACACATCATGTCGGCAGAAATATACATTGAAGCCTACAAAAATCCAGAAAAACATGTGACTTACCTCCAAAAAAATTTAGAGTTCATCATTATGTGACTTTGATTGGAAAGCAAATTGTTTCATTTGTGGAAAGAAAAATTCAAGAAGAAAAATGCATTTGGTTAATATTAATACGGAGATAAAATCAACAGTTATAGAGCTAAAGTTTTTTAGAAGAAGAAAAAAAGATTTTTCTGGCATTTCAATTATTTTGACATTAATTATAGAAAATTTTATATTTCCAGAAATTTGGTATAAACAACCTTAAAAACTGTAACACTTATTATTTTCTTGATATAAATATTGAAAAATTCCGATAATTGTATTTTTTTGAGAATTTCTAAAAATTTTAAATTCTTGTTAAGGGTTCTGGACCCAAAGGGTGCCAACGAGACCCTATTACTGAGACTTCGCTGTCTGTGCGTTCGTCTGTCACAGGCGTCTATCTTTTAAACCGTAATACCTAGACCCTTTAAAATTTCACTAATTATGTGGCGTGTATAACAATAAATAAAAAGTGCGGCCGCTATAACAACAAATACTGAAAATAAACTAAAGTTAAAAATGAAAGGGGATCGTCATACCACAAATGTGTTTTTTTTTCAGCGTTTTTAACTCGATCTTTAAAATGGCACTAACTAGATATTTGAAATTTTCATAAAATATACATTGTTATAGCCACTATTACAACAAATAACAAAAATAAAATAAAGTTAAAAGTATTAAATTGGGTTCCCACACAAGAAACGTGTTTTTTCAGCTTTTATTGCTCGTTTTTTAGTGGCTACGAGTAATGTCGTATGAGATAGACACTGCCATTGGCTCCGACTATAGATCTACTCAAATGTGATGGTAATATACCTCTTAAACAATATTTTAAACATATTGGTTTAAAATCAAAACTATCTCAAGTTGTAGCTACAGCGGGTTACACTCAAATAGACAACGTATTCAGTAAGGTTGACACAAACGCTGGCACATACACGACACTATCCAGTTACCATAGGGCATTGTGGATACAATTTCAAATTTAATAAGATTTGACTGACCAGAGAAAAAAATTAAAATACTTAACAGTATCTTGTCAAAAATACATTGACGGATGCAGTTACACCACTACTTTATAGGTCTACACGGATAACCGCATATAGATGTAGTACGCCTACCTATCTTGTTTTTAAATGAACTATTCTTAAAATATTGTGCGGAGGTACGAAATTATTTATGTACGAGTTCGACTCGCACTTTTAATCCATAAATTAAAAATTATAAAAATTTAACTGTAAACCAAACCTATGCCGTAATTGCTATAAACGCGAGACGCTTAGTCGATGCGGGTGGAACCGCCGGCAACAGCTAAATCTATATAAAATTATTTACGTATTTTATAAATATAATATTATAATAAACGATAAATTAATAATGGACGGCAAAAATAAAATGGGTTTTACGGGTCTATTAATGTTACGAATGGGAAGCATGAAGGGGTTATTCAAACATTCAATTTTGAATAAACAAATATTATTATATTTTCCCATGTATATTTGTCAAAACCGTCTTGAAATAATGTTTTCCCACATTAAGTCGCATGAATGACAAAATATAACCCGACTGCTGATTAGGTAAAATCTGTTCTCAAAAAGATATTAACAGACGTATAGTTTCGCGAATCTCAAAACTGTTGTTATACTTTACTGCAAAATGTAATCATTTCCAATTTTTTTTTATTTACATATTCAATTTTCTTGATAAGTATTTATGATCTAAATGAAGATTATAGCGCAGAAAAACATAACTTTAGCAAAATTTTGCTTATTGAATTAAGCGAAGTTTGTAAGAATATTGTCTTGTACATCGCTGAATTCGTAGTCACGTATTTAATTAGTGAGTTGTAAAATTCATTTGAGTGCCTTGATAAATATAGAAAATATCATGTACATAGATTTTACAACAAAGGAAAAGAACGATGGACTTACATATCTATCATAAAATGTTATTGTTTATAGAGACAAATTAGGTTTTATTATTTTACTCAACGTATGTCGTAAAGACAAACAAAGAGAAAACTTTTGAATATACTAAACTTTTTCACTGGAAACTGTTTTCTATATCTTATACCGAAATCAGTTTCCATACAGTCGTACGGGAGGTATATAATGCTTACTTTAAATCATTAGTTTATTATTTTAATCGAAAAAATAAACTAAGTATATTTATTTAACGAGATAAATAAGTTATTTTTCATTTCCAATCCATCTCAATATCGGTAATACACCAGAAAACAAAAACTATTGATTCAAACAAGTTCGTTTCTTGTTTATAAAATATGGTATTTTTGTAACCGAAGTTTGGATGTTAATACCTTCAATATTTTGTAGGTGAACTATCCTATTTAATAAATCATGGTAGCCAACATGTATGACGCTATAAAAAATAAGCTTCCTCTTTGTCCCCATACTTCACACCTAGCAAAATTGGCAGTTTGTTTCAAAGAACATTTCAAAGTTATTTCATGATCGCTCCAGTTAGGGAGTGCGCCGCCATTATTCTATTGCAAAAGGGCTACAATTCTATACTTATTTTCTGTGGTAGAAATACGGGAACTATAAAAATTGTTTAGATCCAAAAAAATTGCTTGAAAGTGTAAAAACTATTTGAGTAAGGATTAATATTTTTATTTCATTCTTGACGCACTAAGATAAGTTCAAGATAATATTGTCGAATAAATAAAAATAGAATGGATATCGAAAGGCACTTCTTACATTAAAATTCAATTCTTAAAATAAAAATTAATAATACGTCTTTTTTGCATGGTGTCGAAGTATGATGAGTACACATTAATATTCTGATGATTCATTTTCTCGTTCAGCTAGTTTATGGGTACGGCTCTACCGGCACACACACAAACACACCTACACACACACACGCGCACACACACACACGCACACACAGACACAACTCTTATATTACTTTGGGCCCCATTTTTAATCTGATATAGCTTATTACAATCTTAAAACTTATGTCTCATGTATATTCTAGATCGACAGTATCTTTCTGATGTTTTCAAACATCCGCCTTACATTGTGACTGAATATAATAAAAGCACTTATTTTAAAGATTTTGACGAAATTAAGATTTTGACACCATTGAACTTGAACGTTTTTTTTATCAAGACAGGCAATAATTTTTGTCATACTCTGCAAGGAGTTGCACTGAGTTATTACGCAAAAGAAAAGGGATTTCATAAACTTTTGGCATAAAAGGCTTATAACACACTGTTATTACACAGATTTGAAAATGTACGCCAGAGTCAATTATTATTGTGAATGTAAAGTGACACCAGGTGAAAAATAGAAGACTGAAAAATAAACCAATCTACATATATATGTATATATAATTTTGATAGGAGATGCTTTTTGTTTGATATGACACGGGAACCAAGAGGTCACGGATGACGACTTCGATGTATTAGGACAAGATTAGCTTTTTTTTTCATAAAATATTGCGCGATAGACATATTCCAAGGTCGTCTGCGCTTGTTTTTGCTCAAACGTATATAGCACATGCTTCACGATAAACCGGTAAATTAGATGCCATACAAAGTTAAATATAAAAATGGAAGCGGCTTACCGCACGTTGTGGGAGTTGAAACTTTTATATAAAAAAAACATCATGTATGTCACAAAATTATTTGAGCTAGGAAGTATATACAAACCGCGAAAGCCACGTTCCTGAAAACGGGCTAAGCATATCGTATAAACGGCAATAGGATATCTTAAAAGTAAAATTTACATGTGACAAGTAATGAAATGGGCGTTTTAATAAATGGAATTAAATTGTATAAAATTGAATTTATCAAATCATGACAATTTGACTCACCTTTCTATCAAAGAAATGTCATTTTCAGTAAAATACTTCAGGCCGTGCAGAGTGCTGTTCGCATTAAATTCTTTAAACAAATCGTGAACCAGAGATCTCTTCCGTCTTTTTCTCGCTTTGCCATTTTCGCTGCAGTACGAAGGGAGAATAACATAAATTTACGAACAACAACACTAAATAATCGTAAAAGGCTTTATGAAGGAATGTACTTACTAATCCATATCGTGAAATAATAATGAGTCGAGTCACGAGGGTTGATTATAAACTAAAATAAACAATATACATGTATTATTTATTGAAATGGTATTTTTACGTACGATACAAATACTTTACATAAGCAATCATATTTTTGTTACACGTGACGACTTGACTTTTGATCTGTTCTCGGGTTATGTCGATAATTAATAAAGCTTATCATTTCACTGTAATATCAATTATTTAGAAATACGCAAGGTTGCAAAGAGCTAAAGATTTATCAATAACGCGATATATGGATGAACATGATTACGAAGATTTTATATACACATATATGATAAAAGTTCAAATAGTACCACGGCGATAACTCAGACGGCCAACGCAACTGAAGTAGGATGTCAGACTGCTCACGGCCACCTAACGTTGGCGATGCAACCGGATCTGGTCCTATGAGTGATTTGTCTAATTCTTTATCTTTCATAGATTTATTGTTTAAAAACTAGTTTAAAAAATTATTAAAAGAAAAAAACTTGTCTACTCATGCATAATACATGTTTTTTTTTATATATGGAACTTTTATTTCCGCATGTGTAATGTGTATTTATAAATTTGTGTGCGTGCGCGCTCTTGGTACGTGCATTAATTTGTTTCAGGCATTGGAAATCTACTGTTTGACATGAACACCTTCCCTAGATTTCCACGATGTACGACCCTGGGTCACCTGTAACCAACGGTCGTCTATGACTTTTTTCAGGTCATCAGCCTATCCAGTGGGTGGCTGTCTCACGCTTAGATCTCTACTTCGTGATCACCACTCGAGAAGTCGTCCTTCCAAACGGTTATCAGTTCTGCGAACGACTTGGCTTGCCCATGGCCACTTCGACTTTCTGATTCTGGGGATTATATCGATACGTTCTGTTGTGGATTTCCACAGTAGCTTTATCTATTGCATGTAGAGTTTAGCTTTGTATAAAACGAACGATAAGTAAATAAGCGACCACGTCTGGTATCTGTATTTCAGCACTTGTAAGCTTGAGGAGAGTCCTTGAAATCACAAGGCGAGCTTATGGTAGAAGAACACATTTAAAAACATAATAAAATCGTTAAATAAGTTAGACATAAAACTAATATCTACCCTTAATAGTTACATAAATTTCATAAACCATTTAATTAGAACCCACATACTACATACTACATCATTATGGAGTTACGGGTCGCGCACTCGACCTACTGGCATCATAATAGAATTCAGAAGGTCGATGTCAATAACATGAGGTCGTCTGGATCCGTGGTTCGCATGGGGGTGCTACAGGGATCGATCCTCGGTCCGTTTCTGCTCATAGTTTATATTAATGACTTATCAAGCTTTGTTAAAGATATTCATGGGATAGTACTGTTTGCAGATGATACCTCTTTATTATTCAAAGGTAAAAGGCATCCACTCGATTATGACGATGTAAACATTGCAATCTCCAAAATTGAAAAATGGATTATTCTAAATAATTTACTTATTAAAAGGGAGATAACAAAATGTGTGAAATTCTCACTTTCGAATGTAAAATGTGGATCTGGTTCTATTAATTTTCATTTTGCAAAATGGAGCCATTCGTGCAATTTACGGACTGTACCTCGTGTTTCTCATCGTAGTAAGTTCAAAGAAATTGAATTTTTAACTGTGTCATGATGTTTAGTTATCAAAATTTAATACATGTAAAAAAATTTAGAACGTTTTAATAAAAATAATGATAGACATAATTATTTCAGTACTAGAAATAAAATAAACTGTGTTTACATGTCAGTCGACTGCATAGGGTCACGAATTCATATATGGGGCTCTGTTTGCACATGTTCAATAAGATTCCTGAGGATATACAAAATTTATACTTAAGCAAATTTAAAGTATTTATTAAGCAAGCACTTTGCACAAAAGGGTGTTATACGATCTCTGAACATTTAGAGGATAAATAAACACAATGTGCTCGACTTTCTACTGGTTTTTTTTCCTGCAATAGTTTTGTATATGAATGTCAGCTATCAGCAAGAGAGCTATCATCAAGTTTCTTGCTCGTGCTTCTTGAGGGATAACTGCCTTACCAACGAGTGGTTATTAAAAAAGTGGATCTAATTAAAAAAAGTAAATTCTTTAAATGTTATGACGTATTTAAAATTTTATGTTATAACCTATGAAATAAAGATATTTTGAAATTGAATTTGATTATAACGGAATGACAATTGAATGCAGAAACTTAAATACTTCGCAACAATTGGTGAGTGAAGTAATTTGTATATATTTAAGATTATTAACTATTTCATTTGAAACCTCTTCTCTGCGATTTCAAAAAGAAATATCCTGTTCACCTTGATTCGCAGATATTAAGTATAAATATTAATGATAGTAAAGGTCACATATAAAGTAAGTCACCTATAAAAATATAATTTGAACTATAAGATGCATTGTAACACCGGTAATATAAGTATTTATTTTAAGCACATTAAAATTTCCTGATAATTTGGCAATTCAGAGACAGCTACTGAACGAGATGTCGTAGGGTATTGTTAATAGTCTTATACATTTTTTTAATACGGATACAGTCTTGTTTATTAATTACTTGGTGTAATTTGAATTCCTCTTTAGGAAGTAGGATTACTAGAGAGTCGACTCCTATTAATATTCATTTCTATCAAGGCTCTTGCTACAGCGGGGATCTTTTTTTCAATTTCTGCAAGAATAGTACATTGACGTTTGATGCGCCGACGTCGATTATATGTATACTGTACCTTACTTCTATATCAGATTTTGTTGGTGGCACTTTGCTAAAAGGCCGAGTTAACCACATCTACCCGCATCGCCTACTACTGGGGTTCCATCGCGTCATAAAACAAAATCTTCGCAAAGTATACTCATGAGGAAACATATATATTCCCTTGTCAATAACCTTATCACTTTTTTATAGCACTTTCATGGATCAAAAGAGCATGCGAGCCATTAAAAAATTGGTGTATTTTTTTGTTTCAGACTATCTATTTCTGACAACTCTGGATGAAATGAGCTGTATCACAGTGTTGAGAGCGATTAGCTTATTTGATTGTGGATATTAATAAGTCACGATATCAAAAATCATTAAATCATCGACCTAACTTGTTATTAAAATTGAATAATATTATTTTTTAACACTTGTAGATTAGCGCTCGTCATATTATGATTGTAGATCGATTAATGGAATCCTACCAAAAAAATAACTGTATGGTTGTTCATGTGAAATCCAGTGGAATGTCCGAGGTTATTATAGAAAAAGTGTCGTATATCTTTAATCTCACGTGTCTCTTATTTACAATGATATATTGTACAATACACTTTTTTTCTTTAGTTTTATTTTTGATTATTAAATTAATAGCACATCACAGCATTTTTCAAAATATTGAGGATGTCTCGTGAGTAATGTCGCTTTTCATACCTGTCATTCATATGCTCCTTTTTAAATATATGTCACAACTTGTTACGACATTTACATAAAACTGTCTATATTTATTTACGGGGAAAGATGTTTTGATAATAAAACATATGGAGTGTGATAAATTTGAAATTTGTGTATCGTTAAGACTTTATCGGAAACAAAAGCTTAAAGCAGTTGCGGCAGAAAATATGCCAATTGCATCTCGTGAATCATCCAAGGCTCCAAAAATACGTTGCACAAGCTCAACACCAGCATCAATTGGTGAGAGAAACTAAGTAAAAGCAAACTATTTATTAGATATTAATTTATAACTATAAAATGTACTAATAACTGATTTAAGATTAGAAGAAATCAGGAGCGTATTTGAATCATAAAAAAATATTACTGAATGTAACTTATTTTCAGCAAAGTGGGTGGGTAAGAACTAATAGCACTAATAAAATTACAAATAAATAGAAAATCTATTGTTGGAATATCAGTAGCAAACATTTTATTTATTTTATTATCGTTAAATAAATGACATTAACGAGTATTTTGCAAATGTCGGTCACTGTTTAGCATCCAAAGATTTTAGTTTCAAAACGGTGAGGGAGGCTCTGAATTTGTCCAGCTCTCCATCGAACTCTATAGCCATTCATTCCGCAGATATGGAAGAAATTGAAGCAGCTACACTTAATCTTAAACGTGATTGTGCTGTTGTTTCCGAGAATATTTTATCAAACTTCTTGATAGAACGTAAGGATATCATTGTCTACTAGAATATACCTTGTTTATTTTTTGCTTTAATAATATTTTTAATACCTATTTTTGTAATATATGTAAAAGTAAACAGCAGCAAGTTCGAACTAATGCAACGAAGTATTATACAGTGGAAAAAATATAAATTGGGAACCAAATGAAACAATAATTAAAAGAATTCTCTCCCGACGCCAATGTTTATTTTTAAAGGTAAAATGATTTTCAGAAGGTACCTTAAAAGTTGTTAGTACTTTTAGTAGTCTTTGTATTCTTTGATCGTGGTAAAGATGATCCACCACAATTCAAATTAATTCTACACGATAATAAAATCACAGCTACCTCTCCTCATCGAAAACGTCTTTAGAAGACAAACCGTTGAAATTGTAACAAACTCCGTGAAAAGTTATCAGTTTTTTGGAACATGTCATTACAATTTTTCTTGTTACCCCTCCAGCGGCACGTTTGAAATACATCGTCCACTTCTGGAGCCACCTAGAAAGAGACAAACTTTTTTAGTAAATTAAACTGTCTCGCATGTTGTACCATTTATTTTTCGTTAGTGTGGACAATGGTTGTTAACGTATCGATCTGCATGCCTAGAGGCAGCATCAAAAAATTGAAGAAGTTAAGAGACTATATTTTGCTATGATAATAGTGTGCCTTGTGTTTTTTATTAATACAGAAATTTAAAGACATTACAAAAGTAATGGAATCAATTTCTCTTTTGAGGCACCTTCAAGTTCGTAATGTAATGACATATTGCAAATGTTTAAATGACTTATGGAATAAAGTTAATTTTGAATCTAACTTTCGATTTGAAAAAGTTAAATATTAATTTGTGTGATTATTGAAGAAAAAAATAGTAAGATAGTTAAGAAAACGATTTCCTTTAAAAATCACAACTGATCGTGCATAGCGATTCTTATGTTATTAATTATCCTAAAATAAGGATACAACGCATTCTGGGGTTACATATTTTTTATTGATTCATATTTTCAAATCTACTTATTATATTCTATATATTTTTTTACTTTTGTGAAGAATGTTTGTTGATTTGCTTTATCGGTTTCTTTTCATTCATCTTTTCCAGATGGAAAAGCCACTGTAAGATACTTTTTTTCTACTTTACTCACTACGACTTCTTAAAACCTTACCACTCTCTGACATCACTGTTTCTATATCTACTTGCTCTAATTCTAATTCTGATCTAATTACTCAGTAGACAAACGAATAGAAATGGGAATCCAATAGAAGAGGGATTAATATGAAGGTTGGTAAACAAGAAAGAAAATGTACTAAGGTTGGATCGAAGTTAAAGATTAAGAATTAATTATCTGCATGCGGGCGAAGTTAGAAACAAAATTTATTATAAGATGTTGGTCATTGAACTGATGTTGCTGATTTTATTGATAGAAGAACAAAACTAACAAATCATTAAGATTTTAATGACCGTTACGAGTATACCGACCTTTATCATATCGCGTACGCTGGTGTGGTCACAGAAGTCCCGGTCAGTGAAGCAATCGCGTACTCCCACGTACTAACGTCACGTTGTCCAATCGCTCTCGAAATCTTGACGTATTATAGCTGCAAACACGAGTATAATTATGCCGGTTAAATGTGTCACTCAATGAACCAGTTGTACGTGCCAGCGAGTGTATTCAAATTTCCGCTTACTGTGAACTAGGTTTTATCGTTTCGTAACTGTTTATGTATTGCAATTACACGCAGCTGATTTTTTTAAAATATCGTAAAGCAGCTATGGAATTTTACTAGGAAAGTTTGTAAGTGAATATGTGAACAAATAAAAGGGTTGTACATAAAATATGTGAATTATATCTTTGAAATAGAAAACGGAAAGTGCAATGTAAAGGTTTTATTTGAGTAACTTAATAACCTAAATACTATATTCAATTACATTAATTTTCGTTTCAAATATATCTTATATGTTGAAATGTGAGGGTAGAGATTACTCTACGATCTCACTATAGTTAGTAGTGTAGGCTAAACACGATTTTATATATCTTATACTAGTTTTCATCTAAGACTCCACCTGCGTGGATAAGAAATTTTTATTAAAAAATTCTCTCAAATCTCTTTCATAAATTGATTCTGGTTTTAGAACCAATTTCAATGTTTTACTTTTCCCTTACGTTCTTTTTCCTCTGGTTTCTCTTTCTAACTTAAGTATGGTTGATCAGTGGAAGTGTTCCATTAATATACTAAATCGATGGGTATCCTCAAATGTTATAGGGACTATAGTGTGTTCGAGTTCTATTTTAAATTATTCAATTGCTTGCGTCTGGGAGAATGGAAGCCACTTCTTAATCCTTAGTAGTTAGCAAATAATACTGTGATTTATAGACAAAAGCTACTCTTTAATGGCTACTAGTGAACTCTCGGGTTTAGGATAATTTAATCGTTTTGATAAATTCAATATATGACATCAGTATCGCGGGTCTCATGATGGAGTAAATGGGTGAATAATGGAACGCTTCAGTACTAAACTCCTCGAGTTTGTTTAATTTGTTTTATTTTGAGGAGTGTTATAATTAAACAATATGACATTTTCTAACGAGGGACTGATGATTAATGTAGAAGTTGGATAGTAGAACTCTATAGGTGTTACCAGTGAGTCCCTCGAATTTGCGCTCATTCATTTTATTTTGACAAGTCTTGTAACGAGGGTCTAATGATAAAACCGGATTAGGATATTGGAACTCTTAAGGGGCTACTAGTAAACCTCTCAAGTTTGAGCTCATTCTTTTTGTTTTGACGAGTTTTATACATTACATTCTGTAATGAGGGTCTAATAATGAAGCGAAGAGGTGAATAGTGGAACTCTACAGTAGTTACTGGTAAACCCCTCGAGTTTAGGTTCATTAGTTTTGTTTTAACGAGTCTTATATATTTGGGAGCGAAGGCCTGATAATGGATACAGGAGTAGAATAGTAGAATTCTTCAATAGTTACTAGTAAACTAGTAAAATAAAACAAATAACTAAACTGCTTAGTTGGGGCTCATTTGTTTTGTTTTGATGAGTCTTATGCATTTTGTAGCGATGGTCTAATGATGAAGCTAAGATGTAGAAAATAGAAGTACAATTATTATAAGGAAATAAAATAATTCTATTGTTTAAAAATTAAAAATAAATTTAATATTTCAAAAAAATATAAAATTTAAATTTTACTTAAAAAACCCTTAAACTAATCAAATCAATTCAAATCAATATTTGTAAGGACTACAAAAGAACATTACTAATTTTCACACTATAATTCACAAAACGTACATAATAAATTATGTTTTTTTTTGGAGTCGGTACCAGCCAACGAAAGTTTGCTTGTACGTTCTTCCAACTAATACGCTGCCCTCTTCCTATTATTACTGACTTTTTACTTTAAGGAGTTATCAAAGTTGGGGCTTTTTTGTAAAATTTAGTTTATATGAATAAATATTGTTCAAATAAAGTAGATTCAAGCGATGAATGTCATAATTGATTTATTTAGTATTGACATGCGATCTCGTCAAAAGGCAGTTGTTACGGGGGGGTCAACAGTGAGTTGACTGTGTATTAGTTTTGATAATAGTTCGTGACTAACGCATTTATACAATAGCCTGACAAAATTTTCACATTAAATATCTTTATATATGTAGGTCACACATATTTTTTTTATAATTGGCCATGTAGAAATAATGAAATATATTTAAATAAAAAAAATGGAATTCTTTGCCAACCTATATCTGTAGTTTGTTTTTACCAATTCGCAGAAAAAAGAAAATTATTTGTCTAACATACACATCAACGTACCATGTGGAAATCTATAGTTTCTGCCTACCCCTCTGGGAAATTGGCGTAAGTTTATATTTATTTGTTATTTATATTTTGAACATGAAATCGAAGCGAAAAAAATTTAGTGCAATGACAAGATGTAATATAAGTTTTTGAAAAGGAGGACGGCCATTTGATTTACTTGTCATTTGACTGTTCTCAATGACTTGTTACCATTTAAACCAACAAGAAAGTTGTAACAGACTTCGCTTGGCTTTTCATGATGAAGCTCCATTACTTTCCACTGTTTTAACTAGTTCAAAAGTGGTGGTATTAATTTGATTGAAGATCTGTGTGAGGGACGCCGTTCTATGGCGACGACTAAAGACATCAGTGCTGTGCGACTCGTGATAGAGAATGACAAAATAGTGATCCACCAGCAGATTCGAATAAGCTTCGGCATCGGTGTGAGTCAAGTGCGCAAAATGTTTTAAGATCATTTAGCGGTCAGAAAGTTTGTTCTAATGCATTATGAGGTCATAATTTGACCGACGCTCAAAAGCTCAGCCGTGTTAATTGATGCCGCGAAATGATGCAAATATTTGCCGGTGGTGATTCAAATACTTGCGTATGACATAGATATAGGTGAAAAAAGGTGGATTTGCTGTTTCAATTCAAAACCAAAAGACATTCTATTTAATAGGTATTTGTTTTCGAGGAGTTGTATACTAAAGTAATACGAGGTCGAAGCGTCGGAAAAAAGATGGTGATCTCTTTCTTCGGAATGACAGGTCATTATGCAACAATTATTTTAGAAGATAAAAAACAGTCACTACAGACATGTACACTAATAATTGTTTGCCTCTTGCTTAGTAAAAAGTCCGGGAAAAACGACCTCACAGTAGATTTCTCCTTCATCGTGACAACGCCTCACCACACACCGCTAGAAAAATAACTACCTATTTGGGGACATTAAGTATAGCAATACTAGGTTGAGCTAGTCTTACAGCCTCGACCTAGCAAAATGTGATTTTAATTTATTTCCTAAAATAAAAGAAAAAAATCGAGAAAAGTGGTTTACGGACGTCGCGGAATGAGTGGCTCCATATTTAATAGCCATCGAATCGACCCATAACTGCAAATAAGCAAAATGTTTCTGTCAGTGGTTACTGAACATTAAACATAACTTGCTAGTTTGGTCAGTTTTTGATTTTTGATGAACATTCAGTTTGATTCACCTAAGAGAATTACTAGAAATTGCGAGCATAAACTGTGAATATTTTTAGATATTTCCTAATAATATGAACAATGGTATCTTCAATTTTTATGTGAAGAGCCATTCAGGAACTTATGGTAGTTTACGGTAAAATTATAGACGAACGTTCAAGTTCTCGTTCTCGGACATATAGCGAACGCCGGAAGCGGGGTCTATTGATACAAACCGAAATAGCATGAAAAGGTACTCGCTTAATTGTGCCGTTAAATTGTGTAGGAAATAAAATAGAAATTATTGTTTCTTTACATTACATTTTAAAAGGAACATTACATTTAATTTCGCGGAATAAGCATAAAAAATCATATAATATCTTCTCTTGATAGATGTTGGATTTCGCCTATGTCAATGATGTCTCATAAAAGGTGAATAAACTGTATAATTTACTAATATAAATTATTTATGCTAATGTATGTAAATTAAATATTATTTGAATAGTTGATGCTATCGTAATTTTCTGTATTTTTACCATTTCTCTTACGACTAATTACAAACTTTTAGCCTTTTCATAAATTATGACTTTTTTAGTTTCTTTAAAAATCCAGAATAAGGATAGAAACCTTAAATAGAGAAGGTTTTTGGATTTCTACTAAGTACAGTCGTGTTTATTTCGTAAACTTTGAATAATATGCGTGTAACATAAATATAAGTTCTACACTAATAATCATCTGCATAAAGACGCTGTTCCTACGAGATAACTTTATAAGAAAAAATATATATATATACTTTTGCATAGTCTATATATTTTATACATATTAATTAATCTTGTATATAAAATAAAAGATATTTTTTATGTGGACGATACTAAAATCCAAACTATTAATTGTAATCCGATATCCCTTTTGTAATCCATTAGTTACAGCTCAGGATCTAATAATAATCATCATCATCATCATCATCGCTCGACCTTCAGCCAGTCGCAATGACTGAAAGGGACAAGTCCCGATACACCGAAGGGAGCGTAAATATCGGGGGGAGTGTGGGTTCTAGTCTGGATTAGAAGTGACGGGAGTGTAGAGCCAGCCGGTATTAGTGCAACCTTTAGCCAGAAACTGGATTCAGGATAGGTAATAGATACTATAATGTGTTAATAAATACAGTGGGAAAGGGCATGTTTCTTCCGTTTGTCTTCCGTTCTCCGTTTTCTTTGCTTGGTGCAGAGCTTTCAATGTTTGCTTCTGAAAGTTGGTGTGGTTCATCCGCAATCTTTTAGTTTCTACATTACTTTTTGCTAATGTGGCCTATTCCCTTTGGTTTTTGTTGTGATAAGTTATATGTGTTCTAAGATAGCCTTTTTTCATAAATTCGTTTCCTCAGTTAATCTTCATACTTCATTTTCTTTGTTTTGTTCTTCTTGGTTCCCATTGTAGTAACGTGTCTATATATACACATATGTATAAGAAATCTAAAATAAGTTTGTTTTTCCCGTTAGTCTTTTATTCTTCATTTTCTTCACTCGGTGCAGAGCTTTCAGTGTCCGTTTCTGGGAGTTGATATAGTCCATCCGCAGCTTTTTTCATTTCCGTTTTGTTCTGAGCTAATGTGGCCCATTCCTCTTGGTTCCTATTGTGATAACTGAGGTCTTGTTGGAGCGAATCTTCCCATGTATAAATAGGACGTCCAACTTTCCTCTCTGTTGTAGTATAGCTTACGAGCAGAGTTAAGTATGTGGGGTTGGTCTCTTCTTAAGAGATGGCCATAGTACCATATTCTTCTAACCTTGATGATTTTGGTGATTATTTCTCCTTCGAAGATTTCTTGTGTTTTCAGTTTAGGTTGATTTCTTGCGGCTTGTAACATATCTTTCAGGATCTCTCTTTCGAACTGTCTCAGTCTTGTTCTATTTGACTTGGTTAATGCGTCTGAACGGTTTGAACGTATGTCATGGAGGGAGAGATCACCATTTTGTAAATCAACTTGGCGATTTTCCAGTTCATTTTAGTCATCTTGATGAAGGGGATGAGACCTTTCGCATTACGGATTGCTTGTTTACATATTGCCTTTATCGTGTCTCTTCGACTCAGCTCTGAGGTCAGGTACGTGCCCAGATATATAATTGTGTCCAAAGGAGTAATTAGGACTCCATTTATTTTCTGTGTTTGTTTGCCTATGCTCTTGTTGATTGGATCTCTGACTAGCATCTTGGTTTTAGTTTCATCAAGTTTTAGGCCCACTTAAATTAGGAGTCCTTTTAAGTTCTTCATTATATTAGTAAAAACTTTGGTACTATCGCCTTTAACAATAATGCCATCTGCGAATGATAATATGACAGGGAGGTTAATTTCTGGACCCTGGTCCAATCTTAATTCACTGACTAACTCCTCTAGAGTTCTTAAAACGTCGTCCAACACAATGGTAAAAAGCCGAGGTGACAGTGGACATACTTGTTTAACCCCTTTTCCTTTAGTGATACCTTGGGGTTTTCTGTCCAAACCATAGCATTGACGTGTGTTCTTTGAGACATGATTCTGTTGGAGAAAGTAGTATTGACCCTTGTTCTCAGAATATCATAAAGAGCACAAAAGTCTACCGAATCAAATGCTTTTTCAATGTCGAGTTGCAGTACATACGCGGGTTTACCTGCCTTCCATTTTTCATCCAGAATTCGTGTAACCGTAAATTTGTGATCGTCCGTCGATCTGTACCTCATAAAGGCCGCTTGATAATTGCCCATAGCTTCGATTTCTTCATCTGAAAGTTTTAAGAGGTAAGTGGCATAAATTCTGTAGCCTGCATTGCAGATTGATATCTTTCTGTAATCATTCACGGACTGTGCTCTAGCTTTCTTGGGGATTGGAATTTGAATTGTCTCCACCCATTTTTGCGGAAAGAAGTTGCTTTCACATGCTTTTCCAATAATTTTTGTAACTTGTTTTACAAATACTTCTGGCGCATGCTGGTATAATTCAATAACCATTTGATGTGGGCCTGATACGTGCCTTTTTCCATTTGTTTGATAATGTTGCGGATGTCGTCGGTAGACGGTGATTTAATTGCTTTGTTGTCATTTTGTGAAATTCTGAAATCTGTGGCCTTTAACTTTGTGCAGTTCGTGAATCCAAGTAGATATCGGTATAAACCGTTTCGGCTGTTTCCTTCCCGTCTGCGTATTGAAACTTCTAAGAAATTCATATGTCATTTTCATTCGTTGGGATCTACGAACTCTGTGCATCTGTGAAAAAAAGTGTTGGCATTTCTCTTCATCTTTTTTTTCTTGTAGGTCCAGTAGTTCTTTCCTGGCATCCTTGAAGTTCTGTATCATGGCGGGATCATTCGGAGACCTATTCTTCCAATATTTTGCCTTCATGAATTCTGCCAGAGCGAGTCTGTTGATTTTTGATTTGTTTTTGTTGAATTTCAAGTGTTCTCTAACCGACGATCTTAATATCTTAGTGAATTAGTTCCAATCAAGTGGATTATAACCATGCTGATTTAGTGCAGGCAAGACTTTATCTTCAACGCTTTTTTCATTTTTTTTGATATGCTGTCTTGGTTTAGGAGCCTATAGTTCCAGTTCCAAAAACGGTAGGTTGATGAATTGTTTTCTTCTTTGGATGCGCGTTTTCTTTTGTTTGGTGGTGTATTTATTTTAGCCATTTTCGTTATTTCTCTGAAGATGAATTTGTGATCAGAGTTAACTTCTTTTGCCCAGTAGCCTTTTATGTATTCGAATTTGGGGCCATTGTATGATTCTGTGATGATATGGTCAATTTGTGATGACCTTTGTCCAGAGCGCCAAGTTACCTTGCATGATCTGCGGCCCCACGTGCTACTGATCACTAGGTTCAATTAGAAAGGAGCCCCAAGTGATTTGAATTGGGGTGAAATAGGTTGTAGCCAACTATGGGTTTTTTTGTACCTTAGTTAATACAGCTCAGGATCTAATTATATAATAATATAGGTTGCGATTTGCTATGCCTATTTACGTGCAGAACAGAAAACGAATGGTTTTCTTCGAACGTGCGGAACCACAGGCAAATATTTAAAGTAATGAGAAATGTGTGTGTGCTACGCTGATATTTTCATTATTAAACCATTTGCTCGATTTTGATAAAATTTACCTGGAAGACAATTTCTATCGTGAATATAGGTACATATTACTATTTATTGTAAGAAAAGATCTTTAAAAATATAAATATTTATAAAAACGAAACAGAAAATCACGCCTGTACCATAATCATTATAAACACAAAACGTTTAGTCGATGCGTGTGTAACCGCCGGTAGCAGCTATACCATATATAAAATTAATTGTGTATTTTATAAATATTGTATTACAGTAAATGATAAATTAATAGTAGAAAGTAAAATGAAAATTAATTTTACGGATCTAATCATATTACTCATTAAAAGCATGAAGGGGTTATTCATACATTCAATTTTGAAACCGTCTTGAAATAATATTTTCCAACATTATATAGCATGAATGATAAAATATAACCCGACTGCTAATTAGGTAAAATCTGTTCTCAAAAAGATGTTAACAGTTTCTGTAAAAAAAAATATTAATAGTTTATACGAATCTCAAAACTGTAGTTACACTTTATTACACAATATAATAATTTTAAATTATTCTTCATACGCATATAATATAAACAAATTTTCTAGTAGATATTTATGGCCTAAATGAAGATAACAACACAGAAAAACATAACTTTACCAAAAGTTTGATTATTGAAATAAGGAATTAAATGAGGTTTTTAAGAATATTGTCTTGTATATCGCTGATGTAGTCACAGTGGTAATTAGCGAATAGCAAAATTTATGTTAATATCTTGGTAAATATAGATAATAACATGCACATAGATTTTATAACAATGAGACAACTTAAATTATTCAGTGAAGACTGACTTTAATGTATTTTAATGAATAATAAATTATTAATAATTTTAAAATATTCAATAAGCGAAGTCAAATTTTCTAAATTAGATTTTGCTATTATGTACATTGTATTGAATTTAGTCTTTAGTGAGAACGAGTTTAAATGATACTCATATTAAGTCATTAGTTTATTATTTTAACAGAAACAAGTAAACTAAGAATATTTGCGTAGAGAAACAAAATGAGTCATTTTTCATTTCCAATCCAATTCGATTTCAATAATATTTACCGAAGAAAATAAAAAGTATAGAGTCAAACAAATACATCACCTCATAAAGAATTGTATTTTTATAACAGCTAATCGACATTTTATTTTTATTGTTTTGTTGCGTATGTTTTATCGCATTTGACGCAATAAATATATGTTTTCCCTCTAGTCTTCATACTTCACAACTTCGAAAATCGATAGTTCGTGTTTCTTGTAAAAAATATTTTATGCTAGCTCCAGTTAGGCAACGCGCCGCCATTATTTTATAACTACACGCTGTTAATGATTTCGTGAAGGCGGCCATTGCAAAAAGGCTACAAATCTATGTTTACTATATTTGATAGAAATACGGAAAACGTTATAAATATTTCGATTTAGAAAAATAGTTACAAAAAGCAATGATAATTTGATTGAATGTTATCTTTTATTTTATCCTTGACACACTAACATAAGTTTTAGGTAATATTGTCACATAATTAAAAAAAATTAAATATTGGAAAACATTTATTATACAAAATCTCAATTCCTAAAGTTAAAATTAATAACACATCTCTTTTGTATTGTATCGACATACGGTGGTTACAGAATATTAATTATTCTGATGATTAATTCTCTCGTTCAGCTAGTTATTAGGCGTAGTTACACCGACACGCAACATACACAGCAAGCACGCATGTACACACACTCAAGCGCACATATATAGGCGCGCGCGCACGCGTATACTATTACTACGCACGTGTTTTTGATCGAACGCATAGCACATACTTCAGGGTGAGGCGGTGTCGTCACAGTTGGATGCCGTACAAAATAAAATAAAAAGGGAAGGGCTTGCAGTACGTTGAAAAAATTGAAACCTTTATAAAAAAGTTTATCATGAATGTTATCAAATTGTTTGAACGTTAAATATATACGTAGTGCGAAAGCCACATCCTAAAAACGTGCAAGTCCATGAAATTAACGGAAATAGCATACCTTAAAAGTATATTTATGTATAAAATAACTAAACACATTCTGAAAGTGCATTTACATCTGAGAAGTAAAGGAATGTGCGTCGACTTTAATAAAAAAAATGTATAAAGTTCAATTCAATAAATCATGACTAGTTAGTCACGGTGCTAATGGTGACGATGGATGTAATAAAGAAATGGTTATGAAATGTAACCATATAAAAATACCTACTCTTTTTTAATATTCTATTGTATGTAGTTCTATTTCGCGGAAAGCTTCTGATCATGGGTGTAACAACATTATTTAAAATACTTTAAAATTATCCAAGTTCCCCATATAAAAATGATGTATGATACTTTTCATTATAGTACTTTGTGTGATGTCTCATTGGCGTTTATCAATTCGGGGAAATCTAAAA
The DNA here is from genome assembly GCA_005406025.1 of Eumeta japonica. NCBI lineage: Eukaryota > Metazoa > Arthropoda > Insecta > Lepidoptera > Psychidae > Eumeta > Eumeta japonica. Next base: position 91,775 of record BGZK01000433.1, on the reverse strand, counting down.
TTTGAATTTAAAAAAACCTGCACTTAAGAGTTACTGACCATTTAATGAATAACCACATACTTACTTACTTACTTACTGGAATACTATTTGATTACAGAAACTTTAACACATCGCTATAATCAGTGAATGAATTTATTTGTTTATATTTAAGATTTTTGGTTATTTCACTTCATACCTGTTCTCTGTGCTTTCAGAAAAAATATCCTGTTCACCTTGAATAACAAACAAGATGTATAAATAGCAAAGATATTAAAGGTCACGTACAAACAAAACAAAGTTCACTATAAATATACAGTCTGAACTATAACATGCATAGCATCGTGACACCTCAAAATTAATATAGGTGTTTAAGTTCATTAAATTTCACTCATAATTTGGCAGTTCAAGGACAGCTGCTGAACGAGATGACGTAGAATCATTTCAAGTGCCTTGTAATTCTTTTTAAAAGTAATACAACCTTTTTTTTTATAACCTGATCGTAATTTGGAGTTCTCTCTAAGAAAGGGGATATCTAGCGAGTCGATTCCTGCTTCATATCCATTTCTATGAAGGCTCTTGTTACAGCGCGGGATCCTTCTTTTCTATTTCTGCAAGAGTAGAACACTGATGTTCGACGTGACGACACCTATAAAATGTACTCTGTACCTTACTTCTATATCAGCTTTTGTGTGTCTATAACTTTGTTTCTTTTTTATAGCATTTTCAAGGGTCAAAAGAGCATACGAGCCATTAGAAAATTGATGTATAAAAAATACACCGATTTTCTAATGGCTCGTATTAGACTGTCTTTTTCTGACAACTCTCGATGAAATTAGGCTGTATCACAATGTTGAGAGCGATTAGCTTATATGATTGTGGATATTAATAACTCACAATGTTGGACATCACTGAGTTCAATCCCATTTATTATTGAAAAATGAATAATATTTTTTTCTCAGTACTTGTTGCCGGATAACGCTCATCGTGTTATCAATGTAAATGGTTATTTGAATTTTACCAAACAAGAAAATATATAATTTCAAGGCGACATTCAGTTATATGCCACAGATGACAAACCAAAAGAATCAAACACCTTGAATCTTTCACGTCTTTTGTTTACAATTGAATAATAAACAATTCACTTGTTAGGATTCGGAGCAAAAATGACTAAAACGGAACCCTTATACCTTAAACAGAACCTTTGTCATGTCTGTCCGTCCGCCCATTCGTCCGTCCGTATGTCACAGGCATTTTCAAAAACTACAAAATATATGATCTTTATAGTAGTTTTTCGTATTGTATAAGCCGCTACTTATTTTATTTGTTAAATAACAAAAATAAATATTTCTAAGGGGGTTCTCCATACATGTAAAAGAAGCTGAAAAAAAAAATTTTTAACAGACATTAATGTGTGGCATAGTTCAACAGTTTTTTTAAAAACATATTAAGGTTTCCACATTTTTTTTTTGATTCAGTGAATATTTTCGAAAATAAACGTTTCGAAATTGGCATAAATTGTAACCCCTTCCCTTTTATTTCTTAAGTATTTTTTAGTTCACACAATTTTTAGAGTAATGGTCGACATATCTACTTGTTTCCCTAGTTACAGGTGACTAAAGTGCTTATACTTATCATGTGCGGGAAACATGGAAAAGGAGTTACAACGTAGTTTTTTTCCATCTGTAGAGCATTTATTTGTAGTAACAGCTTCGAAATTCGTAGTATGGTCCGACATGCTCATAGCCGGTTTTTCTCTTATTTTATTCTTGAATTGTCAAAAAATAGCACAATACATAATGTTTCAAAATACTAACAGCTTTGAAAGTGTGCGGGTGGTTCTAGTCAATTTTTTTGGCTAGAAATTATACGTGTTTCATTCAATTCTAGTTTAGATAAAGTAAGTCACGGAAAGTTAAAAATATTTCAATTTTTAGTCAATTTTTTATACACTTACGCTATTGTAATCTTGAACTGTATCGTTCTGAATTTGCATTTATACTTATGTTGCGATAACGGATATTAGAGCGGTGGTGGTTTACTGGTTAAAGCCGTCGTCTTTGATCAGGAGGTCCTGGGTTCGATCCTAGTCACAGGAGAATCGACTAATAAGTTTCAATTCAAGGCAAATTAAAAAAAACATGCGCCAAATGTATGTTGGGCACCGCGTTGTGTAGAGTTCCGTAGCTACACGTCACAATATGCGGACTTAGAAAGGGGCTTTATTGTTTGATACTATGAACTCATTAGGAGAGTTGACGGTTTAACAGATAACAAAACCGGGGTCACATAAGACGGATCTTAATGGATGAAAATATTATTATATGTTTTCATAATTTTGGATGGTTCATAAACATGTTGGGAAAAAAGTTTTTCGTATTTTATAATTAAAAAGTTGCACTACAATCTCTTTGGTTGTGCTACTTGTATCTGGCTAGTTTTGATACCATTAAATAAATGACATTAAAAAAATAAAATAAAGATTAAAAACGCTGTCAAGCCATTTTCCTATTGTTTTTCTGTCCACCAAAATGAATGAATCTAACGTAAAAATTCGATATATTTTCAAGTTTTATTACAAAAAAGGGATGCTTCAGAAAACGCGAAAAAATTTTTAACATTTATGGACCTAATGCGGTGTCGGTAATTTAGTACGAAACTGTTTCCAGCGTTTTTAGTCCGGTAATTTTGCTGACAAAGATGGACCTTACTCTTCTCGTCGAACCGTTACAGATAATGACGATGCCATTTTGGAAATGTAAAGCAAGATCGGTATGTTCTTCTTGGTAGTTATTGGTATGTTCTTACAACCCTGCTGAAGAACTCTATTGAAACATAATGAAATCGAGCCGTTTTTGAAAAGATTAATCATTGATTATGCAAAAATGGATTACTTACGACAAGAACGTGAGAAAAGATCATGATCAAAAGGCAAACAAGCTCCACAGACTACAACCTGGATTAAGTTGCAATAAAGTGATGCTATGTGTATGGTGAGATTGGAAGGCATTATTCATTATGAGCTTTAACCGCCGTGCAAAACCAAGAATTCAGATCTCTACTGCCAGCAGTTGATGGAACTCAAGCAAGAAGTAGAGAAAAAACGGTCGGAATTGATCAACAGAAAGGGTGTGGTTTTTCACCACGATAATGCCAGACCACAAAGATTTTTAGCCACTCAGCAAATATTGAGAGTGTTTGATTAGAATGTATTAAGCATCCACCATATAGTCCTGACCTTCACCCTCAAATTTCCATCTGTTTCACACTCTTCAGATTTTTTAAAGTAGTGTTAGGTTAACATCAAGAGTGGACTGTCGAAACCACTTGTCGCAGTTTTTTGATTAGAAGTCCCAAAACTTCTACAGTAACGGAATTATATCATTACCGAAAAAATTACAACAAGTTGTTGTATAATAAAATAGCATATATATATATATATATATATATATATTATAATTATGTGTAAACAAAATATGATCAAAATTATCTTGAATTTGTTATATTTTCTCGAAAATTATTCAAAAACAACAAGCCCTTTCATCTGTGAAAATTTGGAGTCATTTTCTCTACAAAAATAAAGAAAAATAATAAATCAAATATTTAGTAAAAATCGTCCTTTATTTGTATTTGGGTGTGACTGCTTCTACGTTGCCATTGGTTTTGGTTATGTTATGCCTTCCACGTTCACGCCGAAAGATATAGCAAAGTCTGAAAGATATGAAACGAGTTACTGACACTCAATGATTATTAGCATTTATTACTATTTTATTTATATATCAATAGCTTACCTTAAAGTGAAATAATAAAAGATTTCAACGATGCTGAGGAACGAAAATCCTAGAAATAACCCCAGTAGACCTCCGCAGTTAGCCATGAAGTCTGTCACGCCGAACAGCTGCGAGCGAGTCAACGACGAGAACTGAGAGTCTTTGAAATTCACTTCTAATTTGGCAATTTTGTATCTGTAAGAATGAACAGTAAGTCCAATACGAATATTTAGGAAAAAAAAGCTAGAGGTATGTCGGGACACCTAGTTGGAAAAAAATTTCTTTCGCTATATATTATGTATTAAGTAATAGGCATGATGAAATAACAACGTGTCAGATTAATTAAATGACAAATACAATAAAAAAGATAAATGAAGTATTTGTAATAAAATTATCATAAATATTTTTTTAAAGTAATGGAAATAAAAGTTTTATTTTTAAGTACTATAAAAATCGAATCAATTCATTCGATATTTTGGAAAAAATCATTTGTTTATAAAAAATGAAATATGGAATAGTAGATCATAAATTATACAAAAAATAAATAACAGACACCATGAAATAAATTAACCCTCGAAAGTAATTAAATTAAATGAAAAATAATATTTAATAAGTCAAATATTGATAACGTTGTCATAAAAGCACTAAACAGCGTCATCTGTTTTCTTTAGTAAAGAAAACAGCTGATACTGATGTTTTTTTAAAATTCTTCACTCAGCACAGTTATGTAATTTTTGAAATCGATAATTAAATATTCCTCAGAACCAAAAAAGTTAAAGAGTTTCATTTATTATTTTAGGAAAAAAAATAGTAAATTAAAAATTATGTAATATAAAGTGAGGAATAAAATTAAAGGGTTTCATTTTAGGTATAACATTTTTTCCTTATGTTACAAATTCTACCAGTCAACTCTTACTGCAAGCTGCGTTAAAAAACTTCGTTTTGATAAGACGAACTATACGCTACACAATGTGTTGTGTTCTGTCATTACATCTGTATCTGCCAGTGAATGCGCGTTTTTATGCATATTAGAGACATATGCATAAATTGAGAATACTCAAAACACACACACACACTCGGACGCGCGCATCTACACAAACACACACTAAAGCGTAGGACATCTACGTACACTAATATTGAAATTCACTCACTCCAATTGTGTTTCCGTAATATCTTCTGCAAAGTCGGATAAATTTCGATTAAATTTACGATCGTCTTAGAGTATGGTGATTTGTGTAACTCAGCTTCATACTTCACGGAGTCGCAGGCGGGCAGACAACGACACGCTTCCTCGGTCTCATTGCCAACCGCCGCTTGCAAAGATAGCTTCATTTCGTGAATGGTTAATGCTTCTGGAACGTGTATTTAGCTTTTACATGTTTTAATTCGTAAGTTTTCTTGCTAGGGTAAGGAAAATAAACTTTTCGCCCCTTAAAACTTTCGGATTGAAATTAGGTTTCAAATAAACTCTATTTTCATAAATAGTTTTTTATATCATAACAAAAAATATTGCTAAATAATGTCGCTCCATTTGCTCTCTTCGTTATTAGGTTTGTGCATTATTTGACTAATTTCATACAGGAAAACGTATTCGGACGAGAAGCTGACACTAATTTGTTAATACAGACACACAACGCCTATACCATTATATAAAATCGCTAATTGCGTAAACAACATTTTTATTGAAATTATACAAATAAAAAAGAATTGTACAATAAAAGGTGGCTAGTAACTGATGTATCAAACCAAGTCTTTTAACTTACTTTTATGTAAATTTACTAACCGTCAGCTTTACTTATGCAATTTCGTTTGTTGTAACAACAAATCTGCCTACTGTCGTTATCTGAAATAAATGGGAGTAACTGTTAACAGTTAAATTCATCGTAATGTCATACAGAAATAATATTGAACATACGGGCCATATTAAACCAAACGCAGCCGCATCTCGCAAACGTGTAGTTGGCTCTGCATTCTCTTTCGCAGTTTTTCTGTGTATATTCTTTGAAATAACGTAGTTTGCGTTCAGAAGGAAAATAACACTGACGTCTGAAACACGCCCAAAAATAAAATGTTAGTATGACGTGTAATTCCAGTCACTAGTACCAAGACCAGAACTTCAGTGCATTACAAGCAACACAATGTCAGTGCATTGAAAACGTTCATTACGTATCAACACAAAAGTAAGTTCATTACTATTCTTGTCCTTTTGTGTATTTCATTTTTAAAATTTATTTTATAGCGTAACCCTAAGATTAGTTATTCGCATCGTACGTCGAGTGAGTTTTAAACTTATTTATTTGACAATATAATTACAATACATTCATCGAAGCACTTTGTCTTCAAGCCTTAAGGCGTCTTGGACTAGACACGCCGCGTGATTTCCTGAACGATAAATTATTCAGCTATATTATTCTTTGCGTAAGATTTTCATAGAAGCCGTATTTGCTTAACTAAGCAATTCGTCCGCGGTGGAGGTATTCGTCAACATCTTTGATTGAGAGTTCTCCTCTCTCACTATACACAATAAAATTAATGCGCTTGGGATTGAAATACTAGGATTATGGTTGGGATGGAAATTGCAAATCTTCAAATTGAGAGTCAATGGTTCTGCTTATGAGCTATCACTACACAAAATGATAAATGGATAATGGCTAATAAATGAGAAACGAGAACACTAAGAAATAATAAAGCAACTTACATGTGGGGAGGGTAACTTCTAAGATTTTCTGATGTGGTTATCATTTCGAATGAAATAGACAACGCTGCTTCTTGACCACCTTGTATGTGGTAGAACGGTTTTGCACGTGGTGAATCCATTGGATGATGTAAAATAATCTGAAATCATAATGCATAATACATGTTGAAGTTGTCTCCTATTTATTAAATATTTTTTTATAAATAAAATTAAATTTTAAATAATATTAACTAACCACAAGTATATAAAGCAGAAGTGTTCAATAAAATAAAATTTATTTCTTCTATTTTTACAACAGCATCTTCAAGTTTTAAAAATATATATATTTCATCACTTAGAAATACTTTTCAACATTGAATATTTTTTTCTGATTGAAGAAAACGTCAAGACAAGCATTATGAAACCCAGTATATCTTTTTCTGATAAAAATCTATAATATAGATCCATATAAATCTATAATCTATAATATAGATCTATATAAATCTATAATATAGATCTATATAAATCTATAATATAGATTTTTATCGTGGGATCCTTCTTAGCAACGTGTGAGATACGATGTTTTATTCAGTGAAGTGATTTGTGAAATCTTTTATCCCCGTGATGATTGATGATGCACGTGTCTATGATAATTCTAGAATCTTCTTTTTTTCACCTCGTAAGACTGGATGTCAGATGCTTGGATGCGCAGACACCGCTTAGGAAGTGCACAGCGTTCCATTCCTGAAGTAACGTTAGCCTGCAATATTTTTACTAAGACACATGTGCCTGCACTGCCTAATATAAGAAGTGAACCCAGTTCAATGTTCGAAATAAAATACCTTAATCTCTTTGCAGTACAGTGATCGTCTTTATCAGCTTTCCATGCAAAGAGGCTATATCAAATTTATCTAAACATTTGATTGAGAACATAATTAAGTTTGTAAGTCTTATCTCGGCACTTGTTGTCGGGTGGCGCCCATTAATTACATTGTAATTATGTATACAATGTTCATCATGAGTCTTAGTTGATAAAACAGTTTGGTATTTTAAACCTAAGTTGGAACCTTATTATGCGTCAGAGATCACATAAAAAGGAACCATATGCCCTGAACCTCAGGTCTTTTTGAAAATCAATTAAGTATTCTATATTGCATATTTGAGCCTATCATTTGTTTATATTTATAAACTCACTAAGGAAATATACAGCAATACAGTTCATAGTTTTTTAAGGCGATGTAGGCTGAGTGATCAAAAACGTTACGATCGCATTAGAAAATACCGAGTTCGGTACCTAATCCTAAACAATTGACTTCGACATCAATCCAAAATTGATGTACTAAGTTTAGTACATCAATTTTGGATTTTGTGATTTTAGCGACAGAATGGTCATTGGCAGACTCTTACTTACTATTGAGCAAGAATAGAAGAAGGCTAAAGCCTTCCACTAAGTCTTTGGGTCTCAGATTAAAAGATAGTGGGAGGTCATATCTTAGCAGAAGAATAGTATAAATTTAAGACAATTTATATAAAAAAACTAAGAAAAACGACAGTCTTAGATATGACAATACTAGGAAGTGCTATTATTATCACTTAAAGTGTAGTGGTACCTATTTCGTAAATGTCTCATTTTTTCAATTACAATAAGAAAATGTTAATAAGGGATTGAGTACACTTAAAAGTAAAATAATTATATAAAATGTAAATGACCTTAAATCCACGTTTTTCGCCAATGCATAGTTTATCTTGTTTCTGAACATTTTCTAGCAATTCAATTTCCAAGTCGGGCAATGCGCTATTTTGCTGCAAAAAAAACGGATAATATATTTAGGTCTTACTATTATCGCCCTAGATAATAAATCGTTCCCTTACGTGGCCCCTCCTGGGATACATGTCATCGTCCGCCTTCAGTTCGTAGCCCTTGTCTGGTGACCAGCCCTGTACCGGCCTCGTTGTGTACATGTACTCATATTCCTTTTGAATACTAAAACAAAATGACATGCGAAAAGTCCGTCTATTTTCCTCAATGACGATTTTGCTATAGACGTATTTTCTACTTTTATGATCGAAAACAAATTTTATTGAATCATAAGTAAATGGTAGAGAGGATACCATTTATATTTAAAGTTAAGATTGAGGAAAGTTAAACTATTTTTAAATAATATGCTTTAATACCTTTTTTTTATTTTTATTTTTCGTCTTAACTGTAGGGCATAAGCATTAGCTTCGTCCACAAAAAAGGCATTGTGTAAAAATACTTCTATTATTGCTTCCATAGGTACTAATAAAATTATTAAATTACAATACAAAACGCGTTTGACGTTTGTTCCTACCTTTTAATGCTAAACACTCACAGGCTTATTATTCGAAGACAACGTATAAGAATAAAAACATAGTCAAGTCATTTTCACTTTTTAGTGTATCTTTTAATAACTACAATTTTTAAAGTAATAATTAATATAAATAAGAAATAGCTTTCACTATAATTAAACATTTGTTTCAAACACTATCATAATTAATCTGAAACAAAAAATATATTAAGGTTACTATAAAACATTAAGTTTTATTTTATATAAACGATGGACAAAATAATTTGTCTATCGTTGTTAACAATTATTTACAGGTAAGTTATTTGTAGTGTACATGTAATGTAGAAGTGGTTAATACTTTCCGTAAATAAAGCTTTACATAAAGTAAAGAAGTGATTTAGTTTTACAACTTTTTATAAATCAGTTGAAAAGTTAATGTTAAAATTGTCAATTTCAAAATGTCTGAAACTAAGAAGAAATGTCGGCAGTACATTGAGTATTTGAAATATGTATTTAAGCAACCTTCAACAAACGAAATTACCTATGTGTTTAATTTGTCAAAAAGTATTTTCAAATGAAGCCATGAAGCCTTCTAAGCGCTAAGAGCATTTGAATAAAGTATATGCTGATAAAAAGGACAGGATTTATTTCTTTTTAAGTCCTTGAAAACAGATTTTCAAGGACTTAAAAAGAAATATTTAAAACAGTCAACTATATCAAACTTTTTTGCATCGTGTTCTAAACAAGAAAATGGTGGACTACGAGCTTCATATTATATTTCGTTAATAATCGCAAAAGCGGGAAAACCACACACAATTTGTGAGGAATTAATAATGCCGGCAGTCAAATATATATTCGAAACTGTTGTTCATCATAAGACGCCATCACATATAATCAAAAAACTCCTTTGAGTAATAATACAGTGCAAAGAAGAATCGATGAAATGGCTAAAGACGTTGAACTACAGTTATGTGATTATTTAAAGACTACCAAATTTTCCATTCAACTCGATGAATCAACTTTACCAAATGACGTAGCACTACTCTTGACTTACGTTCGATTCATAAAAGAAGAAAAAAAATGTTATTCGCAGAAAATTTGGAAACTGATACAAAGGGAGAATGCATATTTAATAACATGCTCGTTCGTTTTCAAGAGAAAGAAATTTGTATTCAAAATATTTTGTCAGTTGCTACAGATGGTGCTTCAGCAATAATGGGCTGTCATAAGGGTTTAATTGCACATTTAAAACAATCTGTACCAAATGTACTCGCTGTATATTGTGTTATTCATCGTCAGCACTTGGTTAACAAAAATCTTAATGAATGCCTGCATGTGTCGCTCCATTACGTTATTAAAGCAATCGATAAGATAAGAAGCTATTTATTAAATGACAGATTATTTGGGCAACTTTGTAGTTAAAATTATGTAAACTATTATCGCTTGCTGCTGCACACAGAAGTACGATGGCCTTTGAAAGGCGTTTTTATCAAACTCTTTTTAATCTATTTGACTCAGTACAAGACTTCATTACAAAGGCTCAAAGTTAGTGCAGTTTGAACCTGTTTTTGGTTTCAACCACTTGACCTTATCACGACCTCTACTTCAATTTGTACTTGTATAGATTCCGCACGAAACTTTACATTATAGTGCGTGTGCTCTTTCCGAGATTTACAAAAGTCATTTGTCGTGGCTTTTGATCTTCATATTCAGGTTGCCAAGCCGATCATGAACATCGTATCAGAAAGTCTATTCCTGAATCTGTTGGCTTGTTGTAGAATCAATCGGTGGACTTGTTATAGAACCTGTTCTTAAACCTGCTCCTCCAGTCAACGGGTCTGTACTTTAACCTATTCTCCTTATCGGTAAATAGACTCTGGTCAGAATCTGCCCTGGTCCTCCTGTCACCCAGCCTGCTCCCTGACCTCCACGTGCAGGGTGATCAAACCAAGAATTGAAGCTGCTAAGTCTGGGAGCGGGAGTGAAGTTGTTTACGTTCCAATGATATGAAATATAGCGTACTATTCTCGAATGTTTTTTTGGAGACTTATTTCCTATTTTTAATTTAATTACTTAATTTATGAGCATAGCTTGCAATATTAATTAAATTAAATTCAAAAGTAGGGAATTAGTTAATTATTTGTAATACCAAGTTACCTCTCTTCATTGAATATGTCGCTCGAAGGCAAGCCGTTGAAATTATAACAAATTCCATGAAAAGTGACCACTGTTTTGAAGATGTCTCTGCAGTTTTCCTCGATACCTCTCCACAAACATTTTTTGAATACATCGTCTACTTTTGGAGCTACCTATAAAAGATAAATTTTTACGATGAAAAGCTGTGCTTTCTAACACTTCGACCTATTTGTATTTCGTCACTATGAGCATTGGTTCGTCATGTATCTAGATACTTAGAAACATCATGTAAAGTATTAAAAGCTGTTCATTTAGTTTTAGTAAAAATGGGGTAACCGTTTCTTATTATATACTATAATTACATATATGAGAAAACCTACTCCTGAAATGGTGAAATAACGCCTATTGTATGAAGAAAATTTTGAATGCTAAAACCAAAAAATGTCGTAGACACTCGGTAGGAACAAAATTTCTTTTGCTATATTATATATTGATGAATAACAAGAACAGCGAAAGAACGATAATAAAATTGTATTGAAAAATTTTCTTGTTAATTATTAATATAAAAACATAAACAAATTATAAATAAAATCAGTACATTTAACCTATATACGCAAGCACCGCTGACAAGTACACCGCACGTCTATATAATATTGCAGGAATATATTTAATATTTACACCTAGATATATGCTTATAAACAAGCAATATAAAGGAGCAGTCAGTCCTCGGCGCCGTGTTTACCACCAGGTTTATCCTCTTATGTTTACCCCCTCCCGCTACCCTCTCTCACACTCTCTTTCGTCATCCTGCCTCTGGTGTAGATCGAACACTACTACCTCGTGTAGCTTCCATCCGTCAAAGCGCAATGAGAAACTTCAATTCAAAAATAATAAGAAACATAATTACTATACCACCTCTTTCAAGAGTATAAAAAAGTATTAAGAACCATTTATCTAAGTCTCATAAAAAATGAAACCACATACAGATTTTTAACTTCTTACTAGGTGCATTCAACATATATTATTATCTGTTGAAAGCACTCCACTCTTTACTTTTCAAATATTACAAGTATTTTAGTAGCTATGAAAATTTAGAATGAAAAGTTACAATCTATAAGAGGTTAGAAATTTTATATGGTTTTAATTTTCACGAAGCTTAGAGAAATTAATTATCACAGTTTAGTCCGTTTTAATACCGAAGTATATTATATATTTTTTTAATGCTGTTCCGTTTTAAAAACGAGGTATTATAATATAATTTTATGTTTTTTAGACTTGTGTGAAATTTTAAAATAGATTTTGTATCACCTACATTGTCTCGGGTGAAAATTAAAATCGTATAAAGAATGAAATTATTCGTCTTTTTCTTCCGCATTTTCGAGCATTGTCATCAAATTCTGAATTCTTCTTTATTTTTCTGAATTATTCTTCTTCTCCTTGCACATTGTCTTGCATTGTTGTCCGATTCTGAGCTATGTTCAAAATTTCGACAATGGAAAAAGAAGAGGAAGGAGAGTCCTTTCTTTTCTTTTTCCACATTTTCTTGCAAACATCCAATTCTGAGTTATATTTAAAGTTTCAATTCTTCAGGTCATCGGAAAGTTGGTTAGAAACTGAGTGCATAATTCAACCCGAACAAACAAACAAAGAGATATACAAGAAAGCCAGTTAATAAAAAATATATGATAAAGATTACTGAGTTGAATAAAAATTTTGTTTGAGTGGACTATAAATTAAACCGTTATATGCGTATTTTATGTTTTTTGAAATTAAGTTCTAAATAGGGTGTAAAGGATATAAAATAACGATAGAGTTAGGGTTCGTTGGATCCTTATGCATAAAAAAACTGTTTATGCTTGTGGCATATTGTGTAGCACACATTTCAAACCTATACCGTACTTTAAATTACAGTAGTTTTATGTATTTTATGTCTTCACATTAAATTAGCAAAGCGAATTTGGTGATTTAGCAGAATGGAGAGAAGCATAGAAGCATTGCTCACTATTCAATGCAAAGAAATGTTTACACAGAGTCAATTACTTAAGGTGTGTTACGAATATGTTTTTTTTTGTCATTGATGATCAGTAGGTAATTGAACCGGGATTAGAATTAAGTGTAGAAGTGGAATCAGCGTTGAAATCAAAACAGAGATCATAGGTATAAGCAGAACCAGGATCGACAGTAAGATTGAGAAACAACTGGAAGTGTGAGAAAAATGGGGTTAAATTCAGACCTTATAGACTTTATTCTATCTCAAACCGTATCAATTGATGAGCGCAACTAGATATTCGATTGTGGATTACTCAAAAACATTAAGAATCATTGACTTCAACCTCGCTTGTGAAAATTTTTATATCTCTATTTTTTTAGTCGGTAGAAAATGTATAGTTAACATTATAATGTACATTAAGTACCTAATTAATGGTTTTCAAACTGACCTGTATCAGATCGACAACGCTGGTGTGATCACAGACGTCTCGATCAGTGAAGCGAACTTGTAGATCATTCCCACACACTAGAGCCACGTTGTCCAATTTTTCTCGAAATCTTGACGTATTGTAGCTACAAACAATGAGTAGGTCTAAATCATTCTATTAGTAAAACGTACATTCAAAGGAGTGTAAAGTGAGGGTTTGACATTATTATCAAATATTTTGCCATCTGGCAATTTTTCTATGTTCATAATTCCTACATAGTTTATTTTAAGGAAAATCGTAAATTATGTACACAGTTGTATTGGTGAATATTAAAAATTAAAATAAGAAATATTAATTAAAGGGAAATTAGATAAAATATACATATAAGTATATAAGACATACGAGGCGGCCATTTTTTCAAATTTTATTCGAAAAATAGTTTTTAGCAAGGAAAAAATGGCCAGACAAAATATTATTAAAGAAAAAAATATGGATATTACAAATTAGAAATTTCCTCCATATTTGTTTTATGAGCAAAATTAAAGTATTCTCACTCTCTTTGAAAAATAGATCATAACTATAATATTTTCTAGGGTTATTCCAAGAAAATATTCTGGTTTTTGTGCGATTTCAAATGCCAATTAAACTATAAGAAAGACTTGAAGAATGGTATTCAAATAGGAGAAAAATTTAAAGTAATTGTTTAACGTTCAGCCAATTTAAGCTTTGACTGACTAAGAAAGAATTAGTCGCCCGCAGGCTACTGTTATGGAAAAAAAACGTATTGGTAATGAAACATTTTATTTAAGATAAAGGAAGAATTATGCACGAAGAGATTCAGTATATACTGTAGGTTGAATCAAGAAATATTTAAGAAATTCCACATGGGCGTTTTCGGATAAGAACGATAGTTTCATATACTAAGCAATTTCATGCATGCTCTAGAACAAATAGGTTCAAATAGAGTTATATTGTGGCGTGATAGCAAAATTTAAAGCAGACTTTTCTCCGTTGTACTGTTACGGGCGATGAAACATGAATTTATCAGTATGGCAAGGAAACGTCAAGTCCATGTCAAGGGACCGTATTATTGTTTTGAAATTAATCATTGCTTCCCAAATTATAGTGACCGAGAAGTTAAGACAAAATTTTGATCACACTTTTTTTTTGGCGGAGGATTACTTGATGTTGATACATTTATTAAGAAGCATTAATACTACAGCGTCACAACGGGGGGTAACAAATGTATGTCAGAAATTCTACTATGAGCAGCAAACAACTGTACACTGGTCTTCGTTACGCCTTGACCATGAAACGTTTTCCGCCTCTTTAATGTCCAAAATAAGGTACTTCCTGAACAATGCACACAGAAAATTTGTAGATATCACTCCTTACAGTTCCGATTGACATTTTTTGTTCCCCAAAATGAAAAACCAAAACAAGAAAAATAGTTTCCATCACCGTCATTTTGTATTTGAACTGCTCAGCTATCAGGTTGCTTTTTGTTATTACTAAGTGTTGTACTAAATTATTAATTATTCATTATTTTGTATCGATGAGTAAAAAAGAGCAAACCTTGAGTTTCTTGCCCATTCTTTTCATGGTGAATCTCCGTTTGGAATGAGTGGTAATTTTAATATCCAAAACAATTATTTATGATGCATTTCAACTATAATTTCTAATACCTACAAAATAAAGATATTTTTGATGTGATTTGAAAAGCAAAAGAGCCTATCGAATGGTCCTACGTGGTCTACACTCGTCAGAAGATACTGAACTTATAACGAAAGAGTTTTTCGAACAAGGCCATGAAATCCGGAATATCACAAATGTAAGGCATACAACTACAAAACAACCGCTACCTCTATAGGTAGCGGTCGTTTTGTAGTTGTAAGTCTTACATTTGTTTGAGTTCAAGATCAACATAGAATAGTCTATGTTGATCTTGAACCTAAACACATAAAATAAAGAAATCTCCAAAAAAAAACAAGTGAACTATATTAAAATATCATTTGAAGCACTATACAAAAAAATAGGCAAACTACAGTGCAAAAAATGTCAATGCAAATGACATTCCAAAAATCAATGAAACAGCCCATTTAGATGCGTGAAATGCAACAATGAACACCCCCCAACAAGCTGTTTAAAATGAGCAGACACCGAAGCAACTTCTGCAAACTGCCGGTAAGCTTCAGAAAAACATCCGGTAAGCTGCAAAGGCTGTACAAAACATCAACAATATAAAGACATGCTTGCGAAAACCAAGACAAAAAGAAACACAAATGTCAATGATAATAAAAAAAAATCTGCTAGTGAATCAAAATTTATATATATCAGTTATGTACACATATTTTAAAGTAAACATTGTTTAAATTAAAACCCATATAATAATAATATTCTATATTTTAGGCAAAAGTGTTTTTACCTCTTATATAATGAGCCATTCTGGAATTTAAGGACATTCTCAGTGAAGTTGTAGACGAAAGTTTTAGTCTTTATTCTTGGACAAATAGTAAACGATGGGAACGGGACCTGTTTATATAAATTGTAATAGTTTAAAACTGTACTTATAACACTTTTAAATACATACCATTATATAATGTGTCAGCGCTATACCTGCCAGACGGGTATCATTTTCTCGCTAAAGGTGACGATCACGGGACTTTCTTGCCATTTTATCCACACATTGTGTATCAGCATGCAGCACAAACCAAGGCTAAGGAAGAAGGTTACTATCCAAAACACTCTGAAATATATCGGGATATTAATACATTGCATTAGAGAGATCAGTAATAATAATCAGTAATAAAAGTAAATAAATAAATATGCCAAACACTGGCTGGTTCATATCTTTTATATTATTTATTGGTTTGGGGTCCGTTGTATTGTACAAAAGCAACGTCGTAGCAAAAAAAAATCTGGTAAAAGGACGGAAAATTTTATAAAAATTAATTTGATTTGTAAAAGAATTTCTAGAGTGCAAAGACCATTTGTTTTACACTTAACCTTTATTTATTCCTTTAAGTACTAATATTTTAGATAATATTGCCATAATTTAAAAAATAAATATTGAAAACTCTCATTTTCGGTTTTTCAAGTTATAATAATATTATGAACTACACTCGTAAGCTAAAAATTCATTAAAAACAAAGAAAAATAATTACACTAAAAACATTCGCGAATAGTATTCTGTGACGCAAAGAAGGTCTCTCAGTACACCGCCCACCTTCCCCTTTTTCTCCGCTTATCACACGGATTGAAATTATTAAATACATTTATTATTGGGGTGAGATTTTCGAGAGTGCAATAAATCTTATTTATTTATGCCGGATGTGAGATGTTTACGTATTTGTGTCATATGTGATTTATTGGTTTATTTACATTTGAAGAACATTCGAGATGGCTGTTCGGGAGATATAAGTATACATATATAAATTATAGGTACACATACGAGAGTAGAGCTCGAACGCTGATATTATGATTTATTTGTGCGATCAGTGCTAACATAAACCAAGTGCGATCAACTACAAGCGTTCAAGTGGATTCGTAGCGATTTATGTAATTCTGTGTTTCGGAATATACGCCTTCTGTATTTTCGGGTATTTTTCTTTTTATCTGATCTCAATTTTCGAACTCCGATAAAAGCATTACATAACAAGAATTATAATTCAATGATCACATTTTTAACAATTAATAAAGCGTTTTCTTTATATGGTGATGGAAAAGGTGGTTATGACATAAAATAATGTTCATATCGACTCACATTGAAATAATCATTAGATTTTTAAACATTAAGAATGAACATATTTATAATTTAAATAGTTGATCCACTTGCTCAGCTGTCCATTGCAGCGTATGCCTTAAGCGAAGGTTATCACTGCACAACTCACATTTCATAAAAATTTACCAACGCATAACTGAACTATTTCTTCTTTATATAACACCGTCTGCTGGCCATTGTTGTGAACACGCGGTCGCTGGATCCTCCATTACCATATACGACTGATGCAATCTTTTCTCTAAGTAAGACGATGATCTTGTAATACTCCAAAATTAATATCAATATTTGAAATTCGGAAGTATATTTAGGTACAGGTTTTTTTTTTGATTAGTAAATTATCTAACGTACCATTGTTGAATACTGAATTTTTAATTAGGAGATGGTATAATTACTGAATTATCTCCTACTTAGTATTGATAGTTACGAAGTGTCTTGATCAAGAACCTTTAAGATAGAAAATTTTGTCCTGAGAAACGTTTTGTAAAACTTGCCATTCCTACCATAACTGAAGGCGCATGCCAATGGTGATTGGTGATTCTAAAATCTTATTTTCCTTTCTTGCGAGAATATAACATTGACGTTTTTAATGCACAATCTCCGACAAAATACTATTTACATATTCAATAAAATTTCTCATTCTATTAATTTATTTTAGTGCACTTGTTGTTGCTGCATTGTGATGTTCCTTTTTTTCTCATAATTGTTTCTGCTTTTCCTTTTTTATTCTTTTCTTAATATTAATTTAGAGACTTTTCAAGACTTCTTTTTTGTTGTGTTGCTGTTTTATTAATTTTTTTTTAATTTAGTCTATTCATTTTGATCCCATGAGAATTCGATGAAAAGATGATTGTCAGTGCTAAGTTAGAAGGGGGAGGCTATTATAGAACTACGTGTACCAAGTGCCTAAAAGTTGATATGATTGATATGTTAACGACAGGCGAATGTTTTACTATTCTCTAATCATCCAGCTCTTCGCCACATATTTCATCTCAAATTTAAGAAGTTGAATGCGATAATCTGAACAGGATTCTCTCTTTATCACCTTCTAGGACACCCACAGGATGAAACTGGTTAGTTTTGTTCCCTATCGGAAACTTCACGGCCATGAACCTCATCAGACTCTGAACAGAACCTAGGTATTTGTCTATAGTAATTGCCAAGGAAAACACAACAGATTCAAATACAAATACGACATGATTATCTTTTTCAGATATAGAGTTCTTATGGCCACTTTTTTCATCAGACTCTAGACATCGTCTCGAGATACAGTTTTCATAAAGAGAAACAATAAGCTCAAACACAACGGGGATATCTTGTTTAATTAAAGAATTTTTATGACCATTGTAAAGGTTTCTCATCAGACTCTGAACATTATTTATAGCTATAAGTAGATACATGGTCAAGACAAATTCATTGAGCACAAAATCGACAGGGCTACCTTGTTTCGATAACATTATACGACCAGCACCGTGATACCATAACAATGAATTGTTATTAAAGGTATATAAAGGACGAAAAATTTTTGGACCGGAATGACAGACATACAAACGTAGAAACTTAAAGAAATGTTTGTAGAAATAGAAACAGTTTTATTAATCAAGTGTATAGATCCTCGTTGAGTAAAAAAATCTAACGTACATTTAATTTCGATACGAGATACTTTTGTGCGATATGCGACAAAACTGGGAGCTCAAGGTCACGGATAACGAGATCGATTAGTTAGGAGAAGGCTTGAATTTATAAAATTTCAAGGTCGTTCGCACCTGTTTTTACACATTGATGTTATGACACTTATTTAATAGTTTTACGATTTTGACTGTTTTGGTAAAATTGTTGTTACGTAAAATAAAATATGGAACGTATTTATCTTACGTCTGGCTCGTTAACGGATTTCAAGCTTTTATAAAAATAGTGTATAATATATGTCATACTTATGTCATAATTGGACATACTTAGAAATCGTGAACACTAAGTTTATAAAAACGTGTTAAGTACGTCAGTAACGGAAAGAGTTTAAAAACAACATTAATTTATAAGTGCATCATTTAGTTAAATACTTCCATATTGTGAATTGAGATTTAATTATATTTAACTTTCAAAAAGTGCGTGAAATTCTAGGCTTCTATAACATTTTATTTGAAAACTATAAAAATTCAAACTATGATTACCTTTCTACCAACGAAATATCATCTTCAGTAAAATACTTAAGGCCGTGGAGAGTGCTGTTTGCATTAAAATCTTTAAACGCATCAAGAACCAAAGACGTCTTCCGTCTTTTTCTCGATTTGGTATTTTCACTGCAGTTTAAAATGAAAGAGGAAAAAATAGATTAAAAGCTAACTGAAATAAAATAATCGCATAAATCTTATAAAACAATATAAGTACTTACCGATTCATATCTTGCAATTTCTAAAAATGCACGTTGATCAACACGATTGCTGATACTGAACTAAAACAAATTTAAACAATTTTTTTGTTATTTGTCTTTTAACATATTAATCAAAATTCAGAGTAATCTTTTAACAAAAAACAATAATAACTCTTTTAAGTAATTATTGTTCATCTATGACACGAACAGTTTACACAACTAAACAAATTATTGTTATATGTGACAATTTGATTTTTTTTATTTTGCTGCGCATTGATTATATTTATTGAGTTATTAAATTAATTGTAATGTCACTTGTCTGTGAATACCTAAACTTCAAAATTTCGATTTTCAATCATTATGAAAATTTTAAATAATTGTTATGCGATAAAAATGCAAATACCACAACAACGATAATTCAACAGCCGCCAATACTCATGCAAGATGTTGGACTGTTTATATTGTATAAGTCCTAGCTGTTAGTGACGTAAACGGGTCTATGTTTGATTAAATATTCTTTTTCTTTTGTAGAATGTCAAAAAACAGGTTATTTAGATTCATTATAAAAACTTGTTCACTTAAATGCAATAAGTAATTCTATGTATATGAATCTCTTGATCGTATGTGTGTGTGTGCGCGTGTGCATGTGCGTGTGTGAAGATGAATTCGCGGCTTAAGTAAAGTGCAGGCTTAAATATTATACAAACATCTATTATGTATCCACGGACGTACTCGAATGTGCAGACGTACGCACTTTATTTTAATGTCCCTAATGTTTGAATCCCCACATAAAATATTCTGGCCGTGTTTGGTTTAGTGTAAAATTGCTTCGCCTTATTAAAATACGGAGTTAGTATCGCTGAACTCGGGTCCTTTTTAATTTTGAGAGTGTTTACAACTAGGTGACTGTCCACAACTGAAACGTGCTGTTACCTTTTATGATATAAAATAAAGTAACTTTAAATAGAAAATGAGAACAGACTGTAAAAAACCCTGAGAAAAGTACAAAATATAATGTGATTTTCTCATAATGGCTAGACATCATTAAATTGCTAAAGTAATATAAGGCAATATCAAATGTCATTTTCAAAATTTGAAAAAAATGTAGTTTAACGTGCCACTACATACCACAAGAAAAATAAAGTGACTCTTTTTTAAGTTTCTTTTTATCTTTAAGGTGGGATGATTGTTAAAAAAAATATCTAAAATTATTTTCTTTCGTGGATATATTTTGAGATTTAACTGCATGAGGTTATCAGCTTGCGATATTTTTAATTGTTATAATGTAATAATTATGATTAATTTGAGCAATGAAATTGTAGTAAATTAAAATAGTTACCGCTATTTAAAGGTTTAGAAAAACAGTTTATTAATTTTAAGAATGTGCATTGTCTATTTACTGTTCAGCATTTCATTAGAAAAACACCTCATCGAGAAAGCAATAATCATCACAATATAATTAGAAGCTGTAACACCTCAAAATGAAAATCGGTGTTTGCTAAAAAAAACAAATTTCACTCATAAATTGGTAATTTGATGACAGCTTCTGAATGGAATGTCATAATATTATTCTTATAATTCAATAATTTGATTTAACCGATGAATCAAAAAAGTAAGAAATTTAACACATCAGTTTTGAGTATTGTCAGAGACGTTCAATCTTTTATTGTATTGATATATCATTTGTCAGGTGTGTTATATTGAAAAAATTAAAAAGTTTGTGAGAATTTCTTTCTACGTGGAAAGACATCGTGAAAACCAATATTTTCTCTAGAAGAATCGATAACCAGTAAATACACTCCTGTTTAATATAAACTTCTGTTGTGAAATCGTCCTAAGGAATGAGTAAGATAGAAGTTTTGTTCAGAGAAATGATTTGCGACACCTGTTGAAACATCTACCTGCACTGCCTTCTGCCGAAGTTCCATCACAATAAATGACAGTCCAAACGTAAAGATAGGTCAGAAGGAATCCAGTTCAATAGTCGAAGTTATGTCTCTTAATCTGTGTACAACCGTTTTTTTGTACAGCAGTGATTATCTTTATGAGCTTTCAATGTAATGAGGATGTGTCCGATTTATCGGGAAGATTACGTATGAATATCATTGGGTCCGATCTTTTATCCAACCTATCGTAAAAGTAAAATAAAACGAACTTCTAGATAATTTTTATATTATTTCTCAAACGCCTATTAATTATGATAATATTAATATAACTATGTAATAGGCGCTGGTGATAGTCAGTTCATCATCATCATCATCGCTCAACCTTCAGCCAGTCGCAATGATTGAAAGGGACAAGTCCCGATACACCGAAGGGAGCGTAAATATCGGGGGGAGTGTAGGTTTTAGCTTGGATTAGGAGTGACGGGAGTGTAGAGCCAGCCGGTATTCGTGCAACCTTTAGCGATAGGCGCTGGTAATAGTCAGTTATTATTTTATCATTAAATAGGTTACTTGCAGTAAACCATTTCTCTATCTTAAAGATAGCATTGCTCACATTGTCATAAGTGGGCTGTTGGATTTTAATTTTAAAAAAACAAAGAAGTGTCAATTTCAAAGAGTACTATTTCATTAATATCCTTGCTAAGGCTAGGTAAGTCATTTATATAAACTAAAAACAGAATAGAATGGGACTAAAAATCGCTACAATATTTCAGACACAAGTGAGGGTGTCTAAATGCAAATTGACCAAGATCAAATTTACATCCCTTATTTGCGAACAACCTAAATACCTACTTAATGACTAATATAACTTGTATAATTATAGTGGAATAGACATTGTCAATTCTGGCCCTCGCAGATAAAAAGTTTTAGCAGTTCCTGCCTTCATAGGTAGTCTTCACAGGAATCTGACAGTTTCAAACAAAAGGTGCATTCATATACATTTGTCTCTAAATCGAGTTCCCACTTCTTATTTACTAATAGGCATTTCCTAATACTGCTCTACATTTATACTATTTCTACACACCATAGATACAGTCGAAACACTGAGTGCACTGTTATAATTCTAAACACTACATTGTAATAATAAACATTAAGAAATAAATTGAACACTTCATTATTTCGCTAATTATGTAAGTGCGTAAACGCATGCATACTTCTTAGTTAATTATAGCTACAGATATCTGTTGATTGTCACATTCAATATTTATCAACAGCGCATACTTAAAATTGATTTATATATTATTGTTGTTACACATCACAAAAACTAGTAAAGATACTAACTGCACCATTATAAAGGCAGGAATAAACTAGGACTATAGTTCTAACGATAAGACATTAATAAGAAATAAGTGCAGCAGAGTTTGGTCGATTTAGAAATAAGAGAGTGTAAATTCCTATATACCTCTAACTTAATTGTAATCATACACAGTGATTACTTATTGATAGTGAGTACGTAGAATTACCGTATACTAAATATCATAATATGTCAAGAATACTGAATAACCTAGTATTATGAATAGTTATAAACTATAGAAAATATAATCTTGAGGTATAACAATTACTAAAGGACATAGTTAATGGTCCAGTTCTGTATAAGTGAGCCTCATATTGTTAATCGATCAGTAGTAGAACTGCTTCGCCTATAACTATAAGAGTCAATAAAGTTACATAAGGTAGCACTATACCTATCAATAAAATACAACAAGCTGATTTGCAATATAACAATTGCAGTACTATTTTTAATGGTCATAGGATGAAGTAGAAATAAAAAATTGATACATTATACGATACATATCATTATATGATACAAACATCTTGTGCTGACTAATAGTAAGTATTATATAAATAGTAAGTATTAATAGGTTACTATTAGTAAGACCACAGGACAAGAACAGTTGATAAATATAAACACGATTGATAATAATCCCTACAATATACCTACTTATCATTAGAGGACTGAGAAATCAGAAGTTATTTTTGTCATTTGAAATATGCACTGGTAAATTTGTTAATATTATAACGCGGTTCTCACAATAAATAGTAAATCACTGTGCTATAATTACCAAAGACCATAAGATATATATTATTGTCAAACTG
Source organism: Eumeta japonica (assembly GCA_005406025.1). Classification (NCBI taxonomy): domain Eukaryota; kingdom Metazoa; phylum Arthropoda; class Insecta; order Lepidoptera; family Psychidae; genus Eumeta; species Eumeta japonica. The sequence goes on along the minus strand of BGZK01000433.1, from coordinate 68,301 downwards.
AATGTTACTATATCTATTTTAAGATTATTATCAATCATTAGAGGGCGAAGTGATTACTAAATTATATTAATAACAACCAAAAAGTAGGGATATTATTAAACATTGAATCAGCTATCAATTGACTAACAATACAGGTTTTTAAGAGATTACAAAGATACCTGATAATTAATCTATTGTACACCTATATTGCTAGAAAATTTTAGTTTTAAGTTTCATGAAGTAGGAAACCACAGCCCACAATAGAAGGATACACGATCACAAAGGAATGGTACAATATTCAAAATAATTACACAAATAAATAATCTAGTGACTGGACGGAAGGGCGGCATGGGATGGTCGAGACAGGTTGAAACAGTTCATATTGGAGTTGGACATGGATTGGGAACGCTGGTGAACGGTATGGACGCGGGATGGTACGTGGACAGTTCAAAGGGAACATATACTTATTATTTTCGGGGAATCACTATGACAATATCGTCACTTTACAGACACAAGATTTCTGCGCTAGTCAAAATATTCAAAAGAGTCCACAGTCGAGCGATAGATCGAGCCAGATAGCATCCCTGCTAACAACATGTAGAACTGCTCTTGCATTATATGAAGACTGGGGACTAGGTACGGACACTGATCACTGATTCAACTGAAAGAGAAGATACCCTGTCACAAATTGATCGTAGGCACATGAAACGTGAGAGGCTGTGCAACACTTGAAAAGAAGAAATTAACTGATCGACAATTACACCATTCAAAAGTTACTATTGCAGGAATACAGGAGACTCACATGACAAGTGGTTTATTTACATCTGAGCACTATAACTGGATACTAAGTGGGGGGAAAAAGGCACAAAAAACAAGAGGAGTGGGCATAATCATCAGGGAAAATGCTACTGCTTTTCGTATTTCGTAAAAGCGCATTAAGTATTCATTTGGAACTGAATTCTGAATCACATTCATACCCTACAGATTGGCTCATTATGACAACGCACATCCCACAGTGGTTAACTGAAAAACTTTCTGTCTCATCATTCTTACAGATTGCCTCACTAATAAGAAACAAATGCTCAGAGTCAAAGCTTTTGCTCCTTGGAGATTTCAATGCACACATTGGTCGAGATGATAACCAAGGTACAAAAAAACTCATAGTCGGCTACGATCTAATTCACCCCACTTCAAATCACCTGGGCTCCTTTCTACTTGACTTTTGCGAACAAGACAACCTTGTGATCAGTAGCACGTGGGGCTGCAGATCATGCAAAGTAACTTGGCGTTCTGGACAAAGGTCATCACAAATTGACCATATCATCACATAATCTTACAATGGCGTCAAATTCGAATATATAAAAGGCTACTGGGCAAAATAAATTAACTCTGATCACAAAATCATCTTCAGAGAAATAACGAAAATGGCTAAAATAAATACGTCACCAAATAAAAGAAAGCGAGCACCCAGAGAAGAAAACAGTTCATCAATCTACCGTTTTTGGAACTGGGACTATATGCTCCTAAACCAAGACAAAATATCAAAAAATTATGAAGCAAGCGTTGAAGATAAAGTCTTGACTGCACTAAATCAGCATGATTATAATGCACTTGATTGGAACCACCTCACTGAGATACTAAGCTAAATCGGTTAGAGAACACTTGAAGTTCAACCAAAATAAATCAAAAATCAACAGACTCGCTCTGGTAAAATTAAAATTCGTGAAAACAAAATTGGGGATGGCACTCTAATAAAAAGATGAAAAAATACCAATACTTCTTTTCACAGATGCACAGAGTTCGTAGATCCCAACGAATGAAAATGACATATGAATTTCTTTAGAAGTTTCAAGAAGTAGACTGGAAGGAAAGAGCCAAAACGGTTTATATCGATATCTACTTGGAGTCACGAACTGCACAAAGTTAAAGGCCCCGATTTCAGAATTTCACAAAATGACAAAAAAACATTTAAATCACCGTCTACCGACGACATCCGCAACATCATCAAATAAATGAAAAAAGACACAGTACCAGGCTCGGAACAAATGGTTATTGAATTATACCAGCATGCGCCAGAAGTATTTGTAAAACAATTTACAAAAATCATCAGAAATGGGTGGAGACAATTCAAATTCCAATCTCCAAGAAAGCTAGACCACAGTCCGAGAATGATTACAGAAAGATATCATTCTGCAATGCAGGCTACAGAATTTATGCCATTTACCTCTTAAAACTCCTAGAAGAAGAAAGAAAGAAGCTATAAGCAATTATCAAGCGGCCTTTATGAGATACAGATCGACGGACGATCACATATTTGTAGTTAGACGAATTCTGGATGAAAAATGGAAGGCAGGTAAGCCCGCGTATGTACTGCAACTCGACATTGAAAAAGCATTTGATTCGGTAGACTTTTGTGCTCTTTATGATATTCTGAAAACAAGGGTCAATACTACTTTAGCCAACAGAATCATGTCTTATCTCAAAGAACATACGTCAATCCTGTGGTTTGGACAAAAGACCCAAAGTATCACCAAAGGAAAAGAGGTCAAACAAGGATGTCCATTCTCATCTCGGCTTTTTACCATTGTGTTGGACGACGTTTTAAGAACTTTGGAGGAGTTATTCAGTGAAGTAAGATTGGCCCAGGATGCAGAAATTAATCTCCCCGTCATATTATCATTCGCAGACGATATTATTATTATAGGTGATAGTGTCACAGTTCTTATTAATATAATGAAGAACTTAAAAGAACTACTAATTTCAGTGGGCTTAAAACTAAATGAAACTAAGACCAAGATGCTAATCAGAGATCCAATCAACAAGAGCATAGCCGAACAAATTCAGGAAATAAATGGAGTCCTAATCACTCTCGTGGACACAAAAATATTTGGGTACGTATCTGACTTCAGAGCTAAGTCAAAGAGACACGATAAAGGCAAGATAAAAACAAGCAATCCGCAATGCGAAAGGTCTCATTCCCTTCATCAAGAATACCAAAATGCACTGGAAAATCGCCAAGTTGATTTACAAAATGGTGATGTCTCCCTCCATGACATTCGGACTGAACGTAGTAGCATTAAGCAAGTCAAATAGAACAAGACTGAGACAGTATAAAAGAGAGATCCTGAAAGATATTTTACAAGCCGCAAGAAATCAACCTAAACTGAAAACACAATAATTCCTCGAAAGAAAAACAATCACCAAAATCATCAATGTTAGAAGTATATGCTACTATGGTCATCTTTTAAGAAGAGACCAACCCCACGTACTTAACTCTTCTCTAAGATATACTACAACAGAGAGAAAAGTTGGACGTCCTATTTATACATGGGAAGACTCGCTCCGACAAGACTTCAGTTATCACAATAGGAACCAAGAGGAATGGGCCACAGTAGCTCAGAACAAAACGAAAATGAAAAAGGCTGCGGAGGAACTATACCAACTCCCAGAAGCAAACACTGAAAGCTCTGCACCAAGCAATAAAAACGGAGAACAGAAGACAAGTGGAAGAAACTTGCCTTCCCACTATATTTATTGACACATTATAGTATCTATTACCTATCCTGAATCCAGTTTCTGGCTAAAGGTTGCACGAATACCGGCTGGCTCTACACTCCCGTCGCTCCTAATCCAAACTAGAACCTACACTCCCCTCGATATTTACGCTCCCTTCTGTGTATCGGGACTTGACCCTTTCAGTCATTGCGACTGGCTGAAGATCGAGCGATGATGATGGATAGTGTGAGACTATTTACATTACATGGCTTTTTACGCTATGACGATTCTTTTTATTTCACTACAATACAATACAAGTGTATATAATATTATTGTTTCTATATATTATAATTTTATTGATTAAATTGCAAGTACCGAATGACATCTAGCCACTCTGCATGTAGTTCATATATATTAAAAACGTATAACGACCCATAACAACGTACAATAGGTTAGATTAATCTGACCCAACCGGTGGACCAATTAAAATCAACACTAAAAGTATTTTAAGTCACATTTCATCTTGTTTTATGTATATATATTTTACTTTAATGTGGAATACTAAATTATTAATATGGAATATTAAGTTATAAATATAGAACATTAAATATTCCAAGATTTTAGAGATGGCAGAAAGAATAGAGATGAGTCGATAATTACTTACCACTAACTTATCGCCAATTTTAAAAATCGGATGTATTACAAATTTCTTAAGAGCCATTGGATATACTCCTTATGAAAGTAATAAATTACAAATGCGAGTGATTGGTGGAACAATTTGGAAGGTATTTATTTTGTATGAGTATGTTTGATGAAATATCCCAATCTGATGCGCAGTCGCGTTTAAGGCACATTATGAGCACTATTTCTTCGTGTTCTGTAGGCAGTAAAGCCATCAATTGGGATTACCATAAGTTATTTTAAGTGTTAAATGTTGGGACAGTAGAATTCGAAATAAGTTTCTTCGCTAGGTGAATTCTACTGTGGGCGAAGAATTGGTTAACATCATCGATATGTTGGTCATTATTTATTAATTTGATGGCTGTTTTCTTAGGCTTAAGTCTGTAAGTCACACGCCTAATTACATCCCAGAGTTTGTTATTATGTAGAATTGCTTATTTTAATTATTTTTTTTCGATTTCTTGTTTAATTTTTTGAACAATACTATTACAAAAAATTCTGTATTTGATGTAGGTAACACGTAGGATGTGATCTCCAGCCGAGCATTTGATTTTTTTTAGTGTAAGTTATTTTTATTTCATATACATCTCAACAGCCTCAGGATAATCTTTCGTTTAATAATACGTTTTCTTTTAGAGGATTTTACTATTTGAGAAAAAGATAGCAAATCTATTTGATATAGTAAATGAGGAATTGATTATATTTTCACTAAAGCTAGTAAATATTTCTAAATTAAATTTTTGTATGCTTATGCATGTCGAAGGTTTACCTGGTACGTATATCATTTAACACACACGAAAAAACAAGATGAGTCTAATTGTAAAAAAAAGATACTGGCTGAGGTCAATAACAAGTCTCGAGTAGTTTTTGTAGCCGACTGATGCTTTATTGAGTTTTAAGGGAGCATACACACTATAAGATGGGTTATAGTTAGTACGTGTACGAGAGCGACTCTGGAATTATTGAGATACTGTCAAATGCTGGTTTTTCCGGCTTACATTTTCTCCTGCTTGTGTACTCAATTAGTGTATCAATGTGTCGCTAAGTCGACTTGACGTGAGCTAAAGGCGTCATTTGCGAGCATCTGAACCGACTCGATTATGAATTTAATTCTCCCAGCGAATGGATGCCTTCAGATCAAAGACGCAATAGTTTTGAAGCACCACGATTAGTTTCGTTTGATGTGTCATGTTTCTGAAGTGGACCAGAAATGTATGTATTATGGTTGAGTCAAATTTAGAGACGTCTATGTAAAAATCTTTTCCAAGATAGTAAATTACACAATCAAATTTGTTATCATACGAAAGAAATATCAACAAAGAAAATTCAATTTCCAAGATAGATCCAATACAAATAAATTTAATCGATTGCAGTACTACTTAAATCATAAGTAGTATATTTATTTTAGAACATCGGTTGCGTCATTTCTCCGGGTATTTTTCTTTCGCCAAGAAATATATTTTGCTTATAACACTTTACAAAGATACATTTGATATTTAAGTCTTAAATATGAAAACATTTAATTAATATAAGAAAGGAATGGCCTACGAAGAAAAATTTTAATTACCTGAAATGGAAACCAACTATATTTTGTTAAGAATAGCAGGACCATAAAACTGTATATCAAACTCATAAAAGCGAGAATACGAATATCCATTTGTGAAAATTTTAAGAATTTTTTTTTAATATATAAAATAAAGCATCAATCACTATATTAGATTATACTCTAGTTTGGTAAGTGTTTGGAACTTTTCTACATGTGGTAGAGCCATATTATGGCCGCTTGGCTACGGCACAGAAACGGACAAGCTCGAATGGTGCTGTACCACATTAACCACAGAATACTAACATGAATTAGCAGCTTCACTCGTTATATTTCGTTTAACGAGTGAGAGTTACGGTGACCTATTTCCCCTCCATCCCTCCCATTCACTTACTATCAATCTTTTGTCCATCAGATATCGTATTTCTGCTCAAGACATCGGTAACACACTGGTGATGCCTCTAGGTCGCGAGTGTCCATGGGCAGCGGTTATTATCCACTTTCTGATGAATTGTCTAATCGTTTGTCTCTCGACAATACTATAAATAAAAATCACATTTTTGGCAAAAACCATTCTTTATTTGTCTTTAGGCATGCCTCTTTCAGTGTTGTCATTGATTTTGTTCATGTTACAACTCTTACGTTCACGCCGAACGATACAGCAAAGTCTGAAAGGTATGAAACGGATTACTAAATCTGAATTACTGTTAACCTTTGTTGTAGTTGTATTTAAACAGCTACACTATTTACCTTAAAGTAAAATAGTACAAGATTTCAACGATGCTGAGGAACGAAAATCCTAGAAATAACCCCAGCAGGCCTCCGCAGTTAGCCATGAAGTCCGTCAGGCCGAACAGCTCCGAGCGACTCAACGATGAGAACTGAGAGTCTTTGAAATTCACTTCTAGTTTGGCAATTTCGTATCTGTACGAATAGTAAGGCATCAATTACTCACGTGTAGAAAAACAAATTTAAATAACACAACACAATGTGTAAAGTTCTATCATTATATCTGTATCTGTGAGTACTTATAGTATTTAATCGTATATTGTAGTTGCTGACATAGGTGTAGGTCGTATGTGAGGCATCTGATCTCCGTGCTCAATCTTGCGAATGTGGGTTCGCGTTCCATTTGGGCTTAAATTAAAATAGCATATAGAATATTAGAAGCCGAGCTGGCGAAAAACAAGAGAATAGGAAGTTAATAGTCAGTCGGAGATAGGAAAAGAGTTGATGAGAGCTCAAGTACAAAGGCCTCGATAGTGATAACGAGTGGATTGTTAAATGTTCGACGTTTGAGTATACACGAGATTTATAAACAGATAAACTGATCAAATTATTGTAACTGATTAACTTTCCCTTATCTTTAGTCAAAGGATTGAAGTTTACGGTATACTTAACACTCATAACGCTCAGGAAGGCTACCGTCCATGCTACAATAAATATATTGTAACACGGATGATTATGCTCAGCATATACACATAAGCGTTCTATAGACAGCCAGACACAAACATACCCGCACACACAGATACGCACGCACTCTAATCGTACCTTAATAATAATGTGTACTCACTGTAATTGTATTTGTGTAAAATCTTCTGAGAATTCTGATAAACTTCGATTAAACTGACGTATGATCGTCTTGGAGTATGGTGATTTAAGTAGTTCAGCTTCATACTTCACGGAGTCGCAGGCGGGCAGACAATCACAGCCTTCCTTGGTCTCGTTCCCGGCAGCCGCTTGCAGAGCTAACTTCATTTCGTGTATGGTTAACTCTTCTGCAATGAGGATTTGGCATTTAATTTTTTAATTAGCAAGTTTTCTTGTTTGGGCAAGCAGAACAAATTTTTCGTCTATTAAAACTTTTGGATTGAACGACACGATTTTAAATAAACTCAAGGTTCATGGCAGCTTTGACAATACAATTAAAAATAAACACAAAAAGATGTTAAACAGATTTGGACTTTTTTAATAGGCTTGATCGCTATGCAACTTTTTCCTTTTGAGTATTGACGAAAATGTCGTTAATTTGCAACACATATAATTAATACTATTTCAGTACCCATAAAGAAGATTAATATTAATATTTTCAATATAGAACTGATATGTACAATAAAAAATAGGTGACAATTGACATCTCACAAAACGTCTTTAAATTCAATTTTATAAAAATTTACTAACCGTCAGCTTTACTTATGCAATTATGTTTATTGTGACAACAGATTTGTCTACTGTCGTTATCTGTAATAAAATGAAGTAACGGTTAATAGTAAAACTCAGTTTAATGTACCTATCAAAGAGAAATATTATTTTACATACGAGCCATATTATACCAAACGCAGCCGCATTTCGCAAACGTGTAGTTGGCTCTGCATTCTCTTTCGCAGTTTTTCTGTGTATATTCTTTGAAATAACGAAGTTTGCGTTCAGCAGGAAAATAACACTGACGTCTGAAACACGCCCAAAAATAAAATGTTAGTAACCTCTTACTCTGACAATATATGTACAACGTCAGTGCACTGGACACGTCCAATATGTAACTCTACCTAACTCTACCTTTATATTGAAATAACTGTGAGTAGTAATTAAGCCGATTATTTTATATTTACTCGATTTACATGTCATAACTTGTTAGATATGAATTTGAAGTTATGCATGTCTAATAACTCCATTAGATATGAGTAGCTGAGTGATACAGGCACTGCAAATGATGTGTAGCTTTACTTTGGCTATTCAACTTATTCGTGGGTATCTGTGTATATGATTTTATAAAATGTGAGTGTAGACTAAAAAAAATCTAAGAAGTGTGAACTAAAAATGGGTGAGCAGTCAGTCAAATACCACTTATACGCCGACGACCAAATAGTAGTCCTTGCGTATTCAGCATTAGGGTTGTAGGCGCTTATAACTAAAATGACTAAATGGTCGACTTGGCTGCAATTAGAAAATAACTGATTCGACCGTTGAGATAGCATACTCGCACAGAATAAAGATGTAAAAGCTTCTCACCTCAATTGGTCCACTACTTCTCCATCAATTACGCTTGTATCAAATATCTATCCCTACCCAAGAAGCCGGCAACGCACTGATGACTTCTCTGGGGTTACAAGTATCACTGGGCAGCGATGACATTCAAGTGGTCGTAAGCTCGTTTGCTCTTCAAAAATGATATATAACAGTGACGGATGGGGCGCACGCGAATAGAACGCTTAATGGGTCGTTTTTTGTTGTTTGCTGATCCGCTGACTATTTTCAGGAGTGAAGCCTCGCCTACTTAGGTCGTCGGAATGATATCTCTGAATACTAGGTGTCTATAGAGGCGTAGAGTTTCTACACACCGTAGACTGTAATGCAGGGACAGCAGTGCGGTAATGCAGTGCAGTGCAGGATTTTATGCAGCATGCAGCTACGCTTATACTATCCTATTTTCTGCAATTTCCGAATTTGTCCTTCAAAGAGTGACCAATCAGACAGTTCTATTTTAGATCAATTAAATTGTGACGGCCCGAATTTAAAATCTGTCCTCAATTGGAAACCATACTATCGAGACAGCTATACTATTTATTGACATCGATTTCAGGTCATGCCGTAATGGACGCCGCTATTCGTCAGCGCTGAACGACTACCGTCAACCGTTGACGGGTTTACCGTCATGAGAACCGCCGATTTACGTGTCACTTGGTCAGCCCCTTGAAGTATTACCGAGTCTATACTGCATACGTACATGATATATTTCGGAAGTAAATCCAAGCGAGCTCATATTTTTATTTAGAAAATGTCAGATATTCTATAAAAAAACCTACTATGCACATTTCGCTAAAAAATTGCACTGAAAAACGATGTTTCGTATGTACAAATTACGAGTTCGAAATTCGTCTATGTAAACTATATGGATTTTAATAAGATAACTTATATGTTGTCGCCGTATGCACGTTGGGGTGTGCAAGGAATTTTTCATCGCAAACAATAAGAAAATCTATTAAAAAAAGAACTACGAAAGTAAACATCAAGAAGATCAAGAACATAGTGCTTAAAAATTTTTAGACAAAGACGTTGATTGCGCTTGAGATTGAAATCATAAATCTTCGTATTGAGTGACAATCGTTGTGCAGTTGAGCCGCTCGAAATCATGAGCAGATAACTACAATATATTAAAAATAATAAGGCAACCTACATATGAGGAGCGTAACTCTTAAGCTTTTCTGACGTAGTTATCATATGAAAAGAAATAGACAATGCTCCTTCTTGGCCACCTTGTATATAGTAAAATGGTTTCGCACGTGGTGAGTCCATTGGATGATGTAAAATAATCTGAAATCATATTGTAATACATGTTGAAGCTGTCTCTTATTCACAGAATATTTTTTGATAATGAATTTTTATTTTAAATAATATGTACTAACAACAAGTATTCAATACAGAAGTGTTTAATATAATAAAATTATTTATATTATTAATAAAAATAAATTATAATATTAATAAGAAATAAATTATATATACAAAACAAATATTTTATTTATAAAAACATTTTTGAATCTTGAATAATCTTCTATAAAGAAGCTTTTTCAAGTTTCAAAAATATATGTATTTCACCACTTAGAAACATTTTTCAATATTAATAATACGCTTATCGTGGAGTTGTTTTTCAAATAAAATTGAATTTACGTCATAAAATCGGCAATTTGATGACAGTTTCTTAAGGGGATGTAGTGGTATTCCTTTAATGGCCTCATGATTCGTTTTGTCTAAAATTAACATAGTTTCTTCTTTCGTTTCTAACTCGACTTCATCGATATGTCTTAAAAACAGCATCTTAATGTACAATATATGAAAATAAATACAATGAATGCGCTCTTTTTATGCTTCTAAAATAACCTTAAGCCGTCCGTTTTGGATTTTGTGACTTCATCGATAAATTGGTCCTTAGCAATTGTAACCCGCATTGGGTGAGCGTGGAAGGCTTTGGACTAAATCTTTGAATCTGAGAAAAAAGCTAGCGTGAGAACTTATCTAACCAATAGGGTAATATAAATCTAAGACAACATATATAAAAAACTAAAAAAAACGACAGTCTCAGATATTATAATTTTATGAGGTGTTTTCTCATCACTTTATGAAGTTTTAATACTTGAGAGTTATCACTTTGTGAAATTGCAATATGCAATGGTAGAGGCATAGTAAGGTCAACTTGGCTAGAAAATGAAAATGGACCGATTAGACCGGTGAAATATCACACTCCCAGAGTACAATTTGTACAATGGGTGTGAGTTCCGGTGATCCATTCTCCCCTCTATCACCCTACGGCCCAATCCATAAACAACAATTCCCATCCAACGGTCTACTCTTCCCTCCATCAGATATTCTATTCCTACCTAAAAAGTCTGCAACGCACTGGTAGTTCCTCTAGAGATGCGAGTACCAATGGGCAATGGTGACCACCTGCTTTTTGGTGCTCATTTGCCTCTCGATCAGCTATAAAAAAATTGGAGTGGAATGTGATGGAATTTCTCGAATGTCCCATTTTCGTAATTACAATAAGAATGTCTTAATAAGGGATAGAGTACACTTAAGAGTACATTAACCATGTTTAATAAAAATGACCTTAAATCCACGTTTGTCGTCAATGCATAGCTTATCTTGTTTCTGAACGTTCTCTAGCAATTCAATTTCCAAGTCCGGCAATGCACTGTTTTGCTACAAAAAAAAAACGATAATAATAATAATATTTAGGTCTTACTATTATCGCCCTACATAATAAATCGTTCCCTTACGTGGCCCCTCCTGGGATACATATCGTCGTCCATCTTCAGTTCGTAGCCCTTATTTGGTGACCAGCCCTGCACCGGCCTCGTTGTGTACATGTACTCATATTCCTTTTGAATACTGAAAATAAATGTAATGATATGCGAAAAATTTTTCTATTTTCTCGCATAACAATTTTCTTATATACACATTCTTTACTTTTAGAATTAAAACGAAGCTTGTTAAAGCATAAATAAATAAAAGTCATATTGTTCTTGAAAAATGTGGTTTAATAGATTTTTTTTTAATTAGCATTAGCCTCAGCTTCATCTAGATAATAACCGTGACCGTTACCGGAATTGAAATTCAAAGCGGTGCAGGTAGTAGAACCGAGAGCGGGATCAAGATCAATTAACAGCAGTCGAGATCGAAGTGAGAAAACGACCAGGGTCAAAATCAAGAGAGAAATTGAATGAAGTAAGATGATTAGTAAATGCAAAACCTATCAAGGACTCATACAATAATGCAAATGCTCACTGTAAAAGTATCATTTAAAACTTCGTACAAAACAAATTGGATTTTCAAAAATCTTTTATTATTCCTTCGAAATTAAAAAATAAATAAATTACAATATAAAACGCGTTGCAGTTTAGTACTTAACTCTCTAATAAAGTCACAAGCTTATCATTAAAATGCGGTGAATACCAAGAGAGATATCTATTTATTTTTTAATTCTTGGGGCATATTTTTTCAGGGATTTTAATTTTTCTCTAATCTTAGAATAGAGCTCTGCTTTCGAGCAGTTTCATAATAAATAATAGTTACCTGTTTTCATTGAAAATGTCGCTCGAAGCTAACCCATTGAAATTGTAACAAATTCCATGAAAAGTTACCACTATTTTGAAAATGTCACTACAATTTTCCTCCTTGCCTCTCCACAAGCACTTTTTGAATACGTCGTCCACTTTTGGAGCCACCTAAAAAGAGACAATTTTTTTTTGATGACACTGTATCCCTGCGGTCCGAATTATTTAATTTTCGCCGTTTCGACTGCCGGTAAGTTATTTATCTAGAGAGTCACTAGAGGCCTCATGTACCTCGTGTAAAATACTAAAGGCCGCCAATTAATTCAAATTAAAATTTGGTCACCATTTCTTATCATATACGCATATGATAAAAAAGTCAATTTCTGAAGGGGTGAAAGAATGCTTGTATAGAAAAAAATCAGAAAATCATTACATTGACCTTATTTTAATATTTTGTTTACGTATACTTTGCAAAATTCTTTGTGAACTATTTGCGAGTGACAACGGTCCCCGTATTATCGAAGTTATCACCAGGCTGTTTAATTTCTTGCATAGCAACCAGTTAAACTTTGTCGTTTGCATCTTCACGTATGGAGCTTAGTTGTGCGCATTGTCTATAAAAGACGGGGGCATTAGACCGATTGCAGTAGGTAATACCTTCCGAAGACTGACAGCTAAGGTTTGTTATCACCACGTAAAAGACGAAATGTCGTCTTTCCTACGGCCTCACTAACTCAAATTCAAAACTTGAGTGAGAAGTGGCAATATATCCTACCCGCACTTTCTCCATGACTCTTGACAACGCTGGAAAAATTATTATTAAAGTTGACATTGAGGATGCATTAAACAGCATCGGCGATGTTCTTTGAGATGTAGTTAGCGAAAAATTGTCAACTCGCCACACTTTTTCAGCCATCCCAGAGACTCTGGAGTCCCGATTATTATTTTTATTACTTTCATAGTTCTTTGAAACCTTGTTGAAGTTCCAGTACATGTCGCCCTAACTCGTTTGTTACGTTTATCTTTTTCAATTCCTAAATTAACATATTTAGCCACACCTACCCCACTAGGTCATTTGCTTTACACTTTGCTGGAATCGACGTAAATGTGAGAGGGATCGTCAAAGTATCCTTAATATCGCTCTTGATGGTAACCAGTGGGTCCAGCCAACTTTGCCAATACGTTACCGCGATATAGGCCTACCTACTTTCCTTGGGTCTGCCAGCGAGGTGGCGTAACGTGATGCCATTATTCTCTCCCGTGAAAAAACCGAACTCCAAATTCCCTTTGAAAATGACGCACTTACTGCTTAGTCATTCATTTATATAGATCATAACATTCGGGAACCTTTTGGTAGATAGTGCGCCTGGGACAAAATAGATGACAAAGCCATTCTTGAGTAGCTATTAGAGAACGCACCCACGCTACTTATAAAGGTAGACTGAGGGTTGTTCTTACCTCAGAATCTAGAACATGAGTGCATGCATTTCCTTCACTCAAATTTGGCTCATTATTGGACGACAACTCTCTTCGGGTGGCTGTGGTACTTCAGTTGGGTTATAATGTCTGCAAACGGCCATAGAAGCCAATGGCTATCATGGGCTGAGTTCTCAACGTAGCTTTAGTAGATTCCCGCGCTACCATGTCCTCAATGATACCATCCGGCGGGCGCTGATCTCTGCCAACTTTCCATGTACGCTTGAGTTTTCTGGTCTTAGTCGCTCGGATGGTGAGCGACCTGATGGATTAACATTAACCCCTGGCAAAGAGGGCATTGTCTAATCTAGGGCGCCATTTGTGTCAACACGTTGACAGCGTCCTATCTACATGATATCTTAAGAGCAACTGTCACCAGGGTCAAATTTATCATCAAACAAAACACCTGAATTCCAGCATTCTGAAAGGCTCATACCCTATTACATCGATCGCTTGCGAAACTGGTGGCTCAAGGGGCAGTAAGGCAAAGTCGTTCATAAAGGAATTGGGCAGGACACTCAGGGATAAAAGGGGTGATCTCCGTTTTGGGTGTTATCTGTCCCAAACCTTATATAACACCATCGAACGCGACAATGCTGTTAGTGTAATGAGGACTTTACACTAGGGAACAGGCCAGACCAGGTGCGACATTTTTGTAACATTGTCAAGAGTGTGTTGTCTGGTAACTTTTATTAAATGTTATTTTATTTGTCGACATAGTCGTCTTTTAGTATAATACACTGGCATAACTTTGTCCTAAGTTTTAAATTCTTTTCTTAAAAAACTCTTTATATTGAGCACATAAAAATTATATTATTGCAACGATTACTGCTTTGTCATATTTAAATCCTTAAATCTTATCAAATACTCGTTCAATCTCGGAAATAGGTAGAAATCACTAAGCGCAAGGTCGGAAGAATATGGAAGATGCCTAAGTTTTTCGAAATCAATATCTCAAACTGCAAACATAGCAACGGAAGACCTGTGAGCCTGTGAGCCAAGGCATTACTTTGATGGAACAAAATAATTTTTATAAATTTTCGTCGCCTTTTCTTTCGAATTACGTAACGAAACTTTTTTATTTGTTCTCCATACTTAGCTCGTAACATAGCTCCATGGTCGAGATATTCTATCATGACCACCCATTTACTATTGCAGAAAAGAGCCCATGATATTTCTAGCAGAACCACTTCCCTTAAATGTCTTAGGGGTTGGATATGATGATCTTTTCCAAGCCAAATACTGTAATTTTGTTTCTAAGTCGTAATGTTTCATCCATGTTTGTAAATTGAGCCAAAAAAAAACAGGAAATTGTTGTAATAGTTCCAAAGAAGCTCGAGAAATGTTCAACTTGGTTTGTTTTTGTGCTTAGATAAACATTTTGTAGACCCATCGCGCAAATACTCTTTTTACCTCCAAAGTTTCGTGTTAAATGCTATGCACACTACTAATCGAAATCTTTGTTTCTTCAGCTATAAAACGAATCGTATCACGACGCTCTACTAAAACAATTTTTTTTGCTTTTTTCTAACATTTCTTCAGTCACTACCTCCACTGGGCGATCCGAGCAAGAGTAATATTTGGTTGATGTTCTTCTACGCTTTAATTTAGAGGGAAGGAACTAAGAGGGAACTGTTGAATACCATAGGTTATTTGCTCTTAAAGTATCATGAAATCATGATTAATTCGTTCTATAAAGAACTTTTTAAACCAAAGACTTAGTGGCTTCAATTCAATTTTTTTCATTTCAACAACACGGTATGATAAACTGCAAACACAATATAAACATTTTTAAAACACAAAAGATATTCAAATTACTTTCTTTTTTTTAACTTAATCAAAATTTATTTTTTTAATTCCAAAGGGTTTCTCATTTTCATTTTATAGTGAACGCCCCTCGTATCTACAACATTGTCACTTTAATATTTTTTGTACAAGGATATTTTTCCTCTTTTTACAAGTGTCATGTTATGAAGCTGATAAATGCAACGTTGCTAGCTGATAAACACAACGTTGATAAATGCAACTAGACTAAATGGTGAATATTCTTAAGTCAAAAACATTAAGAATCATTGACTTCCATTTCACTTGTGAAAATTTGATCACTTTTATATCTCCCTTTCTTTAGTCGGTACAAAATGTATAGTTAACATTATAATACATCAAAAACCTAATAGTCTTTAAACGAACCTGTATCAGGTCAACAACGCTGGTATGGTCACAAAAGTCTCGATCAGTGAAGCGAACTTGTAGATTATTCCCACATACTAGAGCTACGTTGTCCAATTTTTCTAGAAATCTTGACGTGTTATAGCTGCAAACACGAGCAGAACTAAATCGGTTATGTGTATCATTTCATCAACAAAATATACATCCAAAATAGTGTAAAGTCAGAGTTTGGCATTATTATCAAATATTTTGTCATCGAGTAATTTTTCTATTATTATTATTATTATTCCAACATACTTGTTTTTTTTTAAATCATTTACCATATACATAGTTTTATTGGAAAATGTTGAAAACTATAAATAGAAATATTTTGCAAAGGAATAGTACACAAGTCACACACATGAATATACAAGGCATAGCAGGCGACACAAAATTTTTTGGAAAAATAGTTTTTAACAAAGAGACAATGCCTGGTTTTTTACTAGTTATTAATTCGATTATATTATTTAAGATAAAAATATGGATATTGGAAATCGAAATTTTCTTTCACATTTGTTTTATAAGCTAAGTTAAATATTTTTTCTTAGAAAAATGAATCATAAATAGAATATTTTTTGGGGTCATCCCAAGAAAATGTTCTAGTTTTTGTGTGAATTCAAATGCCGATTAAAACCATAAGAATTATTTTAAAAGTTTCGAGTGGTCTTCTAAAACTAAAATATTATTAAAGTAATTGTTTAACGTTTAACGGATTTCAGCTTTGACGGACTAAGAAAGAATTAGCCGCCCGTTGACGACTGTTATGAAAAAAACGTACTGACAGTGTCACATTTTATTGGAGGTTAAAGAAGAATTAAACATGAAGAGATTCAATATATACTGCAGGTTGGATCAAGAAATATGCGTGAAATTCCAAATGGGTGTTTTTTCATAACAACGTTAGTTACAGGATGCATACCGAACAATCAAATGTATGCTCAAGAGCAAGTAACTTCGACTAGAATTATGTAGTGACAAGGTAGCAAAATTTAAAACAGGCTCTAGTGCATGTGTTTAAATTAACATTAAGGGCGACGAAATATGAAAATATTAGTATTGTGAAGAAACAAAATGTCGACAGGACCTTGTAGCTGTTTTAAAATGAACCAATGCTTAACAAAGTAAAGGAACCGAAAAGATAAGGAGAACTTTTCACAACAAGTTTTTTTTTGTGGTGAATTACCTGGTGTCGATTACACTTATTAAGTCATAGAAGCATCAATGCTGCAGAGTCAAAACGTGGAGTTATCAAATGTCTGTCAGAAATTTTGCTATGAGCAGCAAACGACCGTACACTGACCCTCGCTACTCCATGACCACTAAAATTTTTCCGCTTACTTAATGTTCAAAATGCTTCTTGTTTCATTACATTTAATGTTCAACTTCCTGAATAGTACACCAAATTACACCCTCCTTACAGTTTCGAATGATATTTTCTAATCCCCAAAATGAAAAAAAAACTAAAACAAGGAAAACACTTGACATCACCGTTATTTTTAATTTGGGAAGGCTGTTTTTTTTTTGTATTCTTAAAAGAATATCTAGAATTTCCCCCATATGTTGAATATTCATGAATATTTATAATCTCGAATCCCATATTCATGAAGTTTATAATTAGAAAACTTTAAATATTTTCGCAGTTTCACGCAACAATGAGGTTGGATAGAATGCAAATATTATGTACTAACTTTCGTTCACAGTTCCGTCTTTTATTATGTAGATGGAGCTTATTTAAGGCCATTTAATTTTTTTCCACTTCGATCTTACATCTCTTTGTATCGTCAATCCCGATGTTGATTCTTTTTCATATTCCAAATTTTTTACCTTTTCCTCATCACTTTCTCTCATTCTCGTAATCCTTCTCACTTCATTCATTTTTATTTTTACGACTTGTATTCAACTTATTAACATAATAAAAAAAAGAATATACCTTAAATGACCAAAACAAACAGAAACCCCATTTAATGTTGAATATCTAGAAATTTAATCAGATGTCTAACATATGACCGATCCTAATCATCGTTTAATATCACTCGTGTATAACAGTTCTGTTTTGTAAATGAATTTTAGCCTATGTGTTATACAATTTTTAAACATATTCTATATATTTTGGATAAAATTGTTTTTACCTTTTATTCAATGGGCCATTTTGGAATTCTTGAAAATTCTCGGTGAAGTTGTAGACGAAGGTTTTAGTCTTTATTCTTGGACAAATAGTAAGCGATGGGAACGGGACCTGTTAATATAAATTGTAATAGTTTAAAACAGTATTTGAAAAACTTTTAAATGCACTTCATCATAACAACATTTGTCCCTATCGTACCTGCCAGACGGGTATCATTTTCTCGCTAAAGCTGACGATTACGGGGCTTTCTCGCCATTTGATCCACACATTGCATATCAGTACGCTGCACAGGCCAAGGCTTAGTAAGAACGTCACTAACCAAAACACTCTGAAAGATATCAGAAAATTAATACTGTTTAAGGAGCCACGTTTTGTGGTGCAAATTTTAAACCTTATATTGTTTTGCTGGGCCAGAACTCAATTTGCATTGTGAATCGAAGACAATACAAATTGTGTTCGATTCTCTTTCGGTTCGGGTCCACTTATTTTCTATCTGTACCTAAATAATAAGTCGTTAGCAATAAAATTCAAGTAGCGCGCAACGTAACGTTTAGTCTATATAATTATTGCAGTATATTATAAACGTAATATAAATAACTATTTTAGTTTAAAATTAAACAAACTAGATAAAATCAAATGTTGGCTGGTTCATATTTTTTACGTAATTTCTTGGTTTGAGCTTTTAATCTGTTGATGGTTAGATAAAACCAATCATGATATAAAGAAAATGTCGCTGTTAAAAATCTGATAAAGGTATGGAAATTTTTATAAACAACATATCAGTTACCAAAATAATTTTCAAGTGCAAAGATCGTTTGTTTTAAACTTATTTTTAATTTTTTCCTTTCAGTAACAACATTTTAGATAATATTGCCGTAATTTAAAAAATAAATATTTAGATACTCACTGCTTAGATTTTTAAGTTACAATAATATTAATAATTACAGTCGCAAACTAAAAATAAATTAAAAGTAAAAATAATAATCCCCCCCCCCCAAAAAAAAAACAAGCTCGCAAATAGTATTTTGTAAATTAAACAAGTTCTTCCCGCGCGCTTCCCACTTTTTTCTCTGTCACTGCTTCTCACGCATGTTTAAATTATTAAATGCATTTATCATTGGGGTGGAATTTTCGAAAATACAATAAATTTTGTTTGCTTACGCCGTATGTGACATGTTTAAGTCTTGTTGTCGTAGATGATTTTTTGGCTTACTACGTTGTAGAACTTTCGAAATAGCTACGCGAGGGATAAAGGTTTATGTCAGAGCTCGAGTGCTGGCAGACAGATTTATTTCTGTGGTCAGTGCTTTCACAAACCAAGTGCAATCCACTACGAGAGTTCTAATAGTCTCGTAGCGATTTATCGTAACTCGTAACTTGTTTCGGGATATAGATTTTCTACTTATCCGCAATTTCTCTTTTTGTCTTATCTTATTTAATAGTTTTATATAAGCCGGTTTTTTTTAAACTAGATCTTGCGTGCCAAGCTTTGGCGGAATTTAAACCTTTATAGAAAGAGTGAATGGTAAATATGATTAAAGTAAGTTGAATCACAACATACTTAAGGATTATGAACGCTACGTTTCTAAAAACCTGTTAAGTCTACGTTAATATTGTAAACAGAATAGTTTAAAAGCAGCGTTAATTTATAAGCACATCATTTAGTTTAAAATGAACTACTTTCATATTGAGAATTTAGATTTAAGTCGATGTAACTTTTAAAAACAGCGTGAATTTCAATAACTTGATAATGACATTTGTATTAAATTAAATTAAAAAACTATAACTTTTCAAACTTTGTCTTACCTTTCCACCAAAGAAATATCATTTTCAGTAAAGTACTTCAGGCCGTGCAGAGAACTGTGTGCATTAAAATCTTTAAACACATCAAGAACCAAAGATGTCTTCCTTCTTTTTCTTGCTTTGTTATTTTCACTGTAGTATAAGAAGACATACGAAAAAATAAATTAGTAACTAACTGACACAAAATAATCGTATAAATCTTATGAAACAATGTACTCACCAATCCATATCTTGCACTTCTTAATAATGCACGTGACTCAAAACAATTGCTGATTTAAACTAAAACAAATTTAATCCGTATTTTTTTTTTTTTGTTAAAAGAGTAAATATTGTCCATATATGATACAAATTATTTACACAAAAGAACTTGTTTTTGTTATACGAGACAATTTTATTTCTTTTGCTTTTGCCTAACGATTAATAATTAATTTGCTTTTTCAATCCACTGTAAAGTGACTTATATTTAGAGATTTAATTACTATTGACTGTTTATAATTCCTGGCTGTCTGTAATGTAAACAAATGTATGTTTGATCATTTATTCTTTTTTTTTTTTGGAGAACGTTAAAAAGCGTCAAAAGGTAGAGTTATTCTAAATATTTAAACGTTAAAAGGTAGAGTTATTCTAAAAAACTTGTTCACTTGTTTGCCTATTTAACAGATTTATATACAATTCTTGTATATAAACCTTTTGTTCTTATGTGTGAGTGCGCGTGTGCAAGTGTGCATGTGTGCATGTATTACATTTTCGCACTGTCATTGATTCACTCGTGAAATATGCGATACATATTTTTAGGAGAATTCCCCAAAATACATTACACACAGAACATTTTGTCATTTTTTATTGTGTGTGACTTTTTTACTTTCTGAATGTGTCTACCAACCTTTGTATACTCCTAATTGCTTGATACTACTGCACTCAAGTCCACTTTTATTTTAAGAATGTTCATAACTAACTGTCCACAATTTAAAAGTGCCTTTACATGGCATTAAATAAATAAATTTTAAATACAAAAAAAATATCGACTCTTAAAAACACCATGCTAAAAAGAAAAAGAAAAATTATTACAAACTGTTCTCGCAAGTTAAAAATAGATTTTATAAAAAACATAAATGAGAATAAAATTCCGTAAATAAACAAGCCGCCCACACGCCACGCACCGACTTCCGTGACGTCGACGCCTTTGTTAATTATTTACATCTTATTTTTAAATAGATTTATTCTATGGGGAGCAATTTTCGTGAGAAAATAAATCTTGTTTGTTTTTGTCGGACGAGATATGTTTACATCTTATTTTTCTGTATTATTTGAGTACTTTCTACGGACCAGTCAGCAAAGTATAGATAAGTGCAGCGCGCAAGAGGATGAATTTTATTCTTGCGATTGGAGTGACAACACATCAAGTGCGATAACGACAAGAAATCAACTGGTTCCGTATTTATGAATGAACATTTCTGGTTTTCTACGTGGTTCCTTTTATTTAATCACAATCCGTGAAACCCCGATAGTGTCATTTCATAACAATATTTTAGGACATGATTTATTTATAACCGTTAGATATCATTAAAAGACAAACGTAAAATAAGTCAACATTAAATATTAATTTTTAAATGTTAATAAAATTTCAAAAAATATTTTTACTTTTTAGTTTTTTTCCTTAAAGATAAAAAAAAACTGATAAACGTGAACTTGAATAAACTGATTAAAATAAATAGACACTTTTTAATAGCAACAATAATAACAAGGCCCAGCTACCTACTGAACTTAATTAATTTAACGAAGAAATTAAAATTTACTGTGGGCGTATCGGCGAAGAGGCACATTTCAGAATAAGATAAAGACTTGCGGAAATGCCAAATACCGAATAAAGAAAGTTCACACGTCTAATCATCGACTCACTTTGAGATCTTCTACCGAAATGAAAAAAATTGAAACAAAGATTTCAGTTCTTATTTTAGCTGCTGTTTTTGACAGGTTATCAGAGACAAGAAAGACCGCCCTGTTACTGTATTTCATCTGCCACGAAGGCCAAGATTTATATTTTAATATTTTGAACACAAAAGATGTATCTAAATAATAACAATAACTCACACCTATTTCCCAAAAGGGTAGGCAGAGACTATAGGTTTCTATGTTGTATGATTTTCGCATATCTTTCTTGCTTCGCTGACATCCATCAATCTTTTCATACAAGCTCGTTGATTTGAGATGCTTAAAATTTGGCCATTTTTATATGCCACCATTATGGTCTGCATAGAAATTTTTAGCACAATCCTTGCGGTTCATCACACTCTTTCACACTAGAGATTTTTTTTGTGATTCTACTTTTATTCATGTATTCCATGGGTCGTCAATCCCCCCGCAATCTACTGTTATCTACTCTAATCATTACATCCCCTTTAAACATAGCCCTTGTGGGCATCACTGTATCTACATCTGTCTTTCAAAGACACTCCACATATTAGGCAAAGATCGTATCTCCACAAAATAGATTCTACTTTTAGTTTTTTTTTCTGTCATAAGCAACTTTCATTACCGTACTTAAGCGTATGGCTTAAAGCCCAATTATGGATAGTCAAACGCGCTTATTGTTAGACACTTTAATTATTTGTAATAGGAACCGAGGACCAATTCACTTTATTTCCCGAATTTTCTTTCCTTTCAGTGTCTCTATCTTAATCTTACAGACATTAATTGCATACCTCTTTTTTTAACAGAATTGTACATTTTAGCCACTATCGTCTGCAACTGGTACGCCGACGACGCAAGGATTATTTGCTAGTCTGCGTCCAAGAGGCATTTGACAGACATCTCATTCATTCTTAGTCCACACCCACACTCTTTCAAATCATACAAACAGTTATCGATAAAAAGGTTAAACAGCCATGGTCAAGCTATATATTCCTGTCTGACACTCTTGCAGATGTCAAGCCAGTCAGTGTATGCCTCATTTAATTTGACGCAGGTGTGGAACCACTTTATAAATTTTGCTACTTTGACACAACTTCGTGGGTACACTCTCGTACCCACAGCTTTGCTTCTCAACTAATCATCCACAATTATAAAGACTATCACGCTTTTGTCTTTTCCTTTACACTAAGTAAATAAGTGTATCCTTTTGTGGTCAAACATAGTGTTTTGTCACAAATAAGTTAAATTCTTGGCACTGTAAAAGAAGGCAATCATGATTCTTTTTTACTTTCATTTCCAAATCTACCTAAGATTTTCTCATATCCATCTAGATACACTCCGGCCCAGCCATTAAAATCATCTAAGAATTTTAGCTACATACAACCTTTGTATTACGTTTCACTAATATGTCCCCTTACATCAGTTCAAAACTCCTCCCGCTCTTCCAGCAAATTGGACATTTTTGAGGTCTATGCATCTAAAATAAAAATATTATACGAGTTTATCTAATTTTAATCCGGAGCCCGAGAAGCCACGAACATAAATATTAGTAACCGTGTACATGTTTAGATAATCTTTCTGATAGGACGAAGCCAACGCCCCGACATTCACGTTGGTTCTAGTCAACGCCAAAATAATAAGTCTCGAAGCATTTCTATTTGATGGCGCCACTATCGTTCCTTTTAGTTTCATTCACTCACAGAATATCAAATTGTCTGTCTTTCATCAGTTCATCCACACTAACAGAGTTTCTAAGCGGACTTCTTTGCCCCTCCGGGAACTAGGCGTAACGGGATGGTGAAACTCGTTGCCGGAATCGAGCCTAGAGCTCCCAATTCCTCTGTACGAAAATTTGTCCCCCCCAGGTACTATGAGACTGTCCGGGACTAGTTCAGGGAGGAATTCTTTTGCAATACTAATACCCTCCTGGGGTAATACTTTTTTAATTTCCGCGAACATTAAACTTTGTTAGTTTTGAACGGAGTAGGAGGGATAGGGAGTAGGAAGGATGAGAGGTCAACGGGATATTGAGGTTTTGGGGTGGGAAGAATAGGGTAGAAGGATACTGTCATCCCTGGAAGGAATGGTGACTGGGACAGACAGTAGCTCGAGGACTCCGGGTTCGCGTGCCCGTGTGCCCTTGCGCAAAGCCGGACAGGCATCGCTCAGAGAGACACCCTCTGGAAAACCAAACACCTGAGTAATTGACAAGAAATTTTCGTTTGTTTTTGTGTTCTAGAAGAATATTTTTGTAAATCGATCATTTTCATTTATACATATAGTAGTTTCATTATTACTCTCGAAAACATTTACATCGCTACCTTCTCCATTAAGTTGCAGAGAGTAAATGTTGCCGAAAATTTTAACATTCTCGTTTTTCTTAAAATATGCAAACCTGCTTTCAAATTTCAATTTAAGATACTTCATGAATGTTGTGTATTTGCCGATGTCAACTTGTCACTCGTCACTGTTGATTATTGTTTTCTAATAAAGAAAGTGCAGACGTACATTATCAGAATAGTTATAGAAAAGATCGAGTCTTTGCGAAATACTTCTTAATTCTTACAGAATCTCAAATATAAGCTTTCCCCTTCCTTGAACGTTAAAGTTCAGGTTGTAGATATATTTGAAACCGGATAAAATAGCGATGGACGCTACATTTTTTTTTTCTTTAAAAAGTGTTAAGTTGGCAATAGCTGAAGTGTGATCAATACGAAAAAAAATGTTCCGATTTTCTAAAATGCTGTCGTGTCGCGGGTTTCCCGTACCGCTCGCATCGTGTCAAGAGCGAAACAGTCAAAACGCAGGTTAAATTAAATTACTTATTCAATTTTTTTCATTTTCATCGTCACAGATTAAGTTTTAGTTAGAAATTTTACTATTTATATATTATTATATATGTCTACACGGTCTACCATTTGGTGGAGCCTGCATTAAAAGTAATAAGAAGATATAATAATAACAATTACAATAAATAAATTTTCT
Source organism: Eumeta japonica (assembly GCA_005406025.1). Taxonomy (NCBI): domain Eukaryota; kingdom Metazoa; phylum Arthropoda; class Insecta; order Lepidoptera; family Psychidae; genus Eumeta; species Eumeta japonica. The sequence continues at coordinate 43,547 of BGZK01000433.1, read as the reverse complement.
TTTGAAATCGTACTACTCTTCCTGCTAAATGAGCATAAGAGTAACTTCTGTCCATTTATTTCATTTATTGCATTCGATTGTGGCACATGAAAATAGTGGCACTAACTAGTGTAAACGTTCACATTCGTCTAACTTCACGGGAAAATTGGCCCGGTTGGTTTAACTACAAAATAAGTATATACAGAAGGGCCGTGTGATAGGGCTGATAGTTTTGACTTTTATAGAATTATATTTCAACATGAGCTTAAAAAACATTATTAATAGATAAATAAGGTTTAATGTATTACTATTTCATTATATATATATAGATACTTGAAAATAATTAAAAAATATATGGAAGTAAGATGTTTTTTTCTGAAAGATAAAAATGTTTTTGCAAAAAATAAATCATCGCGAATGAAGTAGACATATTTATTTATTATTATTATTTTGATTGTTCCGATTGTTGCTTGAAATTTTATGTATACAATAGAGATGTTTTAGAACAGATTTTTTCATAATTGCTTTCCATTTTATGATGCTTATTATGTTACAAATTATATAATTATATTATTTAAAGTTAACTACATCGTAATTCTAAGAGTTTTAAAAAAAAACCTCGAATATTTATTTGAATAATGAATTTCAAAGACGAAGTGCAGTAGAGAAGTACCACTTTGTGTCGATTAACAATCTACATCGTATGCATTAAATACAGTTGCAGATGGCTGCTTGTTTGTTTCTGTTTCTTAACAGAATCCCATTTCGAACAATTATATTGTTATTACCTTTCAATTCAGTGCGAGTTAGATCTATCTTTTTAAGTGTCTGTATTAGATTACGCGAAGTATAAATACGGCACTAAATTTGCATGAGGTTCAGCCAATCTTCTTTCTTAAATGCGAAGGCCAGTTGTGGACGGTAATGTCATACGTGCTGAAATTCTGGCATTGCATTAACCATGCGCCTATAGGCTGGTCATTAGTCAAATAAATTATTTTTCTCATTTTTTGGATAATTTATTTTTCTTTAGTTATAAAAGTTTATAATAAACAAGATTATAATAAATAAGAATAAGCTTTTACGAACTTTTATCGCGTGATTTTGTTAAGTGTATATATAAGTAGGGCTCAAGGAAGCCAAAAATTTATAAGTTAATTATTTAAACTTTTATGTTGATATTTATGAAAAAAAAGACGGAATAAAAATTTGTTAATAACAATAGTATAAATTTTTGAGTAATTAACATAAAATTTCTCCCAATGGGGATTTATTCTTTCAAATGTCCAGATGATACCATAATTTAGTCAATTTTTTAAATTATCATTTAATACTTTAGCAAAATTATTTTATGTGATACTCTGTCTTTTGTAGAGGTGCGCACGTGCTTTGCAGAGTGCTAGTTTCAGAGTTAAATTAAAATTATAAATAATAGAGATAGAGTTCCGTATGTAAAACACTTTTATTGAAAAATTTCTTTAAGTATCTTTTTTTAAATACTTATAGTTTTTACATTATTAACAAAAAACTAAATATCTTTCGTTTAATGAATGAGCTATTGCTCATATTTCTAGGAGCTTTATCTCTAATTTTTATATTTTTTAGCTCAGCTAGACCAGACTACTATGCAGTGCGTCAACAAAAAGGCCCCCCTTCATGAAAGGCTTACATTTATGTGCAAAGTTTATTTATTTTTTTCCTAATTAATGGTGCTTTACAATAACAATTTTGTTCGTCAAATTGTGGTTTTAATTACTAAAAATATTTAAAAAAACATGGAACACCATATACGTCTCACCTCAAAACAGTTTGAGCGATGGCGTCTCATTTGTGGCCGTGATTCAGCTAGTGATGGTGACTTGGTGCGGGCCACGAAGAAAATAAGAACTAAGTTTTTAACTTTAGTCAAATCAACCACGCATTCAGTGCCACAAAAAGCCATAAGTTCTATAGAACCTATGGCTTTTTGTGGCATGTCGTCATCATATTGGTGATAAAGGTAGTTAATATCTCCCAATCACACAGGGTGTGCAGGACTTCAAGGTCGAATTTCTGAATTTGAAATGAAAAAGAAATACTGTCGTGCGGCATGCGTAAGAAGTAATGTGATTAAAACATAACACAACAACTTTAATCCATAAAATTCAATAAGATCGCGTTGTTTTTGGCTCCAATTGTTTGATTTCATTTAGCATTTATGATATCACGTCCACCTTGAATTGTTAACCAGATGAATATATATTTCAGATTGTAGTGCAATAATTTGTCACTATATATGGATAATATGAAACTTCCTGTTTCCGGAATCGTTTTTATATAATGACTACTCTCTTCGATTCATTACTTTATAATACAAGTGTATATAATAATATGATAATAATGTAATAATATGATGATATGACTATCTAGAGGCCCGATCCTCGACCGTCTTTCAATAATTCTCTTTAATTATTATTTCTACATATTCTATTTTTATTAAATTAAAATCCAAATATCCAATGTTATCCAGCCACTCTCCATATAGCTCGTATATGTTATAACGTATAACAACACATTACTATGAATAATAGGTTAGGTTAACTTTACTTAACAAAACAATTAAAATCAACACTAAAAATATTTTAAGTCACGTTTTGTCGTGTTTTATGTACATATATTTTAATATGGAACTTTAATATGGAATAATATACGTGAAAATTCAAAGCCATTTAGTCCGTTTTCAAAGATTTTAAAATACGTGTCTGAATTTTTAAATTAAATGTGTAAATATTAATTGTAAATACTGTTTCTAGCCAAGTAAAACTTATATTGTAAAAATATATCTTGAGACTCACATTACGATTATTTTTTCAACTTTTCGCTATGGAAATTGAAAAAAATTTCATAGTGGAAAACTCATATCGATTTTTGAAAATTAAGTTTTCATGCAAACTTTTAGGTTTTTAGGTATCTATGTTGACCATGTTTTAAATGAGGCCTGAATATCCCTATGTTTATGTGTGAATACACGCGATTTCAATTTTGGATATCAAAATTGAGAGCTATAGCACAAACGGAAAAAAGAAGTACGCAGAATTGTTTTCGAAAACGAAACCGAATCGGAACTATTACATCGGAACTAAAATTGAAAATAGAACCGAAATTGGTATCTATGACAGCAAGAATATCCGATATAACTAAAGATGACATTATCTGTTCACGTGGGCTGAGTTGCGGGTAAAACCCAGCAAATACTACGCTGAATTCTTCAATGCTTAAGCATGTTGAAGGTAAAGTGTACGAGTATCATTTAACACCCTCAAAAAGAACGAGTATAACCGTAGAACTGGTACTGGCTAAGTACAGTGATAAGTCTAGAATAGTTTTGAAGTAGACTGACGCTTGACCGAGTTTAAATGGGGTAAAGACACTAGAAATGGATTACAGGATAATATACTATATTCAAGGGTCACTCTAATATTATTGAGGTACAGGAAAACTATATAAGCAAGACAAACCGGATTTACATATGTTCAAAGTGGCGTTCTTAGGCGTTAATATACTTCTGCAGACAAATTTTACCCAAACGGAAAGCATCGCGCCAGTCGTTTACAGAAACAGACTCAAAATATTCAATAACAGCGGAGTCGATCTCTTCTGATGTAGAACGGCAATCACATATTTTTTTTTATTAAAAACAATCGAAAGCCACTTCAAGTGCTGTCATTGTTATATCCTATGAGTAAAGCAGATGCTCTAAAACTACAATATTATTTTCCTTTAAAAAGTTGACAGTGACCGCAGCGATAAGAGGGTGTGTTGTGATGGTGTAGCATTAAACCTCTAATTCTAAGAATCTGGAGAACTTCTGTCAAGCAGTGTTGTTGAGCCGCCATGACAGTTGTCTATCCTTTTAATTTAACAACTTTAATTCTAACCTGTACTTCTGAAAAACACGGCATATGTAACTTTTTTAATTGCACATAGTTTTTTTCACCTGACCACTTTTACTCAATAACTTTAATGTCTGTCGGCTGATCCTTACACGCTCGGATTTTTGGTGTCGAGAAAAATGATGTGGAGTCCAACGAGGAACAATCTTTTTCATTTCTAATACACCATGCGAAATCCGCAGCGGCGTCCTATACACCCAAAGTAATCTAAAACATGCGTCTTTTGTCATCTCTGATCATTTTACGAACACGAGCGACATTATCTGGAGTGACTGTTAAAACAGGCCTCCCCTTATGTTCTTCATGGTGAAGTGAGTTACGTCCAATACCAAAGTCTCTAAACCATACAAAAACAATGGCTCGAGATGGCGCTTCATTAATAAATGTTGATTGTAACTGCTGCACACATCGTTCTTCGCGTAGACCAACCTTAAAATCGTAGTATATCATAGCTCGCCAGTAAACATTCCAAATACATTACTCGTTTCACAGACACACACTTGAGGACACCAACGCTTAAAAAAGCTGAAAGTTTATGAAGCGGACTTGAACAAGTTCACAATCGTAACCGCAGGTAAACAGGAATTTGAATGTATCTCAATAATCCCAGAGTAGCCCTCATAGCAAAGAACAGCTACCGAAATATAAATGAAAATAATAATGTTGCATTTGTCATCTTTTCGATCACGACAAAGAAGTTTCTATTCTAATGTCTTTAGTAAAAAGGTACTTACTATACCTACAAATACAATAATCGTCATATACAATAGCTATATACATTTTCTCCTGGTTTTATACTCAATTAACGTATCGAAATGTCGCTGATTCTACATGACATGACCCAAAGGCGTCGTTTGTGCGCGTTTCAACTGAATCGACTTAGAGTTAAATTCACCCTGCGAATTAATGCCTTCAGATCAAAGACTCGGTAGTTTTGAAGCACCAAGATTGGTTCCGATTAATATGTCATGTTTCTCAAGTGGACCAGAAGTGTTATGTATCATGATTGAATGAAATCTAGAGAGGTTTATGAAAAAAATCTTTCTAGAACATTAAATTATACAATCAAATTTGCTGTCATACGAAAGAAATATTATCGAAAAAATTTCTTTTTCATGATGAATTTAATACAAAAATCCAATCCTTTGTAGTACTAATTAAGTCGCAATTGATATATATTTTTTGATTTAGATCAGTACTGTCTTTCCGGGTATATTTCCTTTCCCCAAAAAATAAATTTTATACTGATAATACAAAATAATATTGCAAATAGTACAATAATAATAATAATGCAAAAATGGGCTTGACATTTAAGTATTAAATATGAAAATAGTACAGTAATAATGAAAAAATGGCTGCCAAAGAAAATTTTAAGTTTACCAAAAAATAATTTAAATACTTTAAAAAAAAAAGGAACTAGAAATAAAATTGAAAATAAATTTCATAAAAAGGAGGATACGAATTTACAATTGTGAAGATTAAAAAAAAATCTATTTACGTAAATAAAAAATAAACCATAAATAATATTTTTTTATTTGTATTTAGGTATGACTACTTCTACGTTGCCATTGGTTTTGTTCATGTTATACCTTCTATGTTCACGCCGAACGATACAGCAAAGTCTGAAAGGTATGAAACGGATTACTAAATCTGAATTACTGTTAACCTTTGTTATAGTTGTATTTAAACAGCTACACTGTTTACCTTAAAGTAAAATAGTACAAGATTTCAATGATGCTGAGGAATGAAAATCCCAGAAATAACCCCAGCAGACCTCCGCAGTTAGCCATGAAGTCCGTCAGACCGAACAGCTCCGAGCGACTCAACGACGAGAACTGGGAGTCTTTGAAATTCACTTCTAGTTTGGCAATTTCGTATCTGTACGAATAGTAAGGCATCAATTACTCACGTGTAGAAAAACAAATTTAAATAACACAACACAATGTGTTGAGTTCCATCATTATACATCGGTATTAAAAAAAAATGTTTCTCAAAGAATACACATATCATTTCGCTTATGGAGAAACTAAAAACTAAATTATTAGAGTATTATAGCATGACCCTGAAGTGGCCGGAGATCTAGTTAGCTTGATGTAAGATGACAAATTATATACAATTTTTTTTTATTTCAATTAATTGTCGAATGCCTACTAAATATCTACATGTGTTCTTTTTATTTTTAAATACACTTAATATCCTGGCATTTTTTGTATCCTCTGGTAGGGTGTTGTATAGTTGTATTCCTTCAATTCGTATGTATTTTTTTCGTATTGTGTTCCAAAACATATCACACACAAACATATGCGCGCTGGTGCGGGCACGGGATAATAAAGTGCACTCACTCTAATTGTGTTTGTGTAACATCTTCGGAAAAGTCCGACGAACTCTCATTAAACTGACGTACGATCGTCTTAGAGTATGGTGATTTAAGTAGCTCAGCTTCATACTTCACGGAGTTGCAAGTGGGCAGACAATCACAACCTTCCTTGGTCTCGTTGCCGGCAGCCGCTTGCAGAGCTAGCTTCATTTCGTGAATGGTTAACTCTTCTGGAATGTGTATTTGGTGTTTAGATTTTTAGATAGCAAGTTTTTTTTGTTTGAACAAGTAAAACAAATTTCTGGCCTATTAAAACTTTTTATGCGCGATTTGGACGTTATTATTAGAGCACTATGCGGCCAATTCATTTACACATTGACTATAAGGTTTTTAATACAGAACAACGCATACATAAACCTCATATTGCTTCACTAATTGTTAAAAAGGTTAATATTAGTATTTACGAAATGGAAAACAATAAAGAATAAATAATAAATGAGATCTCACGAAATATCCTTTAAGCTCAATTTTATATAAAGCTACTAACCATCAGCTTCTCTTATGCAATTTCGTTTGTTATGACAACAAATTTGCCTACTATCGTTATCTGAAATAAAATGAACTAACGGTTAACAGCAAAATTCATTATAATGTAATTGTTACGGAAAAATATTAGCTAACATACGGGCCATATTAAACCAAACGCAACCGCATCTCGCAAACGTGTAGTTGGCTCTGCATTCTCTTTCGCAGTTTTTCTGTGTATATTCTTTGAAATAGCGTAGTTTGCGTTCAGCAGGAAAATAACACTGACGTCTGAAACACGTCCAAAAAATAAAATATTAATAACCTCTTATTCTCACACGGAATTCTAATCACTGATATAAACACCAGGATTTAAACAATATATGTACAAAGTCAGTGCACTGGACACATCCAATATGTAACTCTACCTTTATATTGAAATGACTGTGAATAGCAGCAATCAGGTTGACATTTACTCTATTTACATGTCATAATTTATCTAAATATGAATTTGAATTTTGCATGTGTAATAACTTCATTACATATGAGTAGCGAATTGATACGGGCAATGCAAATGTTGTGTAACTTTACTTTGGGTATTTAACACCAAAAATCTTGGGAACGTGGACAAAATTAATGAGATGTTATATTTAAAAAAAATGCAAGGTTTCGTTGATTTATTTTCAACTTCTTTTATTTTAAGATGAACATCCTCGTAACTGAACTCTTGTAATTATTACTACGTCAAAATTAACATTAACAAGATCTGACTGAATTAAAACTTGTATGCAAGTTTTTAAATTATTCATAACTAAAAATACAAAACAATATAATTATTAATTAGCAGGAAAATATCTGTTGTGTTCTGTCACCCTGAGATATTTTCCTGGTAATTGTATAGGAGAAACTTTTAAAATTTTACCGCATTCAACTTGGATTAAAAGAAAAACAATCTTTGGTAGTCACCATTTCCTTATTTTTAAGAAGGCCAAGACACCTTGGAAAAAGAAGCTTTAATTAGTTTTGAAGTACAGGAAAGTAAATGCATGCCTATTACAAAAAAAAAAGAAGTTTTATATTAAGCAATAACCATATATCCGAGCATTTGGTTTCTTTGAGTATGACCTATGTAAAATAAAAAAAAAATAACACAACTATTACTCTCGATAAAAATTATACCTACTTATTTTAGAATTACAAGTTATTATATGATATCAGTAAGCAAGTTCTGTATCTGTGACAAGAATCTGAACGCTGGACCATCAACAAAACCAGTTTGTTCGTTCGTTTGTTTCAGCCCTTAGTTGTCCTCCGCTGGACATAAACTCATTCCTTAGATTTTCACGATATATGAATCTTGGTTACCTGTAACCAATGGTGTCCCGCGACAATTGTTAGTTCGTCAATCTACCTGGTGGCAGACGGTTCCACACGACATCCAATTCGTGATCGCCACTCGAGAACTTTTGTTCCCCGGTAGTAGTAGTAATATAGCCTCCCCATTACCACTGCAATTTACTGATTCTATGAGTCATGTTCAATACATCCTGGTGCGTTTGCACATTTCCTTTTTCGAATTTAATCTTGTAGCGTAACACCAAGTGCGGTTCTTCTCATTTGTTCTGTCGTACGTTGAGTGATTTTTAAGTTTATTTGACTATCTGATATACGGATTTAATTAGTGACAACAGGAAATCATCGAAACATTTTGCCATGGTATAGGCTTAAGCCACGTTGTACAAGAAAACGTCGCGCAATTTTCCGAACACTAAATAATTCCGCTATCCTATTTTTCAATGATTGTAAGCCCTTTATCGAAACTGAATTCAACCAATTAAGCAGTTCGTCCCAAGTAGACGTATTCGTCAACAGCTTACTTAGATTAAGAGTTCTCATCTATCACTATATGCAATAAACCGATTTACTTAATATTTAGGTACAGTCACTGATATGTTTGGAATGAAACCAGAAATCTTCGAATTGAGAGACTAATTGTTGTGCTGCTAAGCTGCCTGAAGTGATAAGTTGATAACTGTATAACCAAAACATTTAAAAATAAGAAGGCCACTTACACATGAGGAGCGTAACTTCTCAGCTTTTCTGAGGTGCTTATCATATGGAATGACATGGACAATGCTCCTTCTTGACCACCTTGAATGTGGTAAAATGGTTTCGCACGTGGTGAGTCCATTGGATGATGTAAAATAATCTTAAATCATAATGTATAATACATGTTAAAGTTATCCCTTATTTACTAAATATTTATTTATTAATGAAATTAAATAATAAATAATGTTACTAATAACAAGTATATAAAACAGAAGAATCCAATAAAATTGAAAAAAAAAAGTTCACGTATTGTCATTCATTTCTTCCTTTTATTTTTAGTTCATTGGGTTATATAAAGCCTATTAAAGAGAGAAAATATATGTACTTAATCATTTAGAAATATTTTTAAATATCGAATAATAAACTTATTATGGAATTGTAACCCCTTAAAATTCATGTGTTCATTAAAAATTTGGTTTTCCCTTATAAAATTGGCAATTTGGTAAAATTTTCTGAACAGATTTAGTAGTGCTATTTTAATGGTCCTATAATTTCTTTTGATTAAAATTGACATGTTTTTTTTCCATTTATAACTCGTTTCAATTGTTGCATTAAAAAAAAAAAGAATTTTTTATACAATATAAGAAAATAAATACAATGAATGCATTTTTTTTTGCATCGGAAAACACCAACCGCCCGTTTCAAATTTTGTAACCTCATGGGTAGAACGGTCCTTAGCAATACTTAAATCTGGCCCTCACTGGGCTAGCGTGAAGGGCTTTAGATTAAGTCCTTGGGTCTCAGATAAAAAAATAGTGGGAGGCTATAATCTAACAGTACGGTAGTATAAACCTAAAACCACTTTTATAAAAAAACTAAGACAAACGACAGTCTTAGGTTCTACTATTTTATAATGTATACTATCAGGTACTACTATAATGTATTACTGTTACTATTTCACTAAATTCTAATATTTGTGTTATCACTTTGTGAAATTCCAATATGCAATAGTAGAGCCTTAATAAGGTGAAATGGGCTCGACCTGGGAAATACCATTGTCACAGAATACAGACATGAAGTAAAATTTTCCGCTGTCGTATTTCGTCCAGTCAGTAAGAATGCCGATGGCCCACCCCCTCATCTAACACCCCCCTCCATCAGGGATTCTATTCCTACCCCAGGTCGGTAATATAGTGGTAATTTCTCTGGGGTTGAGTGTCTATGGGCAGTAGTTCGCAATGGCGCATGATCGTTTGCCCCTCGATTTGCTTTAAAAAAAATTGAAATGCGGTGGTATTTTGCAATTATCTCATTTTTGTAATTACAATAAAAATCTTCATAAGAGATTGAGTACACTTAGCCATGTGAAATAAATATAACCTTAAATCCACGTTTTTCGCCAATGCATAGTTTATCTTGTTTCTGAGCATTCTCTAGCAATTCAATTTCCAAGTCGGGCAATGCGCTGTTTTGCTGCAAAAAAAAAAAGACATTAAGTTTAGGTCTTACCATTATCACCCTAGACTATAAATCGTTCCCTTACGTGGCCCCTCCTGGGATACATATCGTCGTCCATCCTCAGTTCGTAGCCCTCGTCCGGTGACCAGCCCTGTGCCGGCCTCGTCGTGTACATGTACTGATATTCTTTTTGAATACTGAAATATTAAACGATACGCGAAAATCTTTAAATTTTTTTCGTATAACAATTTTGTTGTATATACATTTTTTACTTATAGAATTGAGGACGAAACTTGTTGAATCATAGATAAATGGTAGATAGAAAACCGTTTATATTCATAGTTAAGGTTACAAAAAGTTACATTAATTTTGATTAATGTTGTTTAATACAATTTATTTTGAAATTAGCATTAGCTTTTGTCTAGATTATAACCGTGACCAGTAACTAAATCGAAACTGAAGAAATATAAATGATTACTAAACGAAAAACAAATAAAGGTATCATGTAATAATGCAATTGCCTATTGTAAAATTGAATTATCGTTTAAAACTCCGTACAAAACAAATTGCATTTTTGAGAATCTTATTATTACTTCCATATTAAAAATATTAAATTATAATACATAGCACGTCTTATTTTGGTATTTAACTCTTGAATAAAGCAACAAGATTATCATTAGAATACAATATGTAAGAAGAGAGATGACCTATTTATTTATTGCTTTTTAGGACATCTTTTGATCATTTAAATTTTTAAAGGACAAAGCAATATTATAAAAATAAGCTATAGACTTTGATATGATTAAAAATGTCTTTACATCGTTAGTAATATTTTTTTGGAGATAAATGTTTTATGGTGTAGCCTGAGAGTGGTCAATACGTTTCGTACAATTTAGCACTTTGTTTTATTTATTTTTAAGAGATTTTTATTTTTCCATAATCTCAGAATAGCGCCTTCTTTTAGAGCAGTTACGTAATATAATAATAGTTACCTGTTGTCATCGAATATGTCGCTCGAAGCTAAACCATTGAAATTGTAACAAATACCATGAAAAGTTACCACTATTTTGAAAATGTCACTACATTTTTCCTTTTCGCCTCTCCACAAGCATTTGTTGAATACGTCATCCACTTTTGGAGCTACCTAAAAAGAGACAAACTTTTTTGATGGTGCTGTGCTTTCCGACGGTTAGAATTATTTTATTTTTGCCAATTTGACTGTTGGTAAGTCATATATCTAGGCACTTACTAGAGGTATTATGCAAAATATTGAAGACCACCCGAATAATTCAATTAAAAAGGGGTCACTATTTATTATTACTTAATGGTATGAAATTAAAAAAAAATCATATCATATGCTAATGCACATGACAAGCAAATCTGTTCCTGAAAGGGTTAAAGAATACTTATTGCGTGGAGAAAAACCATAAATTATTATATTGATTTTGTTTTAATATTTTGTTTGAGTGACATTCAAAGTAAGCCGTTAGGTTAGGTTATTGAAATTAATACTCTAACAGGAAGGAAAAAAATGAGGGTCAAATTAGGGTCTTAATTTGACCTTAATTTTTTTAATTTTAAGTAAATTACCATCTACAGATAAGAGTCTTTAGGTGGTAATTTACTATGCACATACTCATTAACTTTACTGTGCTTTAAATCACATTTATAGAAATGTAGGTTTTTGACATTTTGTATCTTCACATTTAGTTTTCAATTTTGGCGTATCAGCAGACTAGATGGAAGCATAGAATCATCACTGTACCACACAAAGTTATTTAAGGAATGTTCACAAAAAAATATTAACTCGAGGTGAGTAATTCACAGGTTTAAATGTTGTATAAATATCGTTTTTCAGCCAGTAATTAAAAAGAACCTCGATTGGTACCGAGAAAAGGAGTGAAATCGACACTTACATCAAAAATGAAATGTGAACTAAATATGTGACTAAAATGTATTTAAAATTCTGTGTTAATTATTCAATTCTATCTCCGCGCGGCTAAAGCTTTGAACGAGGTGTCGGCCAGTCATTTCAACAGTCTCATAACTCGTTTTAATTAAATTTAAAACGATTTATTTGCATATATAAATCAATAAGAAGTATTAAAAAATAAGTTACAAGTCATCTATTTTAAACATTTTCATAGTTTTTCATTCACACTCTTGATTGGCTTGTCATCATTCAGTTATACATCTAAAATCAATTTTAATTACAAAAAGATATTGGTATTCATGCCCTGATTACGGAAAAACGACCAAAAAACCATTGTTGACAACTATTTTTCTCTCTAGAGGATGCTATAATTAATAAATCGACTTCTGTTTAATGTTGATTTTTATTGAATCATGTTCCTGGATGGGAGCCTTTTTCTTCTCCTGCATGTATGGAGAACTGATGTTTACTTGCACGAAAGACGATAAAGTTTTTTTTTTCACTGTTCATGAAACAGATTTTCGGTAGCACTTTGCCAAAAGACCTTATAACATTTGCTTTCACTGCCTGTTTCCAAGCTTTCATCGCATCGCTATATCAAAATCCTTGCAAAGCGTGATAAACTATAAAATGTTAATTTTTATCTACAAATTTGTGTAGCTTTAGTTTATTTTTTACACAAGGCCATGGGTTCTTCATTTGACAACTCTTTTGTAATTAAGCTGTGTGTCGTTGATGAGATATTTGATTAATCATAAATCAAAACATTGAGAATAGTCGACTTCAACCTAACTTAGTATTTTATTTTTATTTCTCTCTTCTTCTACCCTAATAATGATTTCTAAACCAACTTGTATCAGGTCGGCAACGCTGGTGTGGTCACAAGAGTCACGGTCAGTGAAGCGATCGCGCAGACCGCTCCCGCACACCAACGCCACGTTGTCCAATTGCTCTAAAAACCTTGACGTGTTGTAGCTGCAACAGCAAATAAAGATAACCGATTAAATATATCTCTTTGTTAGCCATCTAAAAAAAAGGGTCTTTTTTATATATTTCAATATGACTAGCTTTAAAGATAAATCATAAAGCATTTATATAGAGTTTCAAAAGAAAAAGTTAAAAAAAAAACAAAAATCTAAAATAACTACGTAAGGAATTCAAAAGAAAAATATGGTGCTTTAAATTCAAATTTATCTCCTCACTTTTTATGAGCGAAATTAAAATATTAACGTGGAATTTCCTAAAATAAATATGTTCTTGCGATTTTGTTCGATTTCAAATGTTAACAAAAGAATTACTTTAAATTTAAACATTGCTCCTTCGGAACGATAGTACCCTTTTTACTCTGTTCTTTGTACTGAAAAATTATAATCTAATCTTTTAATTTTCTCTTTAAAATTCATTTAATATTATGGAAACGTAAGAAATATTATTCCAAGAGGATATTCAAATAACTCTACCCGAAATTCTTTTGAGCACTTCCATGCTACCTGTTGGGATTTTGAGAATTACTGCGTCGGGGAATAAAGAGCCATGTGTTCAATCACGGTGATAATACTCACCACCCATGATACGCACTGGTACTAGGCAAGTAGATTTAGAAAAATGGAAGACGGACCGAAAACGTAGGTTTTGATACCCTGAATGTATGTAGAGGGATGGATCACATATTTAATGATGTCTATGAATTGAAGAAAAACGGTTACTCTTTGCGTCGTTGAGTTTAGAATAATGAGCAGTGGTGGTGCCACCTTTATCACTAAAATCAAAACGCTCTAATGAAATGTTTATTGACCTTACTGATACTGCGAACAAAATTTGTATGTCTTATGCATATAAAACATCATTTTGTTACGTATAAAATATGAAAAAGCTTTTTACCATACCTATTATGTATATTTGTTTATACTTTACTTGATACTTCAGTTTACATAATTATCTTAAAATAATAGTTTTATTAAGATTTTAGTTTCAATTACGAGGGTTACTATTTATGTATCCAGATCTGGCCACATACATAACAATATTTAAAAAGTAATGCAACAGTTAAAAATGGAACTCCTTGCACTTTTTCCATTCTGATTAAGGTATCTCCAAATATACATTTTCAACGTGTCAACGTGCCAACGTGTCTTCGCGGCTCGAAAAACGTTAAACACTTAATTTATTCTTCGCGCTTGGGAACAAACAGTTGAGTTGTTGGGTGCTACATCGGGGCTGCACGGCGGATAACCCGTCAATTCCATCTTTCGACCTTTCAAAAACCGAGTTGTTTTGGCCGACATGCCACTAGCATTGTCATGGTGAATATTTTGAAAAGCGACAAAACCGTATTAAATGATAGATGATTATTTCGTTTTGATGTTCCGGACACAAAAATAACAGCTCTCGTACGTGGCAATAATTAGACTATTGCGAAATCTTAGTTTTGTGTGTTAAACGGCTTAGAGACAAGCATCGGTAAAAAACAGACAGGGACGTCATTTGATATGATCCGCAGTTGTATTAGGTTGTACAAACGCCTATTATTATAATTGTATACCTACCACTCGAGCATATGACATGCACCTGTATATGTATTTTTCATATAAGATGGAAATTCTTTACTCTACTATAATTTCTTAAGTACAATTAGGTCTCTAATGAACGGTCAATCTTAATTATTACATAATATTAAGATAGGTGGAATATACTTTTTTTGTAATTAAATCTTACTGTATGTATGGCGAATATTTATAGACGTATCTCAATAAAATAATCCGTACCTTTTCTCCAAAGAACCATTCAGGAATTTATTGTAGTTGTCGGTAAAATTGTAGACGAACGTTTGAGTTTTTGTTCTCGGACAAATAGTAAACGATGGGAACGGGACCTGTCAATGTAAACTATAAAGCTTAAAACATTACTTAAAAACTTTTCAAATGCACTCTATCATAAAAAGTGTTAGTATCATACCTGCCAGACGGGTATCATTTTCTCGCTAAAGCTGACAATAACGGGGCTTTCTTGCCATTTAATCCACACGTTGTATATCAAAGAGCAGCACAGGCCAAGGCTAAGCAGGAACGTTATTAGCCAAAACACTCTGAAACATATTCGAGGAACTAAGGCACCAGGATATAGTTAAACTTCACATAATAATTTAGTAGATAGCTTCAGATTTATTGCTTTATAGTTTGACCTACGATCTATTTATTGATCATTTTATGAAGCTGACAATTTCAAACTTTGTGAACCATTTTTCAACCAGTTGCTGGTATCAAGTTTGGTGGCAATGCAGTATTATGATACCATGAGCTGATTTTATAATAAAGCCGGATTGCAAAAACTGTAACTATCTGATAACAAGTGCTAAAATAATTGAGTATGGGTTCATTTTCTTTATTATTTTTTAGTATCTTGAATTACAAACAATGACTAGGGTCTGAAGACGGTGCCGGATGAACGTTACTAGAACTTATCGATGTCAAAGGATTTACATCTACCTTTTACCAATAAAAAATCTCGTTAGAGTATTAAAAACAATCGTCTACAGGCTTGGCCTGTATTTGACTTAGGATGTACGTGTTCTAAATCAATACCCTTCACGTGCCAACCAAACCTTCTTGCTCGTGATGCATCCTTTGGACTAATAATTAAAGAATCGCCGGAATTATAATTTTATGCGAAGTCTTTTTAGCCTAAGGCAACGATTTTGATTACAGATGGCATGGGAAAAACGTTATTGCAAGTATTCAACTGCTTAAGCTCAAGATGTACTCGACATTAACGGCGAGTCACAACAATAGATTAAAACGTTAATTGCTACTCATTTTGGAATAAGAGTTTGATCAACACCAATGTGTTTGATACAATATAAGAAATCTACTTTTTCTTTAACTAACGCCCACTGCTGGACCTTACGATGCTGAGTACACGTCCGCAGGATTCTTGAATACCGGCTACGAGCGAAGCGTGGGAATATGATAACTTTCCACGGGAAAAGTTGGTTATATTCATTCCCAACGATAAATATATGAATACAAATATACAATATTTTATTTATGTATTGCCATCTATCGTCTATATCATATAATGCCATTTGTTGTTAAAAATCATAATTAATAATAAACATTATTAACTTAAAATTCGAGAAATGACGCTACATACAGCAACATTTACATTTTTTCTTTTCTAAAATTTCGAGCAACGACACCTATACAAGTAAACATAAAATTTATATAACTAAAAAAAATCATCGCATTCATTAGGGTAGTTTGTGAAATTGTTGTGATATAAATACAAGAATTGCTCGCTTAGTAGTATAGTGCTATACTAAATACTATATAAGTATACAAAAACTAAAGCCTTGAATAAAAGCTTGACGTACAGAGAAAGTGTGAGTTGTAACAAACAATAAGAGATAAAAATCAATATTTTTATACAAATACGAAACGGGTACGAGTTAATGTGGTGAATAATTTTGAAATCGAAAATCACAGTAGAAATGCAGACGTAAAAATAGAAGCAGTTTTATTAATCAGCTGTATTGATCCTCTTCGAGCTATAAAAAAAATACGTAAGAAGCATATAATTTCGATAGGAGATGCTTTTCGTGTGACGTAACAAGCGGATGACGAGACCGAAAAGGTTAGAGTTGAAAATGTTTCAAGGCCACCTGAGCGTATTTTTGTTTATTAATTTAAAAAAGTATATCTAATAGTTTTACAATAAAGCGGTTGTTAGATCTGATACCACATAAAGTAAAATATAAAAATACAGGTACGTACTATAATACATTAACGGAATTTAAACTTTTAGAGTATATTATAAACATCATCAAATTATTTGAGCTAAGAAGTACATATATGAAAGCTATTTTTTCAACACAGTCTAAGTCTGTGAAGTTAATTAAACAGTTAATTAATCAAATAAAAATTTAATTTATAAATACATTTCAAAAACGTAAAATCAGAGAAGTAACGAACGCCCATATAAGAGTCGATATTATATTTGTATTAGCTTTGAAAAAAGCGTGAAATTCACAAAGTGATTAAAATTATATTATAAATTTAATTTAAAAACTATAACTATTCAAACTATAACTTACCTTTCAATCAAAGAAATATCATCTTCAGTAAAATACTTCAGGCCGTGAAGAGTGCTGTTTGCATTAAAATCTTTAAACACATCAAGAACCAAAGACGTCTTTCGTCTTTTTCTCGCTTTGCTATTTTGACTGCAGTATAAAAAAGTATACGATAAAATAATTAAATAAGTAACTTACACAAAATGATCGTATAAGTGTTATAAGTGAATGTACTTACTAATCCATATCTTGCAATCTCTATAATAAACCGTCGATTCCACGAATGCTTTGTTTATACAATATAAATATTTTTTTTTCTAATTTTTTTATTAAAAGTATGATTATTGTTCACATTCGATACGAATAATTTACATAACCAGATGTTTTTTGCTGCTTGTAAAAATTGTTTTCCTTCTTTGTTTTTGGATCACAATTTCTAATTATTAACAAAGTTTATCAACTCACTCTAATGTCAGTCATGTGCAAGTAAATTACAAAGAGATAAATGGCTATTAATAATACAAATTATGAAAAAGGATGATTAAATATCACCACTCAGACATCCAACAACACTGATACAAGAAGTTTAACTGCTCATTCATCTATGTTACTGTTGGTGACGCAACCGGATCGAGTTTGAATTATTTTTTTTTCTTTTGTGGATATACCTTAAGAAAAAAAAACTCGCTTTGGTAAAATTATTATAAAAAAGTGGCCAAGTTCGAGTCAGCCTCGCGCACCGAGGATACTGTACTACAACACAATTTTTTTGTGTTAAATATTTAAAAGAAATTGTTTTGATTCGTACGAGTATTCTTAGCACCAGACCCATTCACACTTAGCCAAATTTTATTTATTGTTTTTTTCTGTGGACTATGGTCAGGCCAAAATTGACCCATGTACATGTTCCTGCTTTTACGGCAGAGCAAAAGTAAGAAAAAAATAAACTTATACGCATTATGTATGCACTCACGTGCTTGGCAAGTGTCAGTTTATACAAGACATGGAAACGTACTAAAATGAAGCAAAATTATGTACTTTTTATAGGTTTTTTTTCTTGTAAATAGTAAGTAAAGAACTATTTTCTGTATTTTTTTTTTCTAAGTATTTAGTTGCAGTAGTTCCGGGGATAAGAAGAGTGTTGTCAATTTTCATCCATTTTCTTATATAACTTTAAAATTATCTACTTTAGAATTATTTAAAAAAATATTTGATATCCTCACAATAAACGCTTTTATTTGATATGTCACAGTTTGTTAAACTTCTTTCTTAAATTTTCTAATTTACCCTCCAACAGTGATCGCCATATTTAAAATTCATTTATTTACCTTTCATGTCCGTGTTTCAATTGCAGTCATATATAGATGTGTACCAAAATTCAACTTAAACGGTTTAGTAAGTGAAGAGAAAATTAGCTGTGACAGACAGTTACACGAATAACTATAAGTGTTCTGTTTTCTTTTATTTAGAGGTAAGGAACCTTAAAAATATTGTTGTATATTCGTGTGCATGCGTGCGTATGCTTATGTGCTTGCGCATATGTGATCGTGCGTATGTGCTTGCGCGTGTGCGATATGATTCAAGGAATGAATGGTGACGATGTGTACGTTATTAAAGGATACTAAATTTGTCATATAAAAAATCGGTACCCGAATTAAAACAAATAAAGGAAAACATAATTCTAGAATAAAAAAATAAAAGAGGTTTTTCTAAAGATAAGACCGCAAAATGAACATCAGTATTTACTGTCATTTAAAATTCCTTTGTAACTGGGCAATTTAATGACTCCTGAACGAGACGTCGTAATATCATTTTGATGATTCCATAATTCGTTTTGATTAAAATTAACAAATGCACTTAAGGTTTAAGGCGTATAATTAAGGTGTAAGGTTTAATAACACTTTAAGGTTTTTAAGCAATTTTTCTGATGACGTAAATAATTTCGGAAGTAATAGCTCCGAAAGTTGCAGAAATTATGTCCTTCCCCCTTCTATTTTTTAAACCGTATTTCTAAAAAAATATCAAAAAAATAACGAAAATAGTGCTTAACAAATACTTTCAACGAAAATTATTTTCAATATGATGAGATATACTGTGTTTGAGTCATTTCCAAAAAATTGCGATCCTCAACAAAAGAACGTAAGTGCCATGAACATACGCTCTTTTGTTGATGTAGTAGAATAGTAATAGTCGACATGCTTGCTTGTTGTACTAGTTATAGGCGATTAAAGTACTTGTAACTATTCTGTGCGGGAAACATGCAAAAGTGTAACAACGTATTTTTTCATCTGTTGTGCATTTCTTTGCAATAATGGCTTCGAAGCCCTATAATGAGCATGATCCAACGTGCTCTTGGCCAGTTTTTATTATATAAGAGTATCTTGGTCGACTCTCTATATAAAGAAATCGTGTTAAATTGATAAGTGTGACTAAACGTGCAATCAATGATTATTAACCAACTTATGTTTGTAAAATTTTGAGTGATAATTTTTATATTTTTCTCAATACTTGTTGTCGGAGATCGCCCATTATATTATAAATGTAAAACAATTATTTACTAAAAATTACAAAATGGGTATTTAAACCCTAAGCCAATTTCAATGATATTTCAGAAGTTATTTACTACAAGAAATAATTCTCATACCCTAAATCTCATACCTCTTGGATACAATTAAATATTGTGTATTATATAACTTTGAATGTTCTTTTTATTATTTTATTCTTGGCTTGTTTTAAAAAGTACATCTGTACATCATATTCTAAAATATAGGAGTGATTTTTTTTGTTTAGGGAGTAATCTACCTTACCGACGGCATCCTATCTCTTCGCAAGGACAAACAAAAAACTATCACGATTCATTCCCTTCTAATTGCAATTTTGCTTGTGACCTCACGTGCCAAAGTCAAAAGAGCGATTGATTGTTTAGGAAAGCAAGATTTTTTTTTGTTTTGAAGATAATTAAAATCTTCTGTTAAGATTTTTACTATACTTTACAAGATAAAAACATCTGGCAATACGACGGCCGGGCTTTCCGAGTTTTTTATGTTTGGTGGTTTGGTCCATGGTTAATAACTATTTTGGTCACCAAAATTTCTATGCTATTTAAATTTTAAAATAAAAAAGATATTCAAAATTACCAAAGTCATAGTTTTAGGCGTTGTGGAAATTCGTAAATATTTATTTCAATAATAGATCTTAAAGCCGAAGTTCAGTAGAAAAATTCCCAGTAAACTAATACATAGTAAATATAGTAGGTAAAGTAGAAGAATAAAATTACGACATGATTTTCCTTTTATTAAAATACTGCTTTTATAAGCTTTTCCGTTTGTTTGATATTGGTAAAAAAAAAATCTTACCAACAAAAATTAAAACTATGCCCGATTACACAATGACCAGTTTAAGTCCAAATTTCGTGAATGCTAAGGCCAGCGGTGAACGGAACTGTTACATGTATTGAAGTTATGGTACTGTGTGTCCAAGGATTCATTGTCGTCCATTGATACGGGTGTTATACGATAGCAATTTTGTTAATCTAATTGTGGTAACAGTAAACAGAAACTGAGATAATACTAGCTGAATAATGGAAAAATATACACTTTTCACCTCAATAAGAACGAAGCGGTGTTGGCACAGTGGTTGCCATAGGCGAAATCGGCAATGGGTTTTTAACTTGGTCAAGTTAAAACACACGCTTCGTGCGTCAGGGAGCACGTTACTCTGTACGTGATCACATCTGTGACAACGTAATCAGCAGTTCGCAATCACACTGAGGCACCCTGGAGGGCTTAAGGTCCAAGATCTTCAATCTGAAAGAAAAAAAATCATTTATTGCTAGTACATTTTTTAAGACTTTATTTAAGCTCAAAGGTAGTAAAAATTTCGGGAATGACCTATAAAACTAACCGTTTTTCGTATTTTTGTGCATGAGAAGCTTAAAGATAAATCTTTGAGTTTTGAGATAACTATATTTTGCAACTCGAGGAGTTCAAAATCAAAAACACGTAGCGGGAAGTTTTAGGGATGGTTTGCAGGGTTCCAACAGTTTTTTAGATTTTTTATTTTTCATTTATGGTATCTCTTGTATGCGTTATTTGATTTTGATTTGCTTTACGGTATCCGGCGCATTTAAAAAAAAAAACATAAGCAAATATCAAACAACAATCAATCAATTTACGCATTTATTATTTTTTAAATTATCGTTATCAATATCTTTCGAATGAATCCACCAATTTTGATGCAATTTACGACGACGATTGTTTTTGAAAAAGAAGAGCCCGTTAGATTTTAAATTTATATGTAAATTAGTTTAAAAAATATTCAGTAAAATACATTTTTGTAATTTTTTTCCAACATTATCTCTTGAAAAATCAATTAATTTTGATGCTTTTAGCAACGACCAACTTTATTTTTTGACGTCAACAACTGCATAGATTTTGTAATTTATAGATAGAGCAGTTTACAAAATGTAAAAACGCACTTTAAATATTTTTCACCGATACCTCCTTAAAAAATCAATACATTTGTTTGAAGAAAAAAAGTTAAATAGATTTTGGTATCTATCGAGAAAGTAATTTATATTATGTTAAAAAATATTTTTCCGAATATTTTATTTTTGAGAATTTTCTAAATTTACTTTGTGAAACTATTTGAATGTTTCAGGAAGTCTGAGTTAAGTGGACCTTCTTTGAAATGACATAAGCCTGCGTATCGATCGGTTGCTTTTTCAAAAGTTATGAGAAGTCTCATACACACGCAAACACACACACATACAGACATCATTTGAAATATGGTTTAAATAGATACTTAGGACCCTAAAGCGTCGAGATTTGGTGAAAACTCGATTTTACAAAATCGGGCTAAAACAGTAACGTTCCAACTCTATGAAAATTTTTTATTTTCATAGCAGGTAGTTAATACAATACTATGGGTGTGCCTAAGCACTAGAATGATTAAAACCTGGCACAACAGTAATTTGAATACAGAAAATAAGCTCGCGATGTTGAATGTCTTTGATTGTTTGATTTTATTCAGTATTTCTATCTAATTTTAAACCTGTTCTTTGCGATTCACAAAAGAAATATTGTATCCACCTTGAACTATTAGCTATTAAATATTTATAATTTATTATACCTATATCACTTTGAATGTGTTTTATGGCACTTCCCGTCTCGGAATTTACCAAATTTGATTTTATATTATGACGATTTTTTCATTTGAATTTCCATATTACGAAGATTACGCTGACATACAAAATTACAGAAAAATATTAGATTATAAGATATCTAAATCCTACCCATCTCCATGTCTCGATAAGGGTATTCTATTAATCTATGTAATATTCTTTCATAAATCGAGATTTTTAAT
The DNA here is from genome assembly GCA_005406025.1 of Eumeta japonica. Classification (NCBI taxonomy): domain Eukaryota; kingdom Metazoa; phylum Arthropoda; class Insecta; order Lepidoptera; family Psychidae; genus Eumeta; species Eumeta japonica. Next base: position 20,922 of record BGZK01000433.1, on the reverse strand, counting down.
ACCCAATATCATCCCAGTAACCTTTATGTATTAACATCCTTGTAACAAAGTAACGAATAATCCAAACATACAATCGACGATGTACTACGACGACGTAAATGATCGGTTATTTTTTCAAGTTTGCTTAGGTGTTTTCCCTGGATAATTTCATTTTCCACAGAGAGAAATATTTTCCTAAATGTTGCTTCATAAGATCATTTCGTAAGATTTTGAAGTAATTGCCCCTGTTGCTATCTTTGTATATCTCTCTTGCGTCATTAACATCCATCAATCGTTTCAAGGAAACAATAAATATGTAAGTATAATCAACGCAGAGGACAAGCGATCTCTACATAAAATATGTGAAAGATATTCCATTTAAAGTATATATAGGGACAGTTATTTCACAAAACAGTATGATTTAAAATAAGGCGAATGAGGCGAATAGGGTAGAAAAAATACCTCACAGTGATTTGGCAATCTGGTAAGGTTGGAGAAATTTAGACTAACAAAACAAATCTATGAAGCGAATTATTGTCATGGAACCATCAACAAAAGAAGCACTAGAAAATTTTATTCAGGCCGAATTGGTGGAGTACTATATTAAGTCCAAACTCTAGTTATACGAAAACGACGCATAACACAATTGGTGCATTTCATTTAAGCAAGAGATGTTTGCAAAGATCGTATCACGTAGAGATCTATGGTCTCTGCCTACTCTACTGGGAAATAGTTGTGAGTTTACAAATGTATAAATTATTTCAGGTTGTATTGTATGTAATCATCATCATATCACATGAAATCACATATCTGTCTCTATATGTGATTTCATATAATAGATATTTATCGGTAAGATAGATCAATATTTCAAATTACTTATTAATACATTGACTTACTTATGACATTAGCAGCAATAAATAACGTAGAAAGTAAGAGTATTCTATATTTTACTGGTGGCAAATCTCCACGAGAATAATCCTTACTTATAAAGCTAGTGAATGATTCGTTTCTTACATTCAGGTCAGTCGCCCATCGACCGGTAGCGCTGCACTCGCACCGACTGTTCTTGGATCCAATCCTCCTAGCTCTTCGCCACTCTTTGTCATCATCTGAGTTATTGACTAGTGGGCGTTTCTCTCGGCGTTGAGTCGATTCTCTCCTGGTCAGTTACCCCATAGTCAGGTCAAGTTCGGGTATACTTATCAAAATTAACCGATCGCTATCCTCTAGAGGATTTTTCAAAAAGAACGACCTCCTCCTTCTCGACATGTGATTTGCTTGGTTTTTTGAAAATGTATTAGATTCAATAATGGTAAAAATAAACGGTTTTGAGACTTTAAGATCGTTTACGTTTAATGTGTTACGTTTGTGAAGTCGATAAGAAATTTGCTTATTATGAAGACTATTGCCATAAAATCTTTTCTTAAAAATACAAAAAAGATATAAAACAATTTTTTTATATCTTAAGGAAGAACGTCATTTGATAAAAGACTTATTTCAAAAACTATTTTATAAAAGTCAATCATATTAATTACATAATTATCAAAATCAACAATAAAATGTATATTTGCTATATAAAAATCAACAACACAATTTTCAAAATATTATTAATTTTAATTATTAATAGGTTTATTTATGTTACTAAATTTAAATAAAAAAAGAAATTATTACCGAATAAAAGTACTTTTTCATTTCAGTTAATCAAATGGTGACGAATTACAATTTTTAAAAAGTGTAATTATATAATTTATATACTAATTATATAAATTATATAATTTTAATTAATACAATACTATTAATAACATTATTTATTAGTGTATAAAATTAACATTTATTCGTATTGCAATCATGCTTAAAATTAATATACCTTAAAGTGGAATAATATAAGGCCTCGACGAGGCTCAGAAACGAAATCCAAGAAAGAGCCCCAGCAGACCCTCGCAATCAGCCATGAAGTCCGCTAGACCGATCAAACCTGAACGCCTCAACAACGAGAACTGGGGTCTTTAAAGTTGACTTCTATTCTAGCAACGTCTTACTTGTAGAAGTAATTACGAAATCATATACTCATGCATATAAAAACAAAATTGCTTTCTACGTCAACATATTTTTTTCCAACCATATACTTTGTACATATGTCAATACCGAATACATTCAGACACTTATAAATGCGCCTCTAATTGCGTCTCGATGACGTCTTCTGCCACGTTTACAGAGTTTCCGTTAAATTGTCTCACTATACGGTGATATAAATATTTCGGCTTGTTATTTCACGTAATCGCAGGTCGGCGGACAGCGACAGCCTTCGCCAAACGCGTCGTCGGTCACAACTTCTAGGCTAGTTTCATTTCATGAATTGTTTCTCTTTGTAGAATTTATGCTAGGCGTTTACATAACCCTTTCCCATTTATGCCAAACAAACTTTAGGATCGCAACGAAATTCAATTTGAAATCTATTGAATACTCATAAACAGTCTTTGAAACATAATAATATCAAAAGAATAATTATTGTTGTATAGCGTTGCTATATTTTTTAATTTGGTTTTTTTCAACACGTACAAAGGTTCATTCCATTATATAAAAAAAATTGTAATCGTTTTGGGCAAGTTTAACAACAAACCTAAAACAACAGCAAACTTTGGACTAAAGAGGAATATTCAATCTACACGATTTCTTTTAAGTGATATATTTTAGATTTATGAAAAACTTATACTTTATCATAACGCGCTAGCGTTTTACAGAGCTACTTTCAGCGTCATACGTGCATTTTCATTTGTTGTGATAACAGATCTGTGTACTATCGTTATCTGAAATAAAAGTAATATTAGCAACGAACAATAGAAAAAAATTTGGATAACTGTTGACCCTCCTGGCAAACTTCAAACCTTCTTTCTAGTTTTTTCTACGCCACTAAACTCAAACAACTCGATAGTAGACATATATATATACATTTTCAAGTATCGATTCACTTACAAATCATTTGTAGACAAATATACCTCCTTAAAAATGTTCTAACAACATTCTTAGATTAAATTTGTTCCAACGAGATTGATAAAATGTTTAAAAGCCCTAATAATTTAATAAATAGTAAATTTAATAAGTATAAAACCTCATAATAAAAAATAAATTAAAATAATTATAGCTATGATAATATAATAACATTAATAATTGTTTAGAAAAAGTAATTTTTCCTAATACTTCAAAATTATTAAATCTATTCCCACTTATAAAACTTATAAAACGGTACTGAGCTCTGTTTACTGGACTATTTCTGTTTTACCGGTACTCTTCAAGATGTACTCTTATAGACATAGCTTTTCTATTTGAGCATCAGTATGTATTTCGATCCAAACAAATATCCTTCCGACAACGACCGAACTTGTTTGATCATGAACAATAAACAAAAAATTTATACCCTTACACGATAACATACATATAGTAATAAAAAAATTTGGTTGCCTGTAAAGTCGTATACGAAAGTTTTACGTGACAACGTTGAATGTAAAATCATTTTAATGTGAATATATTCGTAAAGAAGAAATGAAATAATAGTAACAATGTAAAACATTTAATAGAATTATATTTAAAACATTAATTTATACAAAGAATCTCGCACTGAATTTCATATTAACAAAATTTATTTTTACCTTTACACAACAACGCAATACATATATGCATACTAGTGCTATCAGTTGAGTACGTTCGGTGACTATCGTTACGTTAACGTTACATCAAAGTGACTAGCCGTAATTTAAAATTGCATATTTTACTTTTATAAATTTTATGAATCGTTAAAATAAATTGTTATTAAAGTAAGTCAACTAAAATCGAGTATGGATACCACAGGGAACAGCTATAGGATCAATTTTTTTAATGGCTTTTGGAGTTACATATATTCACATAACATAGCTTCTTGAGGAATGAAACTATTTAGATTTTTATAAACATCGACTTAATATTTTCTCTAGATATCATATATATTTATATTGATTAGAATTTAAAAATAACATTTTTTTTTATATATTATCGCCTATAATAAATGAAATTAATTTATCCAAATGTATAGTTTGCTGCACTGAACGTAGCTTTTAAGAAGAATAGAGCTGATAAAGTCAGTTTCATTGCATGATTTTAAAATTTTTGTGAAAATATGTTATTTTAAAACAGTATGTGAAAATAATTAACAAAAAAGTTGTGATTAAGACTAACAGTAAGATCTGGGATGTACAAGCAAAATTCTAAAAAGGGATACGGGGGGTACGGAATAAGTTTATTCCCTGCGAAACATAACAGAAAAAATTTTGATTAAGGGATAAAAGGTCTTCTGATCTGAAAAAATATGGAAAAAGCATTTAATGAATTTAAAAGGAATAATCATGAAAAACTCTATCCAAGCATGTTGTGAGTATTGAATCGATAAGAACATTACAATCTCTATGGAGAGGTTCTAGTACCTGATTTAGAATAAATGGGTAATACAATAGCTGGTTTGATATTTGTAGAGGTGTCAGGCAGAAATGGGTGACTTCACCATGAATATTCAATTTATTCGTTAATAGCTGTATATGATTCAATAGAAAATTCGTTAATAGCTGTCTATATGATTAAGACCTAAGAGTGCCTGAAGTGTTTGTCAAATACCTCCCGCACGCAGACTTCTGGGATCCTGGCGCTATCGGTGTACGAGTTGCATGCGACGGTAACTAAAAATAAGTCTTCTGTTAAGAAAAAAGGTTTAAAATAAATGTTAGTGAAATAAGGTCAAAGGTTTGAAAGTATAAAAATATGACGAAACGCGATGTAATCATATTAGATGAGAGATTTGACAGAGTTTATACACTTGGGTAGTTTGGTTACAAACGATGGTAAATATAATAGACTTATTGTAAGGATAGTTATTGCGAGAAATAAGACGGGGTCTTGTTTGCTGTTTTCTGAGTAATAAAAGTGAATAACTACAAGCTTGTTTGGCTACTCATAATGAATGGACAATCCCTAAGCTTGTGTATAGTAATAGAATTTCGATATGGCTGAAAAAAAGTGAATGTGAAATCAATACGGCGGAGATACAATTCTTAAGTATTGTAGAACATCTTTGGAAAATAGATGTAGAACCAGTAGATATCAGAAAGTGGTGAATCTGAAAAAGGTGTAGTGATTGGAGTAGAAAAAAATAGAAACATGTGGTTTGGTTGTGTGGAAAGAACAAATAAAAGTAGACAGATAAAATCAAAGAGCGAAACTGTGTTATGGGTGGTCGTTAAAATTTTTTCCAAATATTCTTAAACAAATTAAAGCAATAGCATATTAGCAAGTGACAAATTTTAAACATGTAAAACAATTAGCTTGCATAAAACAATTGTTGGATGTCAGTGAAGTAGAAAGATATGCAAAGATTATACCATATAGAAATCTGTGGTATCTGGCTAGCTTTTTGATCAATAGGATAACAAAATAACAAACATAATATAAAAATAATACTATAAATATAATTGATTGAGAAAATCTTTTTCGAATCTCACTACTTCTATTTGAATCGTGATTCATTCAAAAGTTATACACACACCGACACTCGCATATATATATATATATATATATATATATATATATATATATATATATATATATATATAAAAAAAATGGATTCTTATAGAGAGAACCTGGTGACGAAACATTCCATAAAAAATTTATTTTCCAAAATTAGGACGAAAACAATATTTTTGAAAATTCTCTGAAACGTTTCAATTTGCATACCGGTATCCAAAAAATAACACACAAGACATATTCAATCAGACGCAGCCGCATTCAGCAAGTGTGTAGTTGGATATGCTCTCCATTTCACATTTTTCCTGTGTGTATTATTTGAAATAGCGTAGTTTGCGTTCAGATGAAAAATAGCACTGACGTCTGAAAGACACCCAAAATAAAATAATAGTAATTAGAAGTCTCCTCTCATATTATTGGAAAGTAGACGTGAGTTAATAATAACGATAACCCTGAACAGTACATGCTAATTTGCACTCCGCTTCTGTCATCTGATTGGCATGACGAATATCACGACAACAAAATTCTTTATCATTTATACTATCAAACGACACAGATATCGTTGTTTCGTCACTTCTGATTCGATATGTTCCTAGGCGTTATTACCAACCTACTGGTATTATTACTTCTCTCTATTCTATATTACTTTTGACCAGTTGTCTGATGTTATTAGATTACAAACTTTTTTGAGCAATGTCAGTATTTTATTGTCAGTCATGGAATTGTATTTTTTCGGGCCATGCATCCTAAAGAGAAAAAAAATATGTTAACTGATATAACACTATTTGAAATGAAATAATGTTACATCAATCAGTAATAATCCTGTTATCCTTTGAATCCATTATTTTTATATTGTCAATCACATTTTACAATATTTTTTTTCTGCCATTGATAAGGTGTATTCCATTTAAATACACAAAAATAATCAAGAACAATCCGTTACTGCGTGACAAGTAATCAATTTCTGTCCTTATCCAGGTGCTATTTTCGACGTTGACGCCCCATTCATGGGCTTAAACACGATGTGTTGGCGTTCAGCCATGTTTCATCTAAAAATATTAAGTATTTACATTTTTTATTTCACACTAAATTTAAAAAAACACTATCTTAAAAGTACTACATCGAATGTTTTTATAACAATTTATTGAATTGTCATTTTCCTCTGTACTTAAACCTGAAATTATGAAATTATGTAAAGCTTTAGTCAGTGATATTTCACCACCAGTGAAGAAAGCTGCTTCTTTAAAAGATAATAAAAAGTTCCCTTGGTAAGATATACTGTTTGACAATGGCAACCTTATACATGATTACGTATAGCATCGAGGTTAAAACAGTGCACACCCACAAATGGTTTGTTCCTTATTCTTCTTTTAGGAGAGGACAGTGATTGTTTTTCATTTGTCTAGAGCCATATTTTCGTTTTAAAATTGGCGAAATGATATTTTTTTAACATCTAACGCTGTAATAGATATTTATGTAATAATCAACTATGAACGTCATTTTGTGCTTCTTTTTCAAATTGTGTTGAATATTTTGCATCTGTCTAAAAGAGTGTGGGAAGTCTATGATGATATTGAATCAGATGTGGGAAAATCATGAAAATATTAAATTTGATTATGAACTATATAAGCCGATCAGATATGGTGATAAAAAGTGTAAGCCAAATATTAAAATCGGATTAAAAGTTAACGAAATGTAATCCATCAAAGATCCTATACTATATTTTTTGGAAAATTTATATTAACGTGTATTTTATATACACTAAGTAAAATGAAAATTACCTTAAATCCACGTTTTTTAACGATGCATAATTTGTTTTCTTTTGAGCACTTTCTAGTAAATCAGTTTTCAAATCAAGCTGTTTTGCTGCAAAAAACGGTAAAAACTATAGGTCATACTGTTGTCATCCTAAATAGTATATCCTTCTCTTACATTGCCTGTTCTGGGGTACATATTGTCATCCACCTTCAGTTCGTAACCCTTCTCTGATGATCAACCACGTACAATACGCTCGGAAGATCTTGACTGGGTTAAAGTTGAAGCGAGTGCGAGTTTGCGTCGGAACACTTAACAAAAAAAAAACTATTTTTGATTTCATATCAATTATAATTAATAACGAAAACATAAACGCGGGCGGCAGGGAGCGGTGACAAGTGCGTACCCTGTCCCCTCGTACCGCAAACTTTCCGCTAAAACCCAATTGTGATTATTGCAACGCTACTCGCGGCTAAATTCAACCCGGTCAAGATGATTCGGGCGTACTGTATCAGCTTCTCCATATTCTTCTATTCCTTTTGAATACTGCAATAGAAATTACGGTTTAAGTCCTTCTATTTTTCGCATAGTAATATTATCACATTCATATTTTATTTACTTTTAGTACTCTTCACAAGAAAAATTATAACCACATAAAGAGGTTGTAGGCAGTAAACAGTGTTATACATTGAATAGGTAAGACAAAGTGAATTACACCGTTTGTTTGAATTGTTTAAAATTTAAAAATGTGCTCTTTTACATTTTGAAACTGTATGCTTTAACATGACTAAAATGAGTTGACCGCGCAATGTCAGAGATTTCATAAACTTAAGCAAGCATAATCTTAACCTTTTCTGCACACGTCTTGACTATTTATTAAGAAATCTGTCTTATACATCTTTATCTAAAAGCGTCTGAATTGATTTTCGTTCAATTATTACATTACTTTTAACAGGGTAATTGATTTACACTTTGAATTACGCATATAGTGAACATAAAGTTTGATAGTACACTACTACAAAGATCCCTTAAATAGTCCTGAATATAACTACTTCATTGTTTATATGTTTCTTTAAAATTGCTTACCAAATTTTTTTTGTGTTTTAATGTTAAATTTAAGTAGATTTCGATGACATATTTTATTAATATATTTTAATGGTACGACTGCACCGAAAATTGCCAAATTTCTTATAAAATGATCGTTATAACGTAATTCATACAGTAACAAATGAATTTATATAATTCGGCGGTACTGCATGGCCAACGTGTTTGTAAAACACAAATATTATCACATGGCGTATGCAGTTGGATCAAGTACCTATAAATGTGTTTTAATCATAAAAAAACAAACAGTATCGCAATATTATCATAATAGTATCTTTGAACGAAATCGTGATGTTTTAACGATAGACTGTGAAAATAAAAAAAATTGAGTGTGTTATATGCTCCCACCTCCCAAAAAAGAGATAGTTATGAATTAAACATTAAACATATATGTTTCATGGTAAATTATTTGTGGCATGATTAATAAAAGATCAGCAATATTGGTGGCACTAATCAAGCAAATCGTTCTACTTGATCGTGGGGAAGATTTTAATCTGTTAGCTATACAGAGCAATTGATAATACATAATAGTTACCTCTCCTCATCGTATATATCGCTTGGAGGCTAGTCGTTGAAATTATAACAAACTCCATAAAAAATTATACCTATCTGAAAATGTCACTACAATTTTTTTCGTCACCTCTCCATATATACTTCTTAAATACATCGTCCAATTTTAGAGCTACCTAAAAAAAGACATATTAATTTTTATTTTATGTAAAGGTTTCTAAAACTTTCTCTTATTTAAATGAAGTCACAGGGGCATCATATAAAATATTAAACGCCCGCCAATTATTCGTATTAAAATAGAATTATTAGGTTCATCTGAATTGTGTAACGTTAATAAAGGCAGTGTTTCGTAATGATTAGTTACGTGAATCTAATCTAATCTAACCTAAATGTGTTTTTAAATATTGCAAAAATTATAGGAATTAATCAATTAAGTTATTTTAATTTTCTTCGAATTAACTAAACGCAAAAAAATTGCAATTTGTTATGTATACGGTATTAGGTGGCCCAACCATAATCCTATCGCGTAAACAAACCAATTTTAATTTACGGGGTTATCTTTAATATAAAGTCTAAAGGAAGATATTTTAAATTACCATGGGAATAAAAATAATCGTCAAAGATAAAGGTGTATAGGACATGTTGCTTAATTTCACAAAAGAATAATTTGTAATACGAAACCCACTCTACGCAAATTTCACTCGCACTTTTCTTGTTTCACTCATAATTAGTAAATTTTTAAGAAAAATCACAAAGAAATCATATAATTTCATTACAGAATGTCAACAACCAACGTTCAAAGTATCATTAATAATATAATAAAATAATATAATCTCAAAGAAAGGTAGGCAGAGACGATAGATTTCCACATAGTATATTCTTAGCATATCTCTATTGCTTCGCTGATATCTATTAGTCTTTTCATGCAAGCTCGTCGGTTTCAGATACATAAAATTTGGCCTTTTTTATTAGGCCATTAATTTAGTCTGTATAGGATTTTCTAGGGTGATCCTTACCAACCTTTCCTTGACACGGTATCGCTCTATAGATTTGTTTAGTCAGTCTACTTTGATTCATTCTTTTTAAATGGTATAACCACCGCAACATAGCGCAATAAACTGCTGTAAATTGTGTAAAATTTACTAATCTGTTCAAGATATATAGTTGAAGATAATTTTTAAAAAGAGTTTTCTTAAAATAGTTTTTAAAATACTCTATCAACAAATTCTAAGTTCTAATCATTTGTTTTGCTCAAAGGTCATATCGACCGTTGTTAAGTGCATCCAAATCGGTTTATTTGTTCAAGAGATATTATAATTTTTTCAAACATTAGCTATTCTTCTTTGCATTTCTTTCTTTACATTTTCTTGTGTCGACATTAGCCGACCTAGATAAATGTATTAGTGTTTCGTAGTAATTTTCGGTCTCCCGTACCTTTATGGTCTTTCTCTCTCCATTTGTCATTACTATTGCCTGCTTAAGGTTCACTTTCAATCCTATTTTTTTGCTTTCGTTTCTCAATTCTCAATTTCTCAATTGTTCATCATTATTTACGTTTAATTTTTCCATCGTTCTGGCGAAAATCACAATGTTGTTCGCATATCTGAAGAATGTTCAATCGTAACTTTTAATATACAGACCAATGTTTCTTCAATTGAGTTTTCTAAAGATTGTCTCCATGACTGCTGAAAACTGCTACGAAGGTAAGGGATCTCCTTGTCTGACTCCTACATGTTAAAGGTGTGGCTTTTTTTTTTCACTTGAATGTTGTTCTCGTACACATTTCGAATTAGTCTGATTACTTGTGTTCGATTGCTTGTCATCTTAGAGTTTTCCATATTGTTGTATGAATTAAGGAATTGAACGCTTTACTGTAGTCAATGAAAGCGACATAATAGTTAAATTGATATTCGCAGTACTTTTCTAATATTTTTAGTACGACATGAATGTAATTTATCACTGAGTAGTCCCTAGAAGTAAGATTCATTTGTTCAATTGGCTGGTGTTCATCTAGTTTCTTTTCAATCTTTCTAGAATAATTTTGACGAGTATTTTATAAATATTGGACATCATGCAGATTGGACCATAATTGAAAATGGGGCCGTCCATTAATTATGTGAGATATTCAGGTGTGGGGAAGGGATCGAGCCGAATCTTACTTAATCTCACTTGGTGGCGAGGGAGGGTCTTGGCGAATATCACATAATTTTTTTTAGCAGAAAATAGTGTAAAACTGCGTGAACTTTAGTTAAATTAGAGTTGAATGAAAGTAAAAAACGTGTCATGAATAAAATATGGCAAAATATGACACAATTATGTTTATCATATTTTTCCGAACGCCACAGAGCAACACAGTAGTAGCTCTTCGATTGTTCAACCGCTATTGATCAGCCGATTAATTTTGTCACTGTAATTTAAGATTACAGCAATATTCGCAAATATTATTCCTTACTAATTTTAAATAAAAGTAATTAAGCAAATTGTCGTTTTTTTTTAAATAAGTCCTACACTTCTGTACCGAAAGTACAAGTTTTGAAAAATCTCACGTGAGATTGGGAAGGGGGGAGGGGGTCATGAAAAATCTTACAACATCTCACCAAGGGCGGAGGGGGATCAAAAAATCCTCAAAAATGCCCCACGTAATTAATGGACGCCCCGAAATGTTATAAGAACCTTCTTGTAAAATAGAATTATGGTCGATTGTGGTCATTGTTACGGAATTATTTTACTAAGGTAATATCATTAAACATTTCTGTTAGAGTGGACACTACTTCTGTCTTCGATTGTTTCAGGATTTTGTTGTTTACGTAGGTGACACTTATTTTTTTTAGAATTAGCTACTTATAGACTGAAAAACAAAAGAACACATTCAAATTTTAAAAATGTAACTATATGCCAAACTTATTATATATATTACATTCATCTGCCTTTAGTTTTTACAAATTGGTGGCAAAAAGAAAATTTTTAGTCTAATGTTATCATGAATTTAATGCGAGAAAATTATCGTGCAATGATTTTGTATGATTTTCTTTGCCATTTTAACCAACAAGAAAGTTATAACAAACTTTGTTCTTCACTGGGTCTTTCCTTCACAGGAGTTATCTATTAAAATAAAACGAGGCCAAAGCATCGGAAAAAAGAACGAGGCCTCTTTCTTCGGAATGATAGGTCATTATGCACCAATTATTTTAGAAGATAAAAAACAGTCACTGCAGACTTGTACACTAATAAATTATTTGCCTGTGGTTTTGGAAAAAATTGAGGAAAAAGGATCTCGCCTACTGCGAATCCTAATTCTCCATTACCATAATCAACGCCTCATCTCATACCGCCAAACAAACAACTAAATATTTCGGGACGTCAGGTATAGAAACACTAACTCACCTACCTTAAAGCATTGACCTTGCACAATGCAATTTTATTTATTTTCTAAAATAAAATAAAAACTTCGAGGGAATTGGTTTACGGATGTCGATGAAGCGTGGCTGCATTATGTCGTAAACATTACGTCGAAGCGACCTCAAAGTGTGAGTGGGCAAAGTGTTTTTTCTCGTTGGTTCTATTGAATGCAGTGATCTATTGATCTCATCGGACACTATTTTGAAAAAAAAATATAATAACTTGCTAGTTTTCTCAGTTTTTTATCTACTATAAACTTTCATATTGAACTATGTATCCCATCTGGTCCTAGAGCTTTGTCTTTTCATCTCGAAGTTTTGGATCTTTATAACTTTGACAAACCCTACTTTAAGGTAAAGTCATATCGTAGCGATTTACCTAGTCGCTTTTTAGGTACCATGAAAATGATTTCATGGCACCGTCTTATACTTAACGGCACTAGGGGCTTACTTCAAACACAACAATGTTTAGTTAATAACGTATTGCCCGAGTTACAGAGTTTAATGTACATTCCCAATTGTTATAACAGCACAGATAAACAATTCAAGATTAATACGGTTTCCGTATTCACATACAATATTTTTTATTTAATAAAATACAAGTTTGACTTGCTGCCTCACAATCCCTACAAACATTGACTGTACTTAGAATAGGAGTTTGATTCATAGAGAAGGTGTGAATTATAAGGACGAAGGGGAAATGCAACTCACTCCTTTCATTCAACACTTTATTTGGAATGGGTACACAAAAATGGAAATTATTATCCAAATCGAATGAAATGATTCACGTGAACGTGGAATAAGCTCTCACGCACATCTGATTTCAAAATCACATACTTATTGTACGACATGACACATGGTATGCGTTATATAGTTACGTCATTTATTATAAAGTTGAATTCGAATAATTTTGAATTCATAAATTTATTTTTAAAATGATTTTGCATGCAAAATACATTGTAAGATTTATTTACGTTACATTTTATGATAGGGCGCGTTGTGTTATGTATTGTTTCATGAAATACAAGTTGTGCTCGCGACTGCGCTCGTGTGGATATTTATTGTTTAGTTTTATTATTCTGCTGATCTGCTGATTTGTTGAGCTGATCTGCTCCCCCTCACCACCTCTTGCGTCGACCGCCGGGTGTCGTTTTAAAGACAAAAATACTTATTGTGGGTGAATTAGAGAAGATAGACATATGCTATCGAGGGTTTTTTGTAAGTCTTTTTAAGATCTACAGTTATGTATATAGTTTTATATGCTCTCTTTGATGTATATTTTATGTTTTACTCAGCTTATACTACATAAACTCCACAAATGCGTATTTTTTCGTACTTGATTCATCATTATTGCTGCATATTTCATGTGTTACTTTATGTGCCAAAATATAGCTTATAACCTGGCCAGATAACATCTCTATGAATTAAAAAAACATATAACCGAATAAGTGGTTTTCACATGAAAAGGATATAAGCGGACAGACAGACATAGAGACTTTGTGTTTTGTTACATGTATGATGTAGTTTCATGTGATTCAGTTTTTTTTTATTAAAGAGATTCATAAATGTCATAATATTATCTAGGCTTTGGCCCATTTGTAGTCTATATACGTTATATCCCTAAGAACACCCTAAGCCGATAAATTTATCGAAAACAAGGTAATTTTTATATCAATTTAATTTAAAAGATACTCATATCTTAACAAGTTACAAAGGCTCCTAATGAAATTTTTTAGAGTCCGTAAAAATTAATGAATATGACTTTCATAAAATTCAATTAAAACACGATTACTGTAAAACTATAACTCACCTTTCTATGAAAGATTTTTCAGTAAAATACTTCAGACCCTGCAGAGTACTGCTTGCATTAAGATCTTTAAACACATCAAGAATCAAAGATCTTTTCCGCCTTTTTCTCGCTTTGTCATTTTCGCTGCAAAATAAATAAACATAATTCCAATTTAAAAATAACTAAGAAAGAAGGTACGAGTCTTAAAACAATATACTTACTAATCCATATTGTGAAATCTCTAATAAAGCGTTGAGTCACGACCGCTGTGTTTATAAATTACAACAAATTTAATATATTAATTTATTTATCTTTGGTATATGCAAAATTTTTTTTTTTGTTCTTGTTGATTACCAACGATTTAAAAAGTCTGTCATAATCACATAAATTTATAAATGTGATTATGACTATGAAGGCGAATACGTAAGCCTTTAAATATACAAGAAACTTGTATTGGTGAGGTATTAATTCGCGTAATTCCATAGTAGACGCTTGCCTGCAATATGCATTAACATGCAGCATGCAACCCACCGCTGACCCTCAAATCTGCCTCTCCACTACGAATGTCTATCCAAAGGATTGAATATTGGTTCCAGAGGATTGACGGATATCGAACACCTAAGCAAGTGTTATTTATTTTAATAATTATCTTAGTCCGCCAAACGTTAAACTGTTAATTCTACGTAAGTTTCGTGCCAACCAGGCACATCCTCAGGAAATTGCCGACAGTCACATCCACCAGGGTGCAAGGAGCGTTAAAACAACCTCGTTAAGCGGGCCGCTGTCATGCAATGGTCAAAAAGCGACGAAGACATCCTTAAGGCAGCCACAGACTGCTTTAGTTTCGATTTAGTTGATCAAAAAGCTAGAGAATTGGCCTCTATAATCATTCACAAAAAGTTCTTAACACAAAATAAGCTCAGAAGCTCTCGGATGGAACATTTTTTTCTGACTTAATTAATAATTATTATCATAATGTTAACTTATAGTGGCAAAAATTTGTAAATTATTTCTTATAATCTACCCACATTTATCCTCTTTCTATTGGTGAAAACTCTATAAAAGACAGTATAGTAGTTACTGAGATTAACCTTAACAAACATAAAATCTATGGCGGAGGTGTTCTATTTTTTTAATCTTTAATTATTTAATTTGATGTAGTCAGCTCTAGCTTAAGACGGTAGAGCTGTGCTGTGATCGACTTAGTAGCAGCACGAAAATGGCCCCGTGTGAACGGTGCGATATCAGTATCATAAGTGAAATAACAGCATCTGATATTGCATTTCGTCCAGTGAGTGAGAGCTCTGGTGACCCATTACCTCCTTCACTTCTCCCTATATCAATTTTTTTATTCCTACGCAATGGGCCAACGATGCATTGGTGATTCGTTTGGGTTATAGAATCCCATTGTTAATGAATATATAATTTATAAACAACGAAATCGTGGGAATAATTAGAAATCTCCAAATAGTCATCTTATGAACGATAAAAGTAGTTTTTCTATGTTAAATAATACTTATTACGAACAAAAACTGTGGAGATAAGTACTAAAAGTATCAGGAACAACGGTATGGACTTTAAGTGACACAGAATCCTTTTAGTGGAAATAACGAGTCTAGAAGAGATTCCAGTCACCGCCACGGTTTTATAATCGTGACTCATATCAGCCTATAGCAAATACGTTAAAAAACACAAGCCCTTATGTGGGAATGCGCTAATTACTCCTAAACTAATAGAGACATTAAACTAAAATTTTTTTAGAAGATTTCATAAAAAGTCATGTGATTTTGACTTTAATACAGTTGGAATGTACGACATTTAATTCTTTATTATAGACAATTTTAATTATCTTTCTTTGTTCCAAAACCTTGTAAGGAATAAAACAGAACATTATTCTGTATAATAAAGAACAATGAAAGTCTTAGGAATGGAAAATGAAGAGACAATTATCTCATGAATTTTGTGAAAGATAATTAAAATTTATCAATTGATTGAATTGAAAAAAAAAGAATAAAAATGAATTAAACGATATCTTCTTGCATTGTTTTTTTTCTAAGTAAACTGAATATAGTAAATTAAATTTATTACTAACCTATTTCACAGTTATTTAACGAACAAATACAAGCAACGAAACACTAACGACCGCATAACCAAAGCTTCAGGGACTGACTGTTACAAGGGCTTCAAACGTAATTAGCTTTATTAATTTGGTTAAATTCCGTAATTAAACCTAAAACATATACCTTACGTCACCGAATTACCCTTGAGTACTGTACATCTAAATGCAAAAAGGGTAATTTATGTTTGAATGTTACCTCATGGGGTATTAATTAACGACACACACTAGCATTCTAGCTACCAATTTAAATAATGATAAGACTGATATTTTTTCATCGAAATTTCTGGAACTGGATGGATAGTGGTGCCTACATCAAACTAACCTTCCAATAACAAACAACGTTTATTTGTTGATTGATTGTACAATAGTGCTTTATTTGTACTGTATATATGAGTATTATTTAAAATAAAACAATAAACAACAACCAAAACCTCGACAGGACTTAAATGTAAAAAAAAATACTATGCAAAATATTATGTTTTAGAAAAAATATCACAATAAATCTATTACACTATTATTACGACTAATATTATAAAAAAATATTTTTAGTGTTCTGATATTATGAAAACAATCTTTGCGACAGGCCAACCTCAAAATTTTGAGCATTGTTTTGATAATATTTTCATTTTCAAATATAATAACATTTTTCAGATCAAATTTAGTAGCAAACTGACACGGTGCCTCTGACTAAGCCACGAAAAACTAACTCGCTAATGCCAACCAATAAAAAAATAAAGCGACAGAAGTAAAATTACTAATGAATCTTGTAAATAAGTAACAGCTGAGAAAACAAAACAGATCGTAGGGTGCAAATATCATTCTCATAATTTTTTCGTGAGGTGCCTAAAGAAGTAAAAAGAGTCTAAAAAACGGTTGACCCCGCTGGCTATTACAAAAACATCTCGCTATGATATTGATCGATGTATCTTAGACTCCTTGAATTATTAATATTGTCTATGAGTTTTTGAACTTTTCGAACTCAAAAATTTGAAAAACTTGCCTTATATATCTTTTGCCTTACATATCTTACATATCTTTTAAAAAAAGATCAACCGATTTTTATACAGTTTGTAACTGTCAATGTAACTGCTTAGGAAAAAGTGCTGATCATACTTTAGTATGCATTTCAAAGAAAATTTTTCTGAAAAATTTATTTTTGTGATTTCTTAAAATCTATCAAACGGAAATAATATATCGTTTTAGAATGTTGCAAACTCCGTTTCGATCGATTAATTCGTTCGAAAGTTTTGAAAAGTTCACATAAGCGCGCGCACGCACACACATACAAATATCATTCGAAAAATGCTAAACTTGTAATAATAACTTTCCAATGTACGAAATTTGAAGGGAGGAAGGATTTACAAAAAACTGAAGGAAGAGAATTGGGGTTTCAAATCGTTTTGTATATCTTAACACAAACATAAGCGTTTGTATTAAAACATATAAAAATACAATTTTAATTACTTTATAAAAATAATATTTCTTCGAAGAAAAGCATAACAGTGACAACAATGCGGTGACTATCCATAGTACCGTTTATAATTATTTCATATATATATACTAGACTTACCCTGTGCGAAGAATTCGCATAAATTAAGTATAATAATTATCAGTTTACAAAATTACTGTAAATAATAATTTTATTTCCTTTTTATTACAATTTATATATACATATGATACAATTTGACTTACTTCGACGTGTTTCTGCTTAATTTTCCAGTGTTCGTCACCCAGGCATTTTACTTATCGTTTTTGTAATTATTATGTAAATAAAGCATTCAATCAAATTAAATGAATTAAAGTTTATTACAGGTATTCAATTCGTTTCTAATTTTGTACACTGTTCATAACGTTCTTCTTTTTGTTGTATTTCGAAGCTCATTTGACAGATCGAAGAAATTGATGAACAAAAAATTTACCGACCATTAATCATGTTGATGTTGTATCAAAATTAAAGTCCTCACATGCCAGCATACATATAATTTTAATAATTAAATAATTTACGAAAACAAAATCGATAATAATTTTTTTAGTTGTTGATCCCGATAGAGCAAGCAATTATCTATGAAATGATATAAAATTTATGTGGAGTAATTGTGAGGTTTTTTTTTTAAAATGAGAGACAAACATCTTAACCTTAGCATATTAATATGAATGTATATATAATTCTGGATAATTGATTTATATAGTTGAAAGTATTTATTAAGCGTTACCTTTGTAATTCTTTTCACGTGTTTTGGACATACGGTTTATAAATAAAGAAGCCGTCACATTATTTCAGACAATTATTTCCGAAAATATTCACTTAATTAAAAAGTTGCTAAGGAACTTTCGTGTTTTTAAAAGAAGTATCCAAATATGTGTTATACATTGACGTTTGCTGAAAAATTTTTTTTCTGCTTCATTCATGTATGGAGTGCCTCCACCTAGAAATATTTATTTTTGTTAATTATCTACCTAACACAGTAGCGGCTTGCACATCCACTACTATCAAATCCCATCAATATAAATCTTATAGTTTTTGAGTGAAGAGCCTGTGATATACGTATAGACGGACGGTCGGACGGACATAACCAACCTATAAGGATTCCGGAGTTACCATTTTGGCTCGGAATCCTAATAAATTAATGTCGAAACTGGATATCGGCATCACAATGACGATATGTCATGTTGTACATTAATGTACTCATGTTATTATTTTGTTTTTTTTTCTTTTTCTCAAATAATTAGTATATTGAAAAGGGCCCCCAGATTATTTTTAGACTGTATCAGTGAGACAACTCCAAAAGATGGAAGAAAGAGGTTATCATATCTTCTCCACACGCCAGAACTATTTCTCACAAAATAATAATTCTGAAGTCCCCGCCATGTTGATCCAATGACATTTTATTTAAAATAGCATTGCATGAAGCTCCAGGCAATCAGACATTCAATACTGGGTGGTTCACACACATGTCCTTCATGCACCCCAAGCCGACACCCAATTTGTTCAAATAAATCACCGTTTTCCCCCAGCCCTCAGTAGACAGACCAGTATGGAGTACGACAGTCCCCCGAGTAGGTGTAAATGTTTTTATTTTATTTTCATGTTTAGTATTCTATACCGATCCGTAAATAGAACCAATGCAGTTAATCCGATTACTACTATTACTATATACCATATGGCAGACCAAACCTTTATGATTCAGATTAAAATTAAAATTGAATATTACGATTTGAACTGGGCTATCCAGTTATTTTTATTTTTTTATTTTAGTTGGTTCTGCAAACCCCGACACTCAGAATCTTTGAGTAACGTCAAATTTTTATAGTTTTTCTAAATTAAATTTTCTGTGGTTACAATTTAGTTGGTTTATCAATTTTTGTGATTGCTTAGTAATTTAATTTATCATAAAAATCTTTTTAATTTTTTTTTCACACTTTACATTTTACAATTTAAAAATAGATAGGAGTTCGGCGTGTCAGATCGTGCCGTACCATTTAGTATTGAATCGCACAAATTAACTGTCTCATCCACTCATACACATCCATTTCGTGTATCCATTCTATTACTACGTAACTCTGCCTGAAGTAATTATATTTGCAGAATAGAGTGATCATAAAGCTCTTGGCAGTTCGTTATTTCATTGAACAGTGTTTGATCATATCATAGCCAAAATGCATTTCAAGGTCAAAAATAGCTTAAATATGTTGTCTCATTGTGGAACTCCAGTGCCAAACTTCCGGCTTTATAGTCAGGCCCTAAAAGTCTATCATAACCAAAGTGCATTTTTAAAACATTTTTTACAAGCCCAAAATACGGGTAGGGCACGCTTCTGTAAGTGGGCTAGGTTCGAATGGCAGAAAATGCGAGGCAAGGCTTCACTAAACCTTAAAATGAATATAGTATCAAAGTAATGCGAATCTCGCCGATGTAATTAATGGACATCAACGCGCAAAATATAGATATTTATAATATTTGTGAACTTTCAAATTGCTATGTTGTATTAAATGGGGTAAATGGATCAATTTTGGAATTTATCGGGTTTAAGTCAATAGAGTTGTGCCTGAATGAAACGCGTGCTTAAAGTGAAAGTTTAAGCATACATGTTTTGCGTACAACACACGCATGATAAAAGCTGCATCATCGTGAATATTATAGACATTAATAATTGTTGCGAACTTTTAAGATTCTATGCCGGTTAAGTGGGAATATAGATGTTAACTGTAGGGTAACTAGATGGACACTATGATTATCAGTGTATGATTTTAAGATTGTACATAAACATGACGTCTAAATGTACTGGCGGATCTTTTTTATAAGAACCCACGTAAAGAGAATAATGAAAAAAGTCAATAGAGGAGGAAATACAGTTAGCTGTGTAGAAAATTTTGATGGAGACTTTAGGAGGAAAGCAGAAGGGTAAAAGTTTGTTGTAGAAGCATTAGGGGGAAATAAAGGTAGGTATCGGTATTTTTTTGTAGGACATGGATTTTTATGATCGACGGTAATAGTCTTACCTAGGTGCATATTAGAAGAGGTTTTGAAAGAAGTACATGTTGAACTGTGAACAGTGGACATTTTCGCTTAGCTAAGACCAATGTCTTAGCTAAGCGAAAGTTAATTTTCTATTAACTTCCCCAATGGGAATAGAAAAGTATTTCATGAACAATGCTGAGAAAGAACCGGAAAAATACGTCAGATCGTGTCGTGTATGTTTGGAAATAAAAAAGTGAGCAATCAG